>JAYKKI010000081.1:1250000-1850000 GCA_039881145.1 Druceiella hillmani
ATAATAACAAAGCCGTTAACCGGATCAAGTCACTCTCTAGATATTTTTATTTTAGAAACAAAAAAAAACAAGTATTGAAACCTCGAAATAAATTATAGCACATAGCACTAATGTAAACTACTAGATATTTTAATACCCTGGCAGTACACTTCTGCCTAAATTACTTAAATCAGCACTGATCTAAAATTGAATGGCGTCATGCGCTATCAACCGATATTTTTGTAAGCAGAATAAGATTTATAGTATATGAATCTTAGTATATAGAATATTCAGTAAGGCGCACGCGCACAAATCTCTTTGCGGTCATGGTGAAGCCAAAAATCGGTGGAGGGGGCACCGCACTCCGCTACCACCAGAATACATTTACCAGCAGAATAAATTTATCTACCAACTTCAGGAAATCGACTTATATCGGTCATGGCTTGGCTTATATGAAGTATTATTAAGGCCGCCATGTTAAATTTCTAAAATGTTTATTCTGACCACAACCAATGGCCAAAGTATTTAGATTAAAATTATTTAAAAACATAGTCACGTTTTATCATTTTATTCATGACTTTTAATACAAAAATGAAAACAATCACCTTAGTGTCTTAAAGTAAAAAGAGATGTGAAAAAGCCCATAATAAAAGTTTGAAAATATTCGATCTCATACTAAAGAAATTCAAAATAAGACGAAACAATTATTTATATTAATTAGCAGTCAATGTCGTGATAAATTTCTTCATACTTTAAATAATAACGGTTCGCATTTTTCAAGAAATTAAAGAAGACGGCAGAAATGAATGAATATAACATGTGTTTCTTGCCGTAATTCTACATATAGTGATTATATACGCAATACGTAAAATATTCTAAAATTGAATATGATAATGGAAATTCAAACGTTACACCAAATTCTGCAACGACATTTGTATTCCCAAACGTTACACCAAATTCTGCAACGACATTTGTATTCTCAAACGTTACACCAAATTCTCCAACGACATTACAAATGAAATTATACACTTTTCGGTATCGAGCAATTAAGATGTTTTAATTTGGGTAAATAATATTTTAAGAGGTGACAACACCAATAAAAATGGTGCGCTTCTGTTAATAATAATCTACTTCGATATTTTAAAATTGCATAGTTAATTGAAAATGAAATTAAGTAATAGTTTTTACGTATGTGAAGTAATCCCCATTTGTGTCTTTTGCAGTCCAGTGATATTTTTATAGGTGGGAATAGCAGAAGCCGGCATTTTAAGCTATATTGTCACGTAGTCTTTCAGAGCTGTGTCTTAAATTGCACTGACAGCCGCGTTTTAATACTACGCATTTGATGCGTAGTATTAAAACGGGGCTGCAAATAACAGACGTAAACATACAGTCAATTTTCATAATTTTTTGGGTAGTTGCGGAAACCGAAAATTTTGGGGACGAGGAATTTTTTATATCTTTAAACCGGTCTCTGGGAATACGCTACTCAAAATTATGAAAATACTATTTTCGAGATCTGTATCTTCTATTGACGATACCTTACATAGCGAATAAAATTATAACAAAATATTAGGTACTTCATTTGCAACATCTAATTTATGTTTAAATAGTTTTAGGTGTTACCTGTTAAAGCACATACACACATATACTTCATGATAATGCTAAATTTGAAGCATTTACGTCAAACTTGGATATTAAAATGCATCAGAGTGTAAAGGTTGCACCATAAATGTTGATTATTCCAAGGCATTGAAAACCATCCGGCAATGTTATTTGTACAATTTTTTTAGATAAAAAATAACATTGTTTTATAAATTACGCATTTTTTGTATTGAATTTAATGGATTTTTCATTTTAGACGTAAATACCTTATTATATACATATTATATTTTGCCCGCAGTTTCCTCCAAAGTGATTACCTTACCTATACCATCTAATATAATTTTTGTATATTACGTTTAAAGTTTTCCCTAGCTATTTTACAAAATAATTTTTACTTGTACCTAATAGGTTTTAGATGTCTGTACATTGAATATATTTGCAAAAAATGGGGTCAAAGGTTCGTGGTAGAATGCATTAGGATCATTTTTAGAATATTTTGCTCTTCTTGTGTTTATTTTTGCACGAATCATGCAAAAACTAATCTAACCCAATGCAAAAGCACGCTGGCACGAAGACGTGACACAGTTAGTGAATTAAATAAAATTGAAGTGAAGTTATGACAGAACTTGTTTTATTTAAAATAGAGCATATTTTGCGGCAGTGGATTATTTCTCATATTTCTGTATTTGATTTATTGCTCTGTCACAATTATAGTTTTACCTGGTTTTTGTCAAGCCTTTTCTTCCACTCCAAGTTAGTACTCCATATATTACAGCTCTATTTCCTTATTTTTAATGGCGTTTTGCACAAACTTATTAAATTTTTTTTTTCTATAATATTAAATGATAAACCATGAAAAAATAAATAGATTATGTAACTATAAAAATTAAAGAAAAGATTAAAACGGCCTGATTAGACATTGTATAATGAACAAAGGCCAAAACTTTATAGTGTGTCGTAATATTACATAATACATATCATTAGTTTAGCACCACAATATAAAGGAAAAAATCCAAAATAAAAAGTAAAGTCCTATTTAGAAAACAATTAAGGGAAATGGAAAACAAATGTATATAATAACAAATGTTATTAGTAGAAATTTTTGTAAATAAATTTATGTATTAAATTTTGTAAATATTCATATAAATAAATTTAAATATAATGATTATGTCTACAAATACACACATATTGCAAATTACGTCCTTTCTGAGAAAAACTTTTAGTGAATACGTTATATCATTCTACGTTATAAAATGAAAAGATCTTATGGTTAGAAAAAATTAATTAATTTATGGAAACAATTAATTCATATTTAGGAAACAATTAAGGGAAATGGAAAACACATGTATATAATAACAAATACTATTAGTAGAAATTTTTGTAAATATTCATATAAATAAATTTAAATATAATGATTATGTCTACAAATACACACATATTGCAAATTACGTCCTTTCTGAGAAAAACTTTTAGTGAATACGTTATATCATTCTACGTTATAAAATGAAAAGATCTTATGGTTAGAAAAAATTAATTAATTTATGGAAACAATTAATTCATATTTAGGAAACAATTAAGGGAAATGGAAAACACATGTATATAATAACAAATACTATTAGTAGAAATTTTTGTAAATATTCATATAAATAAATTTAAATATAATGATTATGTCTACAAATACACACATATTGCAAATTACGTCCTTTCTGAGAAAAACTTTTAGTGAATACGTTATATCATTCTACGTTATAAAATGAAAAGATCTTATGGTTAGAAAAAATTAATTAATTTATGGAAACAATTAATTCATATTTAGGAAACAATTAAGGGAAATGGAAAACACATGTATATAATAACAAATACTATTAGTAGAAATTTTTGTAAATATTCATATAAATAAATTTAAATATAATGATTATGTCTACAAATACACACATATTGCAAATTACGTCCTTTCTGAGAAAAACTTTTAGTGAATACGTTATATCATTCTACGTTATAAAATGAAAAGATCTTATGGTTAGAAAAAATTAATTAATTTATGGAAACAATTAATTCATATTTAGGAAACAATTAAGGGAAATGGAAAACACATGTATATAATAACAAATACTATTAGTAGAAATTTTTGTAAATATTCATATAAATAAATTTAAATATAATGATTATGTCTACAAATACACACATATTGCAAATTACGTCCTTTCTGAGAAAAACTTTTAGTGAATACGTTATATCATTCTACGTTATAAAATGAAAAGATCTTATGGTTAGAAAAAATTAATTAATTTATGGAAACAATTAATTCATATTTAGGAAACAATTAAGGGAAATGGAAAACACATGTATATAATAACAAATACTATTAGTAGAAATTTTTGTAAATATTCATATAAATAAATTTAAATATAATGATTATGTATACAAATAAACACATATTACAATTTACATCCTTTCTGAGAAACACTTTTAGTGAATACGTTATATAATTCTACGTCATAAAATGAAAAGACCTTATGAAGAAAGAATTAATTAATTTATGGAAAACCAATGCGTTTTTCCCTTAGTGTCCACATTTCAAAAAACCTTGTCATAGCGGTTGCCTCTGGTATATAGAAAAAATGTTATCCAAAGTTTGGTTTCTCAGATCACCGGTTGAAATCAGTGTTTATTCAAGTTTGATTGTCAAATAGGTAGGTATTGCTTAAATATACTCAAGTATAAATGATTTCTTTTAAAATTACTAAGCTATAAGTGATGTGTATGCAGCGCCAAAGGAACTTTCCCATCTAAATATATTTATATACTTGTCATTAAATTGTTCTCTACTTCGAAATATGAGAACATATAAACTCTGTGGAATGTATTTATATAAGGATTCAAAAATTTCACACAATTAACGTTTTTTAAATAGTCTTCAGCAATAATACTTTTATTTACTATTAAAATGCTTATTGTGTGTTATCTGTTGTTGATAAATACATGTCATCACCAATTTTCCCTATAGTTTTGACAGCGCTTTCGATTTTCCGTAAGCGCGCATACTTTTAGGGTTTATTTTCACTGCTCAGCTTTTGTAAATGATGGCGTAATTATTTATATAAACTATTTTATAATCTGGGATGTAATTTAATTATCTCCAATTTTTTTAAATTCGCTGAACTATTTATAGTTAAAAAAAATATAAACTAACAGATGAAGAAATACTGCTTTACTTTTATTATATTAGCGGGGATAACGTTTACCTTAGTATACATTTCTTTGTTTTAACTATTTTTGTAAAGAAATGTATGTTTGGAGATTATTAAATTCATACAAAATTGATTTATAGATTTATGATCACTTAATGCCCCACGAAGTTTTATACACCAGATAAATTATTGTTTTAATTTAATATTCTTTTCTTAATATTGATATGAACTACTTCCACCTATAATATCTACAAAAATCGTTAAAGTTTTTTTATGAATATAATCTAAAAACTATTTATTTTGACATTACCAATGTTTCCAGGAATAGTTTTTTGTTCAAATTCCAAGTTTAGCCCACTGACTTAATAACATAAAATTGTTTGTTTTGAACAAATATGTTGAATACACCATTTTAAATTCTTATTAGAAACAGAAAAGTCCTACTTGAAAATTAGTAATATTTATCCCTTCAATTTTATGAAAATATGCTACAGGTGACAGTTTGGTTCTATCGTGCTGTTCATGAATTTTCTCAATTATATTGCAGTAGATGGCAATACTGTATATTACAAAAAAAATATTGTTCCACGGTAAAGTCAGAATATAAATTTTCTTTGGACGGTTGCTTGGAGTGGTATTCATAAAACCACATTCTTTTTGAAACGTAAATTTTAAAATTGTTCAGGCAGGTTTTGAAGTTAATTTTGATTGCTGCCTGTCTCTAACCTGAGCTTCTATTATTAAAGAAACTTGCAAAATTCACATATATTTTTCGGATTTTCTCAGGAAAATCAATTATTTTAATCATAATTTTGAATATATTTGGCGTTGATTTTGTAGAAATACATTTTTTACAATTAAATGAAACTACGTGATGTAATATTATTCCCACTTTCTTTAATTTCTTTACCACGACCTAGGTTTTGTTATATTACAAAATCTTCAGGTGGCCTATCAGCAAATATATTTTCTAATAGCCCACCTGAAGATGTTGTAACACAAAGAAACCTAGGTCGTGGTAAAGGAATTAAAGAAAGTAGAAATAATACTACATCACGTAGTTTCATTTAATTGTAAATCATCATAATTATTAGTTAACTGAGAAAAATCCGTAAAATATTAAAATTATTTTGATTGATTACAAAAAATGCTACGAAGGCATTTTTTATTTTCACTCTTTTTCCAGTATTTTTACAAATATTTTATTTCTACTTTTTGTATGTGTTCGAGGCGTAATAAATATTTTTCTTCGATTGTTATGTTTTCCTTTTATTAATATAAATAATACTTCATTACCTATTCTCCATCGTTTATTATTATTTTACATGAAGTGATCTATTCTTCAACAAATTTTTGACAATAATTTATTACAAATGATTATATTGTCTGACTGACTTAGTCCATCTTTTACACCCATTAGTAGCTTTGCATCTAAATATAATGATTTTATGTATTATATTAAATATTGATTTTATAAAAACTTTATTTTTAAATCAAAATTGATACTGATAATTACTTTTAATTCCTTATTGGACACTTAGATATTTTTTCTTATTTTTAATTACTTTTCAAATTCACTCTCAGGTATATCCGTTCAAAATTTCCAATCTATTCTCATATTCGATTTATTGTTCTGTCACAATTATAGTTTTACCGGGTTTTTGTCAAGCTTTTTCTTCCAAGTAGCAGTTAGTACTCCATATATTGCAGCTCTATTTCCTTTTTTTTAATGGTGTTTTGCACAAGCTTACTAGAGGTGGGTTTTATTTTTGCGTATTAAAAATATTTTTTTTCTATAATATTAAATGATAAACCATGAAAACAATAAATAGATTATGTAACTATAAAAATGAAAGAAAAGATTAAAACGGCCTGATTAAACATTGTATAATAAACAAAGGCCAAAACTTTATAGTGTGTCTTAATATTACATTATACATATCATTAGTTTGGCACCACAATATAAATGAAAAAATACAAAATAAAAAAGTGAAGTCATATTTAGAAAACAATTAAGGGAAATGGAAACCAAACGTATATAATAACAAATGTTCTTAGTAGAAATTATCTAAATTATCCACTATTTTACATGATTAAAAATATAATCACAAATTAATATGGTATTCGTATTTTGCAAATATTAAAATCCGTAGTGAAACTACAAAGATTGTAAGTTATTATAACGACATTAACAACTCACTCGATCAACGATCACGTCGTTGACCGAACCGACGTACCAGACCGACGTAACCGACGTTGTAAGTACCGACGTAACGATAACGTCAGTACTTATATGTGTGACAATTTGCAAAGCCGTAGCTTATGAAATGCATCGCTCTCCTGCGTGTACACGACCCCGTGAATTTGAACCAACTATTAGGTCTACTGTGCTACTAGACCATTGTACAAGCGTTGAATGTGAAACTTCGTTGAATGTTATTTTTTATTTGTAATTACCACATTTCTGTTGAATGAAGTAAAAATGAGAATGAAGTATAAAAGGTTTAATCGTGAAGACATAATAAATAGATAAAGAGGCTGGCGAATTTTTTTTTATTTATAATTTTAGCGTAAATTGTTTGTATTTAAAATTAACATGAGAACGAATGACAGGACAAGATATTCTAAATTAATTATTAAATAGTTATATGGTCAGTATTAGATGTAAATAAGTTTATAACATAAATAAATAATAATTTAAGTTTATAAAATATGAAATTATGTTAATTTAAGTTTATAAAATGTGATATTATATTCTGTAGAGAGAAGAAACAATTTTCCTAAAGGATTTGATACATACCGACGAATTACATTTTAGCGTTAGAATAACGAAGTCTACACTAATGTTAAACTAAGAATAACTAAATCTAACAATCGCTCCTCGAAACTCCACCATTCGTTTCGTTATTTGCGAAGTTCGTTTATCAAGCCACACTCCCTAAAATAAAACAGTTAAGAGCAAAAAAACTTGAGCGACACTTTTATTCCACGATTTATTTAACTTTCAGCAACCTCTTCACTTCGAGGGCCATTATTCGTCGATTTATTGAGAAAGTGTCGAAATGTGAGAAAATAAAAGAGGTTTTTCATTTTTTTGCAAATAGTACTTGCAATGACATCAGCTTTATCTGATATTTCTTGCCATGTTTTACTAGTAAAAAGTGAAAATATAACCACGTTATTGCAGAGACGTCTGTCTACGTTACGTAACTCTTAATTTTGTGTAGTTCCTAAAATGCGTATTATGGGTTACATGACGATAATATATTATAAATTTATCATATGTTTTAAAGTTTAATTGAAAAATATGAACGTGTAATATACATTCATCGTATTTTGTATCATCATTAGATTTGTGGTGGAATGACAAAAAAAGATCTAGAAAAAAGAGAAATAGTAAAAAAAGGAAGGATCCTTTCAGTAAGGCTAGTCCCTAGGAATGGAAAACCGCTCGAAGGTAGAGGCTGTGAAAATATGGTACTGAATAAAAAAGAAACCCTTTAAAAATAAGCTGTACGTCGAAATGCTCAAATATGTCCATTTTGAATGATATGAAAGTCAAAGAAAATCTCCTATCAACTGCGGGTATTAAAATTCTTCCAAAACAAAAGCACCAACGAGGTCCACAATAGCCTAACAGACTCGTAATGCCATCAACCGCTAAAATTGGTGAAACATTGTAAAAATGGCAATGCAAACAAGCATCCACCCTTCATGTACACGCCATTTACACAAATCACGTCCGTCCTAGGAAGAGTGCCCGATGGAAGATCACATTATCTATAATGTAAATTTACCTCTCAAGAGACGATGAGTTTCACATTTTTGATAGCCGGGTAAAACAAAATTACTAACGGTTACCTTACTATTTGTTCGGTTATCAGATTGGTACCTTCTGAAAATTATTTTCTTTCAACACCTCACAAGTCATTAGTTAGTTTTACGATTAGTCGCTTTGGTGTTGAGTATTTGTTATTTCAAATATAGTGAAGTTCATCATGTTGAAAAGAATGTTTCTCACTTTCTTACCGTTGTAAAGTATAATATTTATTGCCATTATGAACATGATAAATAAACCCTATTATTGCGCCAAATTCCTACTTCTTACGTCGATGTGATACCCACTAGGGATTATTGGGTATTTTTGGAAACATGATTGAGATAACTAAAAGTTACACCATTCAATCAATAAGGTAACATATTTTTAACATAGATTTCAAATTAATCGATTAGCATATTGAGTGAAATACATTCAAAGTTCATTCCTTATTTTACCCGACTACGGCGCAGTCAAGGAAAGGTAATGAACTTAACAGCCTATATATGTATCTACATATGGATGTTTGTTCGTAGCCCAAAAACTGCTAAATCGATAGTAGCTAATAATATATTGATAGGTTAATGTAATAGTATCATAGGCTAAGTTTTTTGAGATAACGATCTTTCGGTGAATGTGGAATAAAAAAAACATAATTGAAAAAAAAAATGTTAGCGTTTTTTTTCCAATAGGATATTATGCGAGTGGTATTTAAAAATAATTAAGAGGTTTTTTTCAACTATTTTGCCATGAAAAAATTACTAATATTGGCACAAATAACAAAAATACAATGTTTTATATGCACAGTTTTGAACTATATGTAAAAAATAAGCTCCCAGAAAAGTTAAAAAAATCTAAAAAAACAAATTAGGTAAATTTTTACTGAAAAATAATAGACACTGATCCCAATTGTGAAGCCAGTTTTGAGACATGGTCCACTGGAAAAAAATATTGACACATCAAAGCTGAATATCACGTACGGCTTCACAATTTAGTGACGATTTTCTTTCAGTGAAATTATGTTTTTCCAATTTGCATTTCTTCTCGACGAAGTCGGATTTTAGTTTTTATAATTTCGATGTTATTCCGGTATATCTCAGAAGCTATAGTACCAAAAATATATGTTGGAGATCCTTCTAACTAAATTAATAATTCTTTTCTTCTAATGAAAACAAGTTGATTAAATGTTATGTAAGCGAATTAAATTAACAAATGGCACATACATACTTCCAATAAAGAAGAGATATTATCAACAATAAAAATTAATGTAGTAAAATCACAAATGGAAGCATCGTTTTAATTGTTCTGCTGTTTCGATAAGATAAAATCTTTACATATACTGTAACCCAGCTAGTTCATATTTTATTCAAACGTACCATAGTTATACTACTTGTACAATTGTAAATTATACAACTGTTGTACTGTGTGGATAAAATTATTTCTATAAAAAATTACCCTAAAAATATTTACAATTTAAATACAACCCCAAGTAAACAAAAATTTGCTTATCAACCAGTCGTAATCGTGAATATTTCACTTGAGATTATCTCATTTAAATTAACTTCAAAAACGTCACTTTATATACGAAATTTTCTAAACTTGAACCCTCTGTGAAACCGAATAAATTGTCCAAAATGAATTGCCAATGGCCCTGATCGTCTATATATATATATATATATATATATATATATATATATATATATATATATATATAAATATATATATTTATATATATATATATATATATATATATATATATATCAAAGCCAACATATTTGAAAAACTTGTTTTTTTTATATATAAGTCCGATATATACAATATTTAACGACCTCCATATTTCAGATTAGGAAAGGATAACAGACAGGATAAGTTGTCGTAGAAGCAAGATTTGATCTACTTTTAGATGGATCGTTTAAGGAGACAAAAGCTATAGCTGTCGACCAAACACTATTGTGTATTTTGTTTGTAAACGCCACTTCTTTATCTTACACCAAATATTCTAGATATTTTAATGCCTGGCTATTATATTTATATTACTTTGGTTTTATCCATCTTTATTTTCAAACCATATGACTGAACAACGCTACTGATTCTATATAGTTCTCTATAAGTGTTCATAGTTTCTGTATATATATATATATATATATATATATATATATATATATATATATATATATGAATATATATACAACAACTATGAACAGAAAGAAATTATCGCAATGAATTTTCTAAAAAATATCATAAATACACAATCCATAATTATAAATATTAAACCATTGATTCAGGTAACAAAAATAAAATCTGCACCATTTGTAAATTACGAAAAACTAAAAATTGTATTAAACTAAGTATTCAATTTCTAAAAATCGTCTTCCGAAACGCAACCGATTACTTATCAAGGACTCATCTGTCGAGTCGCAGCTTTCAAACTAAAACAATAAAAAGAGCGAATGTCTTGAGGAAAGCTTTCAATCCTCGACTTATTTAATGTACCGCAACCCCTACAATTCGAAGACCATTGTTTAAGGATTTAGTGTGAATATAACAGAAAGACGGAAAATGAAACGCACTTTTTTGTATTAAAACTTTTTGTAGAGATCTTCACGAGATTATTCGCCCAAGTGAATTTTATAATGATAATTTAATGAATAATTTAATTTTATTTTGTAATGAAAATTTTATGATTACTTTTGTAAGTCTACGTGTTGTAATAGCTAAAATATTTTGTTATGTTAAACCAACCGAGTGTGTATCCACTGAAGTTGTAGAGACCCCGAAATTTTTTTAGATTTTTCAAATCTATTGTTGAAAAATTATAGGGTATGGGGCGACACCTTAATATTTAAGAAAACGTAATATGAAAATTATATTACAAACTTCAGTTTTATTTTCAATTAATTCTGTCCATGATTTTGCGAACTTAGATCTTTGGAAAATGTTATTAACTATAATATTGAAGATTAAAATATACGTAACATCATAAGTATTATTACGAACGATTTTTTCAGGAAACTAAGTTTCGTAATGAAATTACAAATAACCTTATTTTATAACAATTTTATTGCAATGGAACACAACCTACGTGTTAGCACGTGTTGTTTAGGTCTAACAGATTCCTATAATTCTCTAATCCGTTCAGTGATTATCAAAGGGATTAAAGAAGTTTCGGACTATTTGATTACAAAATCACTTCAGGGACGCTCTCGTGGTACGCGAAAAAATAAATATACTCACAGACAAATGGACAAAATTATATATATATATATATATATATATATATATATATATATATATATATATATATATATCTATATATATGTTTCAAATTATTTTTATGTTTTAATACTTTCATTATGTCTCCCAAAATATTTTTTTTCGTAAATATCCTCAATGAACAGGCATGCATATTCCAAAATTGTATTATGTATGTAGATAGAGATTATTTATGCCGTGACATTCCACTTGGCGAGTAAATTTTTTTCACGGGCAGGAGCATAATTTGTTTAATGTTCTGCCACATGGATACTGAAAACTTATAGAGAACTATATAGAATCGCCAGCGTTGTTCAGTCAGATGAACCGAAAACAATAGTGTACCTCGAAGGAACCCAACAGATGTAAGTCCAGGAATTAAAATATCTAGAATATTTGGTGCAAAATAGGAAGTGGGGTTTACAAACGAGATACACAATAGTGTTGGATCGGCAGCTATAGCTTTTATCTCTTTGAACGATCCATCTAAAAGTAAGACATATATCCTTCAAGATCAAGTTTTACTTTTTACTAAAACTTATCCTCTTGTCATTTTTCACGGATCTGAAATTTGGACGTCGTTAAAGTCCGATATAGAAAAAACACGAAGTTTTTCAAACACATTGCCTTTGACATATCCCTGCAGTATTATGACGTGACCGCATCCAGAAGAATTAGATTAAGAAATACTACTGGAATATCAGACACAGCCAAAATTCGCTCAAATAAATTAATACAAAGACGGCAGCTATGTTAGTAAAGCTACATTCGTCGAATGAAACCGAATCACTTACTACTCAAGCTTCTCTGTTGGGAAAGACCGGAAGACTGGAAAGCTCAACTCGTAGCACCCGATAAGACACACATTAGTCACCTTGGCAAAGATTTCCAAAATTAACGTTTGATTCGGGAAGGAAATAAAACCGAACTTCAAGGATTATCAACTGTGGAAGAAAATGACCAACGAGGTTGCGAACCATACAGCATCTACAACGATGCATTTACGTCTTAAGGACCATCTTCCTCCGTCGATCGTCACCTCGGGATAAAAGAATAGGTGTGAACATATAATTCTATAGGGAAATATATAATATATAATTAACTGTTGAAGCGAATATATTTAAATATTGTAATTAATGGGTTTAAATGTTTCAGGTAGTACATTTCGGAGAACTTAAACACCTTAAAAATATACTGAAAGTTATTTCAATGAAATTTCTTAATAACGGGTTTAATATCTCAATATTCGATGGACTGAGTTTTTTTTTTAATTGCAGTAACGTTCGATGATATAAATATGTAAAAATCTCCTACCTACGAATTCCCCTATTAAACTTTGGTATCTGTTAAACCGACGAAAAAATGTAGATGTGAACTAAATTCATTTTTTAAGTCATTTAACTGACTCGTTACTGACAATTTTTGCTACTGAACTCTATGAAGGTTTTTTTAAAGAAAGATGGTTTCTGATATGCTTAATGGTATCATTTTGGAAGTTTAATAATATATATTAGATGATTGAAAATGTTTCTCCACAGCTTTCAAAATAATCGATAGGATGAAATATATAATAATTTTAAGGGAATTTATAAAATTCTAACGTTTCAACCTTTCCCATGCTATCCCATATAGGTTAATAATTCTTTAATTAGTTCGTGATCATAAGGTTGTTTAAAAGTAAAACAATTTATTGAATATTGTGTATATCAATTTTTACCAAATAACAAAGAAACCTGGCAGACAAAAGAAATTACTTTATAAATGACATCATATATATATATATATATATATATATATAGCGTATGTTTTGTAATGAATAAATATAAACTATCTTTGACACAATAGTAAAAATTTACCGAAGGAACCACATATTTCAAAATAAATTATTTCCTTTTTCACCTAACACGAAGCAACGAGCTGTGAACTACTACTATTTCCTGTTGGAAACCAGTTATTAATATTACTTGTCAGAATATTTATCCACATTTTGTTAAAAATCTCGTCTTTTAGGAGCTTTTAGATATGAAGTTAATATATCACACAGATAAAACATAAGAATTAGAGTAATAATATAAGTATAGAGTAATAAAATAAAATAGAGATACAAAGAAAAGAATAAAGAAAATATCATGATAGAAACTTAGTAAGAAAAAGTATCATGCCATAACGGGAGATATTTGTTCTAGACTATCTCTTGAAATATATTTCCATTAAAAATTTAATTCACTCTAGCCAAAATCATTTACCGGCATTGAACACTCAGGTTTTCAGCAAACTATTTAATACTATAACATTGCAATTGCCATATAATTGTATAGACCAACAGAGTTATTATCGGGAAATTAAGCCAATAACAAAAATTACGAATATTAAATTCAGAATATTTTTTTCATGTTACCATTTTTAGGTTTTTGAAATGTTACTTAACATTTAATTAATTTAAAATGCC
This sequence comes from Druceiella hillmani, assembly GCA_039881145.1. Lineage (NCBI taxonomy): Eukaryota > Metazoa > Arthropoda > Insecta > Lepidoptera > Hepialidae > Druceiella > Druceiella hillmani. Next base: position 1,264,294 of record JAYKKI010000081.1, read on the forward strand.
GTTTAATTATATATGAATAATTTATATTTAAAAAATTAAATAAAAATAGACTTATTTATGACCAGACCCTGTCTTTTCACAATATATTTTTTAATTTTTTTTTGGTGTCACACTGAACAATTTTACAACAAAAATATAAATATTTCACAAAGCGGAAGCGTTTTGTCTCAGCTCGATCGACGTCAAAATGCAATTAAAAGTGACATACGTTTTCTTTGGAAAATTGACAAATTACACGCGTAGAATGGGTATACCCAACACTTTTATTCTTACATCCATGGTTTTTACTTTATTCTTTCAGATTGCCTCCTATATATAAATATTTATTTACGAAGTGTTGTTTAATATCATTTAATATTGATGATCATATTCATTACTATATATATATATATATAAACTCTTTTGCAAAAAAAACGGGCACTTACAGGAATAAACCATATCAGACTTATTTTATTATTATTTGATGCATATTATATGGCGATATGATGACAATATTGTTATTTATTATTTCTTACCTACTTAAATAATTAAAAATGGAAATAGATAAAAAAACTATGTAAAGTCCACAGACGAGCGTTCTCATACTGGTACATTAAAAATGGCTAAAGTTTATTTTTGAATATTTTTATTAATTTAACATAAAATTTGAAAATTTAGTAACAAGTATGGCCTCCTCTAGCTAAAATCAATGCGCTTAATCTGCTAAAAATATTTTCGATGACGTTTTTATCATTTCCTGAGGAATACGTTCCCATTCAGTGACGATCACATTTTTAAGGGTCTGAATGTTTTCTGGAGCTTGTTTTACGGCTCTGACGCGTCGTTTGAGATTATCCAATATGTGTTCTATCGGATTGAGATCGGGACTTCTAGCAGGCCAGTCTAACCGACCAATTCCGGCCTCCTGCCTATACGCATCAACGTCTAGAGCGGTGAGCGCGAGCGTTATCGTCTATAAAAATGGACTCGCCTCCAACTAATGTTAATGCGGGTTGTGTATGAGGATTAAGAACCTCTGTTATGTATCTTTGCGCATTAAGTGTGCCATTTTCAATAAAAAGTAACTCGGTACGGTCATCTGAGTTAATACCAGCCCAAACATTACGGAGCCTCTACCGTAAGGGGTGATTTCCTCAAAGTACACTTCTGCGAAGCATTCTCCAGATCTTCGTAAGACTCGTCGACGTCAATCCTCACCACTAATACGAGCTTCGTCGGAGAATAAATACTGGAATGGTGTTTTATTCTCCGATGAAGCTCGTCTTGTTGAATCCATTATGAAACATTTTGAGCGAATCTCAATCTGGCAACTCGATGCTCACGGAGCAATGTAGAGGCCCGAGCTGGGCGATAGCTACGTATATTGACGGCCTGAAGTCTCCTTCTGACTGGCTTCTTGTGTACCTCTGACGTCCTCGAGGTTCTGTTTGATATCCACGTACGTAACTTGACGATTTCGTAGCGTTTGACTGACTATAAAGCGGTCGTCCCGTGGCTTAGTACACCGTTTTCTTCCAGAATCTGGCCTTATACTGATGGAGCCCGTTTCTTGGTATCGTTTCCCGGTCTTTTGGACGGTGGAACGGCTCACATTATACTGCTGAGACACATAACATTGGCTACAACCTTCTTCTAACAGCGTGATAATTTTACTATCTCTTATCGTTTTTTCAACCATACTGAGAACAGAAAACAGAAGTGAACTAATGCAGCAGACAGCAGAATTTTAATTAAAATTTATTCGTTAAAATAAAAAACGTTACAAATGAAAAAGAACTTAATAAGAGTTGGATTTCATTTACCGCCAAAAAATACAATCATTTACCGCCATAAAATATATACATATATATGTATGTATATCTACATACATATACATATATATATATATATATATATAATAGCAAAAGTTGTAAATATAGGAAATGAAGGACGTTTAAAAAGAAATATTAATATATATATATATATATATATATATATATATATATATATATATATATATATATATTAATATATATACAATATTATGAAATTGTTAATGTATAAAAAAGAATGAGGTAAACACAGAGAGAAAAACTTGGCAGTAAAAATTGTTTCCCTGAGAAATATTTAAGAAAATTAAGAAAACAAGGCATTATAAAATGAATATAGAGCAAGAAAGTGTTAGCTATAAAATTAAGAAAATCTCCTTGGGATTGTTTGATCAAATAAAAGTAACAATCTGTGAAATACTGAAGAACATAAATAAGAAAACAGAGATTGAGAAAGCGGCTTTCCTCAAAAACTCCTAGTTTTAGAAAATAAACCTGTTGGTATTAACATTTAAGGGTACTAAGTATTTCTATGTAAATATTTACTGGGGTTATGAATTGTTTTAACTCTAACTAAAAGTTGTTTTAAAAATGTTGAATAATCTGATTCTGACTCGGCACCCATAAATATAAAAGGTATTAAAAAATTTACCCAGGCTTGTAAGATTTCGTTGAAAATAATTTTGCCTTCACTTTTCACAGTGCCAAACAGTGGTATAATTAGACTCTGATATCTGGAATGTATTTTCAAAATACATCTGAAAAGAAAATCCATCCATAACTCCCCATCGTCCTCTGCCTGATTTTTCTCATATATCCTGTTCCCTTATTTTATTATTGACAATATATAGTAAGTAATTTTCTATAAGCGCGCCATTTCAGTCGATAGCGGCCAATAATTTGCAAGGATTTTTTTAGTAGTAGTGTGATAACGCAAATTATCAGTTTGGTCAATTATTAATATGGCCAATCAATTATCATTTAATTTATGACTCCTGGTCGAAAAAATTATTTGTCATTTAAATGTAGAAAAAAATGTAAAAGAACAAATTTATGTTCGTTGAGTGTACGACGGTCACCTGATTCTTGAAATAGTGAAAAAGTTTTGTGACATTATCGACACTTCGCTTTTGATATTGAGAGTCGCTCAAAAATTTTCGAGAGTAGTTCAAAAATTTATTTTTCATTTACTGAATGAACTTTAAAAAAAAGGTTAGTATTAACGTAGGAAAAAAATGTGTCAGTGACAAAAACGCTTAAATTTTTGCAGAAAATAGTTTTAGGAACTGTTTTTATTTCCTTGTCTTTAAAATAAGTTGCAAACAATATTTTTATGTAAAAGTTAATTCGCGAGGTGCTCATTAAAAGTGACAGGTGTAATTACAATATTACTATTTTATTACGCATTTCAGTTTCTATTTAAACTAAGGATTTTGTTAATCAGGACATAAGCGATTGGCAAATTGCATCTAATTTTAATAGAAATAAGAACTAAAAAATCTAAACATTAGTATAATTTTCCTGTAGGTATGACTAAAATACTGTTTATTACATTATTCTTAATTTCATATTGAAAATATTTAAAGTTTTTTTTTTAATTTTTTGTTCACATAAATTACTTTCAAAATAAGGCAAAAGTTAAACAAACAAAGTTCTTATCTATTTACAATACATACAATGTTATTAAATTTTTAACGATTTCTTTTAAATACTGACATTAAGCAGTACATAAATAGTACTAATTAACTTATGGTCATGATAAGCTAACACTTTAAATCTTAACTTCATCAGTGACTGCAGCTAGATGGAAATTGATCTACAATTTACTATGTAGCATCGGCGTAGTATTTTTGTAGACGCATATAAGCTGTGAATCTAAATTCGAGATATCTACTTAAAATTTACACTATCCCCGGTTTGCGATAGAAATTATGTTGCGTTTTAAATTATTAGTAATTGTCTGATATTAACAATGTTATACAAGACATTTTTTCAGCTTTCATTCAATGTATTTAAAACAGCACTCTGTTGATTTTTTTCATTTCATGTTATTACAACATTAGGTTGTCATTTACCAATGTACTTATAGTTTGCATATTATGTTATTTATTTCCTTCCCGTATCGAATACTTCTTTTCCATTTCACCTAGAGAGATAATTTTTTAACTGCGCTTACCTCCCATCCTTTATCTGTTTTACGTAACTATTTGTGTACACAAATTTTAGAAGCGATTTCTTCTCACTGTCTCATAACTGATCGACTTGCAATTTGACATACGTACATGATTACTTTTATTAACAGAATTTAATAATAATTTCAAGAAAAGTAAAGCTTTTTGTACCTCTTAGTTTGATATGACTGAAAGTTAGTACCCGCAGGTATTAGTTATGACGATTTGTTTATTATAAGTTGAAAAACAAAGTGGCAGCATCAATTTTTGATCAAATATGCAATATTTCAAAATAAAATATTACGCATGTTTTATTTTCAAAAAAGAAGAAACATCTTTTTTAGTGTGTGCTATTACAAAACAGCTTTATATATATATATATATATATATATATATATATATATATATATATATATATATAAGATGCAAAGTATGCAAATGAATCGAACCTTATCAACAAAATAGAAAACCAGCAAATAATTGCTATTGAGAAATGAGGAAGGTTCTAAATATATGTCCAATATTCTTGATGCTAGTTAATAATTCTGTTCTATTAATTCTCAATAATTGCATATGTGTTTTAAATCATAAGTTTTTCAGCAGCTCAAAATAATTAAAACTGATTTATATTTTCAGACGTGTTTCTTTGCATTTGTTTTATTTGTTTTTCTGAATGCATTTGTTTTAGAGACGTTACATTTATGAATTCTTATTTTTAAGTATCTTTATTATATGACCCTGTAAGTATAGAATACCAATCATACCTACAATTTATTATTCAAACCTTTTTTTGTACGTAATTGACGCGTTGATATGATTTAGTTCGATTTTACTTACTTTAAAAACAGACAAACTTTATTTACAGACATTTTTCCATGAAGATGTTTCCAGTTTCAAACATTTTATTAAAGTGTCATGAAATTTCACAGGAGGTTTAATTAGTAATTCTAAGAAAAAATAACATCGATAAGGGGCCCTTTTATTAAAAATCACAACATTAATGTGGAAGATGCATGCACAATAATGTGATAGACATTAATTTATCCATATATCTGTGCACTAAACTCTTAAAATTAACCCGACGATTTATCTAGGAGTTAGGTATGCTATAGCAGCAGTTAGATCATTGGCGTACATGGAACGCCCCTGCATTAACGGAAAATTTAAAACGGCTTAATCCAGTCCTGTACATTTTACTTCACTATTAAAATGTGATATTGTGCCGTGCCTTTATTGTGTAAAATAAAAAAAGAACACCTACCCTTTCTTTTGCATAACTTTTCTTTTCCTTCATTAAAAAAGAAATAAATAAAAAAAATTGTGCGTAACGGCTCCGATGCGCGACTTGAGTTTACTCCTTAAGTACGATTGTCTTGGAATGTATTAAATAAGAAACACCGTATGTAAATTTAAAAAATAAATTAAATTCGTGCAAACAAATTAATTCTAAATTCTATTTTCATTAAAGACGTGTACATTTTACTATACTCACCCTTTCATTAATAATATCGCTAGCATTATATTTCGCCCCAATACCGTCCCAAGGGTTTTTTTTCATTTTCACGCTTGCTCCGTCATCGCATTTATCAATTACATCTTTGTAAGGGAAGAATATCTGCAACAAAAGCCTTTATCTTGTTCCATGTATTTTCTTTTCCTCGTATTCATTTTACTACTTTGTTGTTAAAGGCAATGCTTTCAGGCAAAAAGAAACGACGCTTAAAACTTTAGTATATGATCCGTGCTTACAACTGTCAATAAATTATCAGATATGTCAAGATGTGCCTAAAATTAGCTAACGATTGATGTGCAGTACGTACTGTGCAGAAGAAAGTGTTGAATCAAAACATAAATCTCCCGTCGGCTAATCTTTCATGTTCTAAACTCGGCAATTAATATCAATTTAGACTTACATAATCGCGATTTAATATGGTTTTATATTTTGTTTATTAATACAAGCCTATGTGTGTCAAACACACTCTAAAGAGGCGCAGAAATGTTGCGCGTAGAGACACCTAACGTTTACACTTTTTTAACGCTCTGAACTTCTGATTTTACTTCTCGTAAAACTTCGTGCCGTAACCTATATTTGAAAATCGATTCTTAAGAAGAAAACTACAAAAGGTTGTTAGGAAAGTCAAACTGACGCTCTTGTCACTAAGAATGCTATTTATGCAATAATTCTACATTTGTTATGTTTACCGAAATAAAAGTTATAGGTTGACGAATATACATGTTAATAATATCTCATTACAATTTTTAACTTTTTTTACTTTTTTTGTAATTATATTCACAATCTGTTGGAGTATTCTATAACAACTTAGATATTTGAATACTTGGTGCTTTGTTTGCCTCGAAGAGATTGCTCCTGTAACAATCCAGTGTTTATTTCTATATTAAAGATAATGAATAAATAATAATTTAATATTTGCAGTGTCTGAAGCTCTTTTTATACAAGGTATATTTCGATAATTTTATAATTTAGAATTTCTGGGCCAAATTGCATATATCCTGTGTTTAAAAAATAATTATAAAAATTACGTTCAACTGTTATTACTATTCACAAGTTACTTGCAGTAGAAATTTAATTATTTAGTTACCAAAACTCTCAGTGTTATTTCTTTAAAATTTATTATGCTCGTAAATAACTAAATTCTGTACCCATGTAAAGGCGCACGACTTTAAATAATCTACATACAGAACAGCCGTATTGAAAGCCTGAATCGACCTGGACTAACCATTTTTCTTTTGATTTCCTAAGTCATGGTTTTTGTCACCTTTAAGAAAAATTTCGGCGTAAGGTAAATGTTCAGATGCATCTTTTGAATAGATGTATCGATATGAAATTATTCCCTGCATGTGGAACACAGTGTAAAAATTGTAAAGTGCACATTTTATTTTTACTATAGATCGCTATTATTAAGGCATATTTTTTCATTTTATTTTGGATAGTCACCAAATTACAATTTTTTCAGAAAATTATCTTAATTACAATTTATTTTAAACTAGATGGCACTACGAGGTTTATATTTTCATAAAAATCTTGACATTTTTCCGAATATTCTTGTATTTTTAGAAACATGAAGATTTCGTTATCTGGCTTAAAACATGTCAAGCCCTACAAAAAAATTACACTCATCATATAGCCACTGCGGAATTTACTAATTAAATTCAGCTAGGCTATCATCAGGCTAATGGTGTTTTCAACCGACTTCAAAAAAGAGGAGGTTTTAATTTCGTCGGAATCCTTTTTTTTTAAATTTTCATCGATAATTCTATACCGAGTGGATCGATTTCGGGGATTCTTTTTTTATTTGAAAGATGGTACTTTAGGGGTAGTCTTATATAAATATTATGATGAGGTCCGGAAATTAACGATGGAACTTCTCAACGAATGGCAGTATATCAATTATGATTCAAGATACTTACTACGGGTAGTTATACTACTACTACTAGATACTTACTACTTTGCAAAATAACTACACCACTTACGAGGTAAGTTTCTGGTGATGATTTCTGGAGGTGAACAATGAAACTTTTTAGCGGATGCTAATAAGCAAGCGTGATTAAAGATAGTTGTTACTAGTAGTTGTTACTTTCCCGACCGATCGTCGACCAGGTCAGGGTCTGATAATGAGTTCTGAAAATGAACAATGGAACTACTTAACGAATGGTAGTAAATTAAACGTAACTCAAGATATTTGCTGCTGGTTAGTTATTACTTTATTTATTCCTTTCCAAAATTTTATATTGGACTTTGGATATGGAAAACGAAACTCCTCAACGGTTAAGAGCTAACTACTGGCGGCTACTACTATCACATCGTTTCTGTGTGTTGTTGTCAATATACTTTTTCTTTACCCATGACTTTTAATAATCATATAATATTCTAAGAAAGAAAATAATTGAATATTAGTTGTTGCGTGATGATTAATATTATTAATCAGTAAAAATTCTAAAATAAAGTAAGTATTAAAAAATCGACTTCATAAAAAGTAGGTACTAAAAAGTAAAAAATAATCATCTCGAAATAGGTACCAATTTATTCGCAATAAATAACTAAGTTACTTATTTTTGAAATTGATGCCAACACCACCGATCAATTTAAGGAAATGTAAAATTTTATATTTATCATACATTCTTTAGGAATCTATTTTGTATTGGGAGTACATTAGAAGCAAAAGTATTAAATTTATATCATAAATTCAATTAAATTATATGTTTGTTTAAGTTCACCGTCAGTGCTAGCAATGACTCCAAAAATAAGTAATTTAGTTATTTATTGAGGATAAATAGGTATCTACTTTGAGTTAATTATTTTTTTACTTTTTAATACCTACTTTTTTGAAGTCGGTTTTTTGAAAGATATTTAGCTCCTTTTAATTAATGCGGTTAATTGGAAATAAACGTCACCATGGAATTCGTAGTGGCCATTATGTATGATGTAAATTCTTTGATAAATTTTATCACAGAGCAGTGTCTCTAACATTATGACATCTCAATAATAAACATGATGTAAATAATATTTAAAGAAGTGTTTATTAACCTTGGAAGCATTTGTTAGGACAATTTGTCTCATTACCTTGGATTTGAATAGAAAATGTGTCGTCAATACCTGGAAAAACCAAACATTGCTTGCGTTTTACCTAATCACCAGACAACATTAAAACTAATGGTATAATTACATACTTAATATACTTTTATTACACCTTATATACATTCATTAGTGTAGTAGTAAAATTCTGAAATCTGAATTCGTAAGAACCGAATTCGTATCTCTGATACATTAAAATATATATACGAAATAATAAAAAAAAAGCTTTAGTCTAAATTTTTATGTTAAACATAATTAAACAGATTTAATATTATTCTTCAAAACTGCTCAACAACTAGATAAGTATATTTGTTGAATAGATTTGATAGGTAAATATATTGGGTACATTCATATAATTAAGTTTTTGCAGACGTTAACATATTGACAATAATATCATCAATATATTAACAATAATAACCAATAGCCATTTTACGTACAAAAGGGACTTGATACACAACAGAATTTGCAACATTATTCCCCTGCTATTAATCATTTCTAGCACTTGGTTCATTTTCACTCTTATTTTCTATACCTTTTTGCTGCAGAATCAAAAGCACGACAAAACGTATCAGTTAAAATTTTCATCTACAATCGATAAGCCCAGAAGGCTTATCGATTGTAAACAAAAAAGCAATTTATACTCAACACCCCTCATTTCTTAAATAATATAATACTAAAACAGTAAAAGCAATTTGAAATTTTTCATTTAACTGAAATTGTTAGATAGCGTAATTATTGCAGTTTAATTCGGATCGTACTCTGTGAGTCGAATTAATTAATTGCTAGAAATCTTCGACAGGTACAAATTTAATTAACGCCCGGTCTGGATGTGCTGGAAAATTCAATTTCCCGCTTCACCTGCGGTTTTATATCCCTTTCGGCTAAATGGTTTTCACATTCTAATTACTGGACGTTGTTACGAGCTGTAACAAATTATAAAAGTATTTTGAAATTGAAAAGTTCTCAATATTAAACTTTCCCACAAGGCAAAAGAATGCAAATAAAAGCAGTTAAACCTAAAAGTAATGGAAGATACAAGGAGATAAATTGTGAATTATGAAGTATATAAGAAAATAACTTTTAACGATTAAATTCATTTTAACAAATGTGAAAACAATTTGAAAATTAATGAAATGTTCTGTTTGCACAAAAAAACTTTGCTAAATTCATCACCACGCCTTGTCTAATAAGATACGGTAGCAATTGCAAATTGAGTTTATTTAAACATATATTTTCTTTTGTCATAAGTTTGTTCACTGTAACATTTGCAAATTAAGTTACTTCAAATAAATATTTTCTTTCATTACGGGATTTGTCTAAATTATTTTTAAAGTATAAACTAATGAATTAAAATACAGTCGTTTTGAAAATTTCTTTTGCAATGTCACATGAAATTCACGATCATATTGCCTAATTGTTGGTCAACCTTCCACCCGATTGAACTGGTATAAGAGTTATATAAAAACTCGAAGCATTTTTATTTTAGGAAATTTAAAAAAATTAACATATTTTATTTTAAATGAATAAAAAAATGCTTTAAGTTTTTGGAATCAATAAATATAATATATGAACTATCACATTTTTTATGCAACTAATTGGAATAAAATTCTGTCAAAAAATGTTAAACACTTGAAACTTCCTCTTTCAGCTAAAATAATCGTTAAAGAAAATTCGAGTCTTTCGCCTCCTCAAAAATGTTTATATGAAAATTTTTGACTTTTAACCATTGAGGAATAGGTGGATTTTGCGAAATATCTAGGACTCAGTTACTCATCGAGACATATGGAACGAATCCAAACTCAAGGTACATTTTATATCCTTGGGGAGACTTTCTAGCTCCATCATTCTGATCTATCACGATTCATTATTTATCAATCACTCATCAAGATAATAAAATGTGCTCAAACTCGAGACGTTTACTACATACCATTGCAGAAATCCTATGATCACCTTCCGTTTGACGCAGGAAAGTGGATCAAGAATTACTCTGAAAATTTATAATAAATTCGCAAAGTCACGTACTAAAAAATGAAGTTAAAAGAACTTGCATTTTCACCTTAAATACTTCCAATTATATATTATTTAGCACAAATCTATATACATTTAGCACTTACGCACATACTCGTAATTCAATTCCCAAACAGTAAGACAATAACATGAATGATATAAAATAAATTTTCTAGAATAGTATCTAGTCTATTAATAAATTACATACAAACCAGGCAGCATTAAGTTTTTTTAAGAAGATAGATTTCAGAGTGTTTCTCTCATAATTGTGTAGGGAAAAACATCGACTTCGAAAAATTCTATAAATGACATGGATACCTTTCAATTGAAATTATCGCTGCTTCAAATTCTTGAACCCTTGCATAGAGAAAAAGACATTATGGACAAAGCATTGAACTATAAAAAATAATTATTGAGCTTTTTGTCATAAGCTTGTTTTGAAGATAACCTTGTGCAATTAAATAGGCAGGTTAAAGTTGTAAGTTTGTTATCACTCTAACTGCACTATCGCGTAACTTGCAGTCTAAATCGAGAAAAAGTATCTTCAACAGTATTTAAAGCAAAGCCCTTTTATACAGTTGTGTATTTTTACATGATTTTCCTTCCTTTATTAAGTTTTTCCTGCTTCCATTCGAAAACATTAAAAAGTTTTAAAATATTTCTGATATCCGCAAGGAAATTTACAATTAATATAATACGGTTAAAACCATATTTTTATACAGTTTGTTTGGAAGAAAATATTTATGTACGATATATCTAATTATTTTTTTTTAAATAATTCTTTTATTTTGATTTTTACTAGAAAATGGTGTTTATGACTTGGTTAAAAAATTTAATTATGAAAGGAATTTCAACTTTGTGATATAAATAAAAGGTTTGCAAATAATACTTTTTTATCAATGCAATTAAGTTATTTAATGTATGCAAAGATAGCATTTCCGATGTCCACCAGAAGACATGATTTTTAGCCTCTTCTTTGCTTCTAAAAGAAAGCACCGATATTTTAGTTTGGCTGAAGAATTACGTACGTTGATATTTGAATATCAACTGTCTTAAAAAAAAGATGTTCTTAATTAGATTATACATTTTTGTAAATGTTACCTCATACGTCTGGCATTTAGCAATCAGTTTGAACGATCCTTTTTTTTATTTAAGTGGGTATACTCCCAGTATGTTAACAACACATGACTAAGGGCAATATAAATTTTTTCTATAGCAAAATCAGGGTACAAGATGGAGCACGAAAGTGGGGATAGGAACTCTTCAGTGATCCGAAGTAATTTGTCGAATTCGGACTTACTTGACTTCTTTTGAAGTAGCAAGAAAATATCAAAGTAAATAGGTAAGTAAATATGTACGGGTTCATACAAACAAAGACCTACATTTTTAAACAGTTTATTTAGCTTCGCGTTCTTTGTGTTGTTGATTCTTTTTTGCGATCGATTTTTCAAGTACTCTACGTCAATATAACTTTATGATGATTTTAAATCCTGATTCTGCAAGAATACTGTAAGACTTGAAGATCGTTTTTTTTTTTTAATTAGTACTGTGGGTTTCAGTAGAGCCTCTGAGTTCTAACTTCTTAGGGTTAAAGCTGTGGGGATTCTGCCTGGTTAAATAGTGAGATTTGAGGATCTAAATTTATAAGTGAATATTATGGGTCTCAAGCAGAAACCCTGTCTTTAAACTCCGGATAAATTGAAGGTACACCACAGAATTCTTCAACAATGAATATGACAAGTACCGTGATGGAGTTTTAGATACTTAATTATAATCCAATAATAAAATCTTTAAAGTTTAGATAGGGCTAAAAAGGTATACACCCTTTACCAGTGATTATCCGTAAGGTGGTGACAGAAACTGTTCACTGATGAGCAGTAAACTCCATGAATTTGGACTTGCGTCCCTCGTCTTGCCGTAAGCAAGAAAGTAACAAAGTTGATAAGTATACACATGTGAATTCAATGGCACAAGGAACTAAGATATTAGTAGGCTGATAAGTAAGTAAGTTCACCTACAGATACCTGCATGAATCGACTAAACATTAGTAAAAAAGTATTAACTACGGTGATGCTGATGTGGTTTATATGGCTGTATGTACCTAGGTATATATGTGTGTTTGTCTACATGCATATATACATGCAGATATATACGAATTTATGTAGGTTCATTAAATGCCGCAAACATCTATTCCAATTTCAATAAATGAGATATAACTCATTGTAAGTTTATGATAGTACGAGGTAATATAGGATATCGTAGACAAACAATATGGAGAAAAATAAAACTTTTTTTAACCGACTTCAATTACCCACCAAATAAGTAGCGCACTGAAAGGTTTAAATTAAGGTGTGTACTTACTTGATCTTTTGCGGTACAATATTTTTTTCTGAAAATGAATAAATTTAAAAAATCCTGCCATTCCTGGAACTTTTTTGGAGTTGGTGCCACGTGAAATATAGTACTCACATGTGTCGTGTACGCAAAAGAGAAGTGCTGACTTGGCGCCTGTTTCAAAAATATCTATAAATAGCAATATTTTACAAACTAATTTCTGTCTGGAAACGATATTGTAGTGCAAATATCTCAACAAGTAGTCGTTAATTACAAGTAGTCGGTAATTATTTTTTTTGCTTTTCAATATGCTCTTTTCCGTGGTTATTTAAGCATATATAGTACTTCTATTAATTTGTTTAAAAATATGAATTTTTCAAACTGTAATAATATTACTATACCCTATAACTTTCATAGGCTTACAATCACAGTTTTACTGAAACCATTATATAGACTTCTAAAAATGTTTTTTCTCGTAATAATAAGTTTAGTATTTTTGCAAATAAGGGTAGGCGCACATACTTTCTTGCATATTTATCAGTATACCTCTAAAGATATACTACTTAAAGTTACGAAAAAATACATTTGAGACACTTATTATTAACCCTTTCAAACAATGCATACTAAATACGGTATTAAACATTTTTTGATACATAATTTACTCTTCTTCCAATTTCCATTTAAATAATTTTCAGTGTCAGCTATTGAATTGGGTTAATGCCATGCTAAATGTACAGTTTCTGTGTCAAGCGGTTTCTTAATAAAATGGTTGTCATAAATGAACAGATATACGTAAGAGAGTTTACAACATTCCATTTTTCTATAAATTATTTACACCAGAAATTTTTAATATCCTTAGTATTTAGTTGTAACTGTAATGCACATATTTTTGCATGTATTACCGCAGTGAACAATGTTAACGTGTATATGGAACGTTCTTGTCAAATTAGAAACTGCAGATTTGATAGATGGTTATAATCACTACAGATAAAATCGATATTTCAAAAACTTATATACTTATAAATTCTATATTTTTCTCCACATAATAAGTATTTTATTAGGTAGAGTTGATAAGCTTTTAAGTCTTATAGGCTTAAAAACTCCTAATAAAAATACATATTTGATGAAGGTATAACCTCAAATTTGAAAAAAGCGTCAGTTTTCATTGTGGCAGGCTGATACATTTAACACCATACAGTTAAAATAATGGGTAACTCCTAAAACCATAAAACATTACAGGAATTAAGTTTATTTTGATGTATGTACCGCTTTCTGTAAAATGGAAAATTTTCTGAAAACTATAAAAAAACAGTTAGCGCCATTTCTTCCAAAACAATGAAGATTGTACCCAATTTGGTCGGTGTACGTATTTTAGTAGGTACGTGGCAATATATGTATGGATTAATGAGCAGAACAAAACTACTTTTAGAATTTCAACGCATATAATTATCAAAATTTTATATTAATACTTGAATACCTCCATTTCTTTACGTTGCGCTAGAACTACTGACAGTTATCTACTCGTAAATATTTACCTCAAACTTGGAAGCTAATTAAAAAATATGAGTAACCTAATTGAGTTGGTTCAATATATTATTACTTCGCATAAAACTCAATACGGATTAATAAGTTTATTTTTCATAATTTTGTAGCTTTTCAATTTGTTTGAAAGCTCTCCATCACTATTTGACGGGGTATGCGGGGAATGGTTTGTTTTCATAGAGAAATGTGGTTAGTGAGTACTTGTTGATAGAAAATTTATTCAAATTTATGTGGTAAGTTTATTTTACGCTATAATTTTATTTCATGAAATGTTGTGTGACGTCGTCTGAATGAAAAAAAGGTTGGACAGATTAAACGTGTCAATAAACTAAATTTGTGGAAACTGTCCGCACTAGCAACTATTGTGCAATCAGATATAGCATTTGCATTATTGGAGCTTTAAAACATTGCTGGTTATGTTGGATTTAGGTAAATAAAATAGTATCAGAAGGATAAGATAGTAGGTTTTTGCTGTTTGCATCTATTGAAACTTATTTACGGAATATGGAAAAAGTACATAGGAAAAATTACACATTTCTTGCATTATTTTAGAAATAATACGTATTTATTCACTTTCTACAATCAGAAATTTTAACCAGTGTGATATCCATGTAGATAGAATAGTGATTAAGAGGTTTTGAAAATTGTTAATTTCATAAAAGAAAGTACATTGTTTGTTACCAATACAAAGTTTTCACAGTTAACGATATCATTTACCGTAGTGCGATGAATGACGAAATGATAGAATATATATATAAATATATATATATATATATATATATATATATATATATATATATATATATATATATATATATAACTTATTCCTTAATACAAAATTTTTATTGCTATAGTAATATGGCAAAATAAACTACAATTGGTTCGATATGCTACAGAGCGAAAAAACTTTCTATATCACCTTTTAACCAAATTGGTTACTAAATACTTTGTCGCATATTCGTCTCCATTCAACTATCAATTGAACTGTTTTTCATTTACGACATATAAAATACGAAGTCAGCCATTGAACCCTGATTAATTTTCCAGAGCTTTCTATTATAGCGGTCGTGACTCAACCCGCTAATCATAACGACTGTTCCGGGAATATAATTTTAATTTTGTATGTTTTGTAGTATTTTCGTACAACGAAGGTTAATTATAATTTGAGATAAATGTGCATGATTATGATTTCTCTTGGTCCTACAATTTTTAGCACTAATACGCACTGGTTATAATATGATTTTACATATTGATATAAATGCAGTCTAACGTAAAATATGTGGGACCGGCATAATCTGACATAGCCTTTGAGATCTATAAATCTTTATGTTAACTCGTCCATACGTATATTTTCTTTCGTGGTAATTTACTGAAGTGCTTCTTATTAATAAGTATTTCGTTAAATTCACGAAAAAAGAAAAACGCGAGCCTATTTTGTTAGAATACTTTGATAATGTAGAAAATATGGACATTATTTCTTTAGACAAACGTATACATAATGTGTCAAAGTATCGACAAATCCTCTAAACTTGTAAACTGTAATAGATCAAAAAAGTTTAACAAGTATTGTGGTTTATTCAGCTCTACTGAGTGTATTGAATTAGCAACAACTAATGAACAATGTAAATCTGAATGTGATTTAGCTCAACCCAGTATGTCTTTCTCTAATTGCGTTCGACCAAGGATGTATTTTAGTGATTTTGGCAAAAGATCGAAACGGTTAGCAAAATTATCTCACTTTGACCATTCATCAGTTAGTGCGTCACTCAACAGTTTGGATACGTCAACATAGATAAATTTTAGTGCGGATGAAGTTTTATAACTTTTTGTGGGGGCTAAGCTTATGAATCATCAATATTTGTTGATAGTAAACTTTATTAATATAAAACTTCTAGTAAAATTTTACCATCGTATCAAAATGTTACAAACGCTAACTAGAAAAGTGATAGTCTAACAATATGTCGGTGATGGAATCAAAATTCGACATGGAGTTGCTCAGTTTACTGTAGTAGTCTTATTTTAAAAAAATATAGCTTCCTTCTGTCCGACAATATTCACATTCGACGAACGCGTTTTCGGTATGGTCGATGGTAAAATTTGTAGTGTGTTAAGTGGAATATCATCACAAAGCGTTATATTTGTGGAGCTACATCTAAAGAATTGAATGACATAGATAGGCGCTAGCGAAAAGTTAAGGCACATAAAATTTGTAGGCATTTACTCGAGACTATACCAGAAAAATGGCTCGGGAACTTACTAATACGGATTTAATGAATAAAATCATGTTACGGCTAATCCCTTTCGTTATCAGTCTACGGAAACTTACCCGAAAGAAGAAGTATTATATAGTATAAAATTGGCTAGTAGTTTAGGAAATCTTGAAATCGTTTTTGTAAGAATATCTGAGTGTAGTTATATTATTTTGCCTAAACAAATCAGAGATTAATGTTTTTTTAATTATATTTTATTTCAGTATAACACTAATGGAATGATTTCGGTATCCTTCCGTACTTATTTTACATGCAACACAGGATAAGTACATATATATGTGTATATATATATATATATATATATATATATATATAAATATAGGGTGACGAAACGCTTATGGAATCAATTCAGTGGCTCAAAATTGCTGTCACTCACCTTATCACCCAAAATATCACTTAGAAAAATCTAAAAAATCATGAACATTGGGAATTATGTATAGATTGAATAAAAATATAGAGGATTGAAAAATCCCAATGAGATTAATGTCTATAAACAATTTAATTATTTATTTCCTTAAAACCGCTGAACTATTAGTTTTAGAGACTTGAACTAAACCATTACTTTTACCCTTATACGATTCCCAAAATGTTTCATTTCACAAGGGGTATCGCGGCAGACGGGCTCCTTTTAAGCACAAAGTCGAAGTGTATTATTATTATTATTTAAGTAGGGAACATTGTGCATTTACACCTTACGACTGACCGATTTTCTACTTTCGGCCGTGTTTATTAATTAAAGCGATCAACCGATTACATAGATTCCAAAACAGTTTTTTCAAAATTTTTTATAACATTATTATAGAGGTATTATAGACAGTAGTCATCAAATTATGTCCTCTTCCTTCTCGAGATTGAATCTGTTAAAATTGAAAGAGGAAAAAAAACACAACACCTAAAACTTTTCTCTGAAAGTAATAGAATACATAAAAAAAATTATTTGCATTAAAATAATATAATTTAAATCCTATTAATTACCTATTAATTTAAATCTCAACGCCGTTTGAAATAAAAACTCATAAACTGTTTCAGGGAAACGGATTCATAAAATTTGTTACGTTAAAGGAGCACCTGTCGTCAAAATTGTCTTTATGTTTATTAACTCGAACCCATAAGCTATTTTTCCTTTACGCTATTGGTCATAAAGTTAAGATTGAAATATTTGAATGTGATATTTATTTATTTAGAGACAAATCAGTAAGTGTAGGTCTGGTTGAGAACTGCGTAACAGAGATACTTAAAAGAGCAGAGGTAAATTCCTTTTATCCTCTTGATCTTTACGTTCCAGTTATACTCCTAATTCTTACATTTCAATCAGAAGACATTCACGTTGCTAATGCACGAAATAATATTATGCTAAATTTTCTTATATTAAAAAAAAAACATCCTTTATGAGTAGCTTATTGTATCTGATATTTCATGTTTTTTATGAATATGATTACGAAGCATTCGAATTTATGTGATGTATTTACAGTATCTTTATAAATTAACGGTTGTAAACATTCTCTTATTAACCACTTAGTTATGCTTATCTGAGATTTCAATTTCCTCTTTAATTTTATCAACACTTGGATAAATAAAAAGGTAAATATTTACAAAATTAATTAAATGCACAATTTTATCCTAGTCATTAAAGCACTTCGCGCAAAAAATACTTAACAACCCAAGTAGACAGGTGCTGTACGGCGCCGATTTTGGCGAACAATAAAGGGGATGTCACGTCATTTCCTTCCCACTCCACCTTTAATAATATAATTAAAAGATGATTGCAATGTGCAAGATACTATACTCCAAAAATAAATCTGTCGTGTTGTGAATATTCCCAACGAAACTCAACTCCTACATTTTGGCGCTGACTGCAGTATATTGATGCGATGATAAATTTTAATATTATCTTAATTATTGTCGCTTGCAGTTCCGTCTTCCTGAACGTCATTCGTACGATTTAGTTACTGTAACTTTGCCATTACTTGTTTCTGAAGGCTACGAAGACTCAGCAAGTCAATTATAAGTGACCCTCAGAAATAATTGTTAGCAAAGTGCATTCAATAAATCATGACATTTTATGCCAATACCTTTAAGTGCCACTGGATTGACAAGTATTTAATCAGGTAATTAAAAACAGGGTAAGTGCAAAACTAAACAAACATTAACTAGAAATTACGTAGTCGTTTAATACAGAATTATTAATCCGGGTTAATATTAACAACTTAAATTGAAAGTCTTAATCAATTATTAATACTCACAGAGCTACTCTAGACATGAGTCGAAATGATCTATAAAGTAATATTCTAATTTGTTTATTTACTTTTTATGCGACTATTGGTATATTTCGTATAAAAAATAACGCTGATAGCAAGTGCTGGTCGGAATGATGAATTTTCCATTCATTAAGAAAATTTTTGATTAGCTTTATGTCATAAATGAATTGTTTATCTGTTAAAGTAAAAAAAGATTTAGACATAAACGCGCGCCGAATCCTTATATTGCAAATTCTATTTACACTCAACAGATTTGTACCGTTAGAAAATAAACATTTTGAGATGTTTTCTATATTTATCTACTCTTCGAGTAGTACTCGACCGATAGAGTAACACATTGCTACAAAATTTGCTTCTAATTTGCAGGGCATACTTGATTCGCTTCTCATTCAATATCCTATTTTTCAAACTATCTTTTTATATACTTCCTACCTTGATGTCTTCCACACTTAGTGGAGTTATACTTTATATTTAAATCTAAGTCTTCCATAGCTTTTAACTACTATTCAATACCTCTTTCTTCAAAAATTAATAATTTAATTTGCGTCTTCAATAACTGAATTTTTAAAAATAAGTTCTCATTCATATTATATTGCCCATAACAGGGAAGATACAAAAGTAAAAACAGAAATAACCCTTGCAAAACATCTACATTATATTATAATACAAGAAAAACAGTTTGTTCTTCTAATCCTTATATTTTATATACAAAAGGTTACAAAGCTACGATAAAAAAATGAAGAGATAATATATTTTCATCATAAAAAAGCTATAGTTTCCTAATATCTTTTTTTAATCTCAAGTCACTAGAACTTAACCCGATATAAAGACGTATGTGATAAAAAAAAGTGCGGAAATGTGATATAAATATTTATGACTCCATTTAAAAGTGATTTGTGGTATTTTATAATTGTCTGTAGGTTGACGCAATAAAATTTTCGATAAAAAAATGTGTCGTTAACGTTGGCAAGACGTACTGACTGGTTTCAGGTTGTAGCTTGTATTCCTAAATTTTTAAAATCAATTATCAGAAAAATCAAATGTACACCAAGAAAATATAACAAATGGCTCCAATATATTGCCAGACACCATATTTTCGTTAATTTTAATCAGAATTAAAAGAGGGTAAAACCTTTCAAGGGTCGCATGGTGCATAGACATATTAATTTTTATTATTAATTATTAAATTAGTATATATATATATATATATATATATATATATATACATACATACATATATATATATATATATATATATATATATATATATATATATATATATATATATATATATATATATATACATATATTAATTTTCTCTCAAATCTCTTCCCTTTAGTTTTCAGGTATGTATACGTATAACATTCATTATTTAAAAAAAAAGATATGTTAATATTTCACTACCTTCACAAGGTAATAAATATCGCATTTCATTTTAGTGCTATCGCATATTTGTGTTTAAATTGCGACTAATGTGCTTAACGTAAGTTAGATGGTTGTTTCTCTAGCTCACCCCAGACACACATGATAACATACTGAGACGAAACAGCGAGTGTGCCTCCTATCAGCGAGTGTGCTGACGTGTCAATTTTCCTTCACCAGCAGTATTCGTAATTAATCGAAATTAATGAAAATTTAAAATAAATGGAAAAACTTTTTTAATCTAAATGAAATATTTTTCAACTTAATTCTCAAGCACCCAAATATACTAACGAGAATTTTATGGAATACTCTCGACTTTGTCACGAATGGTATATAAAATTACTAAATTTAATTCAAAATGAGTCAAGGACAGTAAACCCCACCCAATTAACTGCCTCAAAAATATATGTATAAATGTAAGATCATTTTTGGATAAAATTAATTAATTATTTTTCTGTTTATTAAGGATCTTTAATAGTATATTATTATTAATGTCATTAATTTAATACAAATTTTAGGAATGTCCATAATTAGAAATGTTGAAACTAATTAGAAAATCTGGGTAAGCTTTCTTTTTCTTCACCTAGTTATTTCTAATGTATTTTGAGAATTTCATTACAACTGAAACTGAATAGAAAGTGAGTTTTAATCCTTTGCAATCACAATTTTTTATAAAAACTGGCGGCTGAAGAAAATTTATGATATGAACTCCGCATTTGTCATTCTGATGACAATTATGGGGCTTTTAGCCAAAAATATTACATATATTTGTTGAAACATCAATAATTTTATTTCATTTATTTTATAAAATTAAGAGCATGCTTGGAATTGTTTATTATTTCAAATATATTCTCCTACACTCTACGCTTCGAAACATTGTTTTTATTATTTTGATCTGGTACGTCAAACAACACAATATTCCATAGAAGTATATCAAACAAAATTTCATTACATTCTTTAGTAAAATTATTTTTTAAATCCGCACGTCACTATTCAACATAATAACAGCGACCAATGAATGCAGCGTGTGTCTTGGGCCTGTTAATGCAGCCCACAACGTGTGGCGTCTCAGAATATTTTCGAACTCCTAAGGAGGTTACCCACATAATGAGTCACAACGCTGACGCATCGACATCTCGAAGTATAGTAATTATACGATCGTATGGAAAAAAACGAAGGAGGAGCCATTTTCTGCACTAACCTCCGGCAGTACCGCGACTATCACTATTTGGGCGAACACCTTAACTTTGACGCTCTCGATCCGAGCCAGTCGTTCGTCACTGATGACGAAGGTATCACACACCTTATTGGACAATGTCCATATATTAAGGTAGTACTTAAATATTTGAAACGTAGTTATAAAAACAACTTACACATACGTAATAATATGAATGAAAACCGTGTATCATGAAACTTTGTTTTAGAAGCTTTGATTTTGTGCTGTTTATAAATCAATTTAATTTCAAACGTGCTTCAATATATGAAAAAGGATTATATACGAGAAAGTACTATTCTATCATCTCTCAAACGTATTTTTAAACAACAACTAACAGCTTGAATAGAAGACGACGTTTGAATCGATTAGGTACGTTTTTTAACCATATACTTGTTTCCGTTTTTTACGTGAGCATTTAAATGTTAATTAAATGCTTTAAAGCTCTTTAGAACAAGTGTGACATAGATTTTTTTGCTACGCCAAAAGTCTCTGTAGATAGATAATCTTTTTGTTTCTTAGGTGGCAGTGTTTTAATTCATTTATGGCCATCGAGTGGCGTTAACCTTACCTTTGCTTAAATTATCGCATTACTTTTCATTTTGATGTTTTATAGTTCAACTGGCATTCATTTCTTTTAAAAGCTCCTTTTATATAAAGTGATACGTTAAGAGTTTTAGTCAGGTTTAAAAAGTTTCCTCAGTATTTAATTAATTACTTTACTAAAAGTGAGCCAGGTACAGGTAGGTTTTTAATATTTTCTCTTAATTGTCTCAAAACTTTCTTTTATAAATTAACGTTAGTTTTTAATTGAGAAACTTCAAATGGTTTCAATAGCAGCAGCGTTTTATTAATATTTTTGTATTAATTCCAAACATTTAAACGCTTTAAAAGGCAATTTAAAATAAATTAAAATATTTTCTGTGAAGTAAATGGAGACGAGGAATATGCATGAAATTATAGTAACTTAACTGTTAGAAAAATGTCACCAAGTAACTTAAAAAAATAATGTATGAACCATCCCAATTGGGGATTAAACAAATGAAAAAAAAGTTATGCGATCTAATAACACCATTACATACTAATTAAGTTCTCTCCGTAAACTCCCTCTTTATTTATAATAAAAAAATGTAGGTTGGAAGTTCATTATGATACTGGATTCATGTTTTATTTAAATTGGCCAAAGAAGCTTTTACTTTGCTTCTAAATGTTCCGTGGTTTGAATATATGGTTAGTGAGCTTCGTGTGTTATTACCCACATATATTTCTGACGTGATAAAACTAGTTATTTTAAGCTGCTTATTCTTTAATAGTGGTAATTTTTTACTTTTAAATTTTAAAATTGCCGTATCGCAAAAATAAGATTTAAAAAAATGTACTAGTGATTATAGAAGAGGTCCATTTCACAAAAAAGTTTAGATACAGTTTTGAAAAAATCTGGTATGAGATCCGATATAGGAAGAGAAAACCTGCTTTCAAATTGCAACCGAAAGGTCAAGTTGAATTTTTTACATGGCTTCTCCTCCAAGCAATATGAGTCTTTGAAACGTTTCGGAGTTTGTTCTCCCTTTAATTTTTTAACCGCGTGTATCAAACACGTGAAAATACTCAGGAGAGCGTTATTTCATTATTACTTCAGGGAAAAATTATTTTTGTTAATTTGCATTAATATAGTAAGGAGACATGGGTAAAAAAATATTTTTCATAATCCTGTAAAGATATGTTGAGAAATATATTTAGATGATAAAAATAACTTTTATTTTAGTAAATAGTGTAATATAAATACTAGAATATTTATATGTAACTAAATGTCTGTCTTGTTTGTAGTGTGAATTCGCACTTAAATGGTTGTATTTGGATGTTGTATGGATAAGAGAAATTTTACTATAATACAGGAAAAGTAAAACAACGATTTTTAGAAATTAATAAAATTGTTTTTAGGAAGTAATTTTTGAGAAATTAATGTATAGACTATTTAAAAAGCAAAAGTTTTTTTTTCCAAATCGGTTTCTGAGTTTGTGCAAATAAAATATTTTTGAAGTAAAACTTCTTTACGCACGCTTGACTTGGAGAGGAAGCTGGTGAATGCGTGACGAGAGCGTTATAAAAAGTGTGATCGGGCGAGGCGAACGGAAGTTGAGAGAAAGATATAAATTAGTGAAGACAGAAAGAGAGAGAGAGTTACATTTCGTATATTACTGTAGGGACAAGAGAGAGAGGTGCGAGCATACATTTTATTTCTCTCTTTCTCTCATAGCCAGTTATGTTTCGTATATCTAAGACACAGTGCAAGCCTATTGTCTGTATCACACTGTATAGCCAGTGCATAATATATATATATATATATATATATATATATATATATATATATATATATATATATATATATATGTATATATATATATATATATATATATATATATATATATGTATATATATATATATATATATATATATGCGAGTTTGCTAGCGTTACGCGAACGGTGATTTTTTGATAATTTTGTAATTTCATTTCGTTCTTGAACAATTTTATAAATTATTATTTTGTTCAATACATTAAATATTCTAGGTTTAAAGTGAATAAAATTGTAAATTCATTTTAAAGTTCATATTTTGTGTTTTACTTCAGTCGTGTGGTCTAAAGCACACTCGTTATTTTTTGTGTAACAGTTTGAAATATCTAACTTAATGATAAAATATATAAGAAGTAAAAAGTCAACGTATTCAATTGACTAGGTAGTTAGAGTGAGAAAGTTTTAGATGGAAAAACAATTTTTGACCAGTCAGATCTCTTTTGCTTTTTAAATAAAATTGGATAATATTCAATTGATTCTAGCAGATCACGCTAATCATATCAGCGTCATGTGCCGTTACAACTGGAGAGTACAATGTTGTTATATCTTAATCTTTTAGTTATGGTATCAATTGAACACAAAACGTATTTTTTGTTGTTTTGAAATTATAAAGAAAAGTAAATAAGTGATTTTTTCCTACAATACAAATGAAGAAAAATGCAGTTACGAAACGCATCTGCTTAGTTTGTCAAACGACTTTGGTCCTCGATTTTTGGTATAAGGGTGAGGATTTTTGGGATGATCAGTTAATAAATAAACTTGTCTCTCTCCCCCTCTACCTTCTACCATTTAATAGCATTTTGCGACTTTTGTTTAATTTTTTTATCATTGCTCCACCCTCATGAATCGCAGTGTGATGATATGTTCTTTAATCTTCCTTATTCCTGCAATTCTTCGAATAACTCTACAACCATAACACATATATAGGACCATCAGTGGCACTGACAAATATTTAATAACCTGATATACCAATGGTTGATGCTGAATATCCGTTTGTGGTAGTTAAGCCCTTAAAGAACAAGAAAGCTCCGGGTATTGATCGCAATACAGCGAAAGTCATCAAGGCTGATTGATGACTTGTATCACAAATAACGATGATCGATTTTGCTGTCAGATTCAAGCAACCATTGAAAGTCAAATTCAGCAGCGTTTTCTAAAACGATTTGGACACGTAGGCTGTTTCAGCGACATTTGGTTTCATTACCAGGTTATTTGCAAAATTTCTTCAGAAAACGAAGAATCAGTGTATATGAAGCAAAAATTAAGGCTTGTGACAAAAAAAATGGAGAGAAGTAGTAAAAAACTAGCAACATCTATATATAATAAATTAAAATAAATTTCTTTATATATTAAAAGACATGAATTAACTAAATAATTTGAATATTATTAAAAATAAAAAAGTTTACCATGCGAAAAACAGGAAATTTCCAAAAAAGTGCTTAGTTGTACCGATTCCTTTTCAACGGATTATTTTTTAAACCTAAAAATCTAGCTGCAAATAATTACTAAAAACTATTCTATATACTAACTATAACTTAATTAAGTATAAATTATTTCTTTCTTTTCGGTTTTTTGCACAGCGAACTTTTTGTTCTTAAATAGTGTTTCTTCTTTTGTTTTAATCTGCTTAATTTCCACCTCTTTAAATGTCTATTGATTTTTATTTGAAGAATATATACTTTATATATTATTGGACTCTACAATTTTATATAAGAACCAAGCGCCTTAATCCTGAAAATAAAACGAATCCAGTGACCTTTTACATGTAAAAAATTGTTATACTGTTGAGGCTAAAGTACGAAATGAATAGCCAGACAAATAAAATTACCCTCGAGAAACCTTATTCTAGTTTCTGCTTCGAGCAGTGTAAGTTAAAAATAATAGCAGTCCAATGCATATCGTAACATGCACAAAGTAGGGTCTCATAGTTTTTGATATTCGATTAGTTATCTTTAAATTATTGTCGCAAATTAATCAAAAAAAAATTTTATTTGCTAACACTACTCAAAAATATCTGGGACTTTTCGGATTTTCAAAAAACAATTGAAGGAAATGGACCAGGAGGTGGTTTAAAAATTAAATACAAATTTCAGATATCAAAATAAAAAATTATTTTATAACAGGTCAAATAGCTTCACCCACATGGGCTTCACCCACCTGCCGATAATAATTCTTTGACATTCTCGACCGTCATCTTATTATCCTTCGGCTAGTTTTGTCACCGGTCGGACGATTTCGGCATTTATTTTCTCAAGCGTTACACAATTATAACGTGACCTAATGATCCAAACGTTATTAATTGAGCTTTACTTCAAAAACTATGCTATCTGATATTAACATTATGTTAGCATTTTGATAAGTTTGTGTCAAATGTTATCTTGTCAGCATTCGTTATATTCTTTTTCAAATATGTAACTTATTATTGTGCTCCACTCAATATGTGCGCCTTTTATTTCATATAGCTTGTTTATTTTTTAATAAAAACAATTTTAAAACTAACAAATTTAAAGATTTTTTTTCAATGATGATACCACTTGGAAGGAACAAATGCGTGCTTGCCCTTACCGACATATGTAAACGCCCCACTGAAATAAAATTTTACATAATTTTAAAAACAGTTCTTGGTTTTGCATACTGTGTCTAAATAATTATATACTATGTCTAAAATTTAAATCTACTATTTATGCTGATTAGGAGGCAGAAGGCTCTGGAAAAAGGTGGGCGAATAAACGGCGTTGTTATCAAAAGCTATATGGTCACATTTGAACCCTTTTGACAGTTAAAACTAAAAAAGTTAAATGTAATTGAAAATTCCTTACGATGGTACAACCAGTAGTTTAGTGTTAGAGGATATATTAGTAGAGAATAGCTCGATTCTGGACCCTCACGAGGCAGAAAATCAAAGAACTTTGACGAGTACACCCCTTCTACGAAACGAAAGAAAGGGAAGGTTTTTGTAGATAGCAATTCCGCCTTTGAGTTGGGGCTGGCACATACTATGTCTTTGCGAGCTGAAAGGCATTTTGTAATATCCAGTGTCATAAATAATGTATCGACGTTACTTGCCAAGGTACTGAATAATGAAGAAACCTAATCATTTTATATCTACGTATTTCGCAGGGTAAATATAATTTGATCCGGACTACAGTCAATAACCTACACCAGGATACTTTCCCAAGAATTCATAATTTTAGAAAAGCCAAAACATCGTGTTATCCGTTAGATGATTCCATTGAGGTGACAGAAACCTATGCTGAAGTTCAACTCCTAGCCTTACTGGAGATAACACACTTCCAGAATTGTTGAATCTCAGGAAGATGACTCACGTCAAATATTTCCTCAAGGAGACTTTATGATGATTCATAAATATAAACTAGACGGCAGTTCGGGGCATAATCTCTATTATATAAAAATTACAGGCTCACCTAACACGGATGAATATTTACTCTCGTATGATAAATGTATAATTTTATGAACTTGGTATTTTTCCTCGATACATATGGATTAGTTCCTCTGAGTGTATCTTCCATATTACCTATCGTATTCCTACAAAATTATCGCAAGTGCCGATAACAAAAATTTGATAGATTTTACAAAGAAACAAATTCAAATCCCTCTCAAAGAAAAACTTGAACTTATTGTCTGCCTAAACCAGGGTTTGGTTCGACAAATGAGGGTAATGTTGCCAGACCATTTTTCAAAAACCCAGAAATCTCAGTTATTTAGAATGGTAGTTACTCTTAGTATTATTTTTTAAAGTAATGACATTAACATTGAACAATTTGGTGAGTTGTTAAGTTAAATCAAATCTTTGTATCTGGATCGGTACTCATGGTACTATACGCCGGTGACATTGTACAAGGTATTGGTTCATGGTATGGATATAATATCTACATGCATTCTACCATTAGGGCAAATGTCGGAAGTAGCATTGGAAGCTCACCATAAAAAGATCGGAAATATACGCGAACATCACACTCGGAAGTCCTCGCGGGTTAATATCAATCAGGACTTGTTGAATTTGCATTTGTTGACATCAAATAGGAGAATTTTGTCGATTCGAAAGTGTACCAAATCTTGGAAAAGTTATCAGGCGAAGTTTTGAGCTATTTAATATCTCCAGAATCTGCTTCTTCCGCAACCAGACTCCAGGTTGCCAATATCAAGGATGTGACTTTTTTAGGATTCTGATGACTCTGGCGACAATATCGCTGATCATAGTGAAGAGTAAACGTTTATTATTATGGTAATAATTTGGATCTAGATATTGTAATTGGTAGAAGAGTAAGTTTTTATATATTTTTGCTTAAGTAATTTGTTCTTGTTAATTTTTAAATAATATCCGGTTTTTAAGTAAGTTTTATCTCTTTTTGATTAAAGTGCACTATTTGTGATTTATTTTAAATTATATTTTATTATTTGCCCTTTTTTTACTGTGTTTATTATTTTAATAAATCGTTTTAAACTTAAGACATATAATTTTTATTTTTTAAATATTATTTTCCCAGCAAATTTTTTTTACTAGACTACCTCTTTATATATTATAGTCGACCAAAACATAATCAGGGCTATGGTGTATGAGGATTTTAGTAGATTTTATAACTTACATAATTTCGAGCAACCACTTCTTTGGAAGCGGACTACTGTGCGACGTTAGGGAAAGGTCACTAAAATGCTATGAAATATTCAGTCCAGGAACAAAGAATTAATTCTGACGTATTGGGAAATCGTAAATTAAGTTGTAAAGGGAAATAAAATTATTTTCCATACAAATTTGATTATTCGTAAACTTTTAGCAATACGTAAATGTAAGTTTAATTGTAATATTATTTGTAACTAAAATGTTGCTATGAACTAAATGATTGTATTAAAATTGGTTTCTGCTATAATGTACGATAATGTATTTTCCTAGTTAAGTTACATTATCAATTCTTCGTTATAGTTAAGTGTAAATATGATGGTCATACATTTTTCTCTTCAAAAAAGTATTGAAATAAAATTTTATATGAAATCGTTCTAAGTTAACATATCTATACTACGCTATTTATTATTTTTACATTATCATACGCAGAGAAAAAATGCAGAGTTGACGTTATAATTTACATATTTCCCTTGGATGAGATAAGGTTTATTCCTTAGATGATGATTTTAGATCTGAGAAAAGTGTGGAAATTATCAAGTCTATTCTGATATATCTTTTTATGTATATTAAGATATGAATCTTTCAAAAGACACAAGTCTCTCAAGAAAATTATTAGGGCTGTATTAAAATACATAAATGTTAATTTAATTTAAAGTAATTTTTATTTAATTCCTATTTGAAGCTATAAACTGACACAATAACCTATTTGAAGCTATAAACTGACACAAAAAATAATTCAGTAAAATTTAATTTTTCTCGAAACCGTAAGTACGTGAATATAATAAAATGAAATTGCAAGACATTTTACTCTTTGCTGTGCACTGTATTGCTCCTTGCAAAGAGTACAAATATCAATTCACTAGTGAAATAATAAAACAAAATTGTTAATTTATTATTACATGAGTACCTTGAAGCATTATTTAGAAAATATAAGATTTAAAGTACACTTACATAGATATGTCCGTTTTTTGAGTCTAGAATTTTTGTGTAAAAATTAAAACGCTTGGAGAACTAACTTAATATAAGTTTAAAAAAACAAAAATACCATTTTCTATACAAATTATTATTATTGGTGAACATGTCGGTTCGTAGTTCACTAAAAATTAATGAGTTAAGGAAGGTTCCAGCTTCTAAAATATTAATCTACTTATTCAATCATTTTTTGTTCTGGAATATTTCGAAACTTCTTTGTTATTTTATATTTTGCAAGGTTTTATTTATATTAATATTCAGAGTTTTGTATTTTAAGGGCCAATAAATAAAGTGTTTTGTGTATTTTGTTTCATATTTTTCAATGACTCCTTAAAAATCATTTCGAAACTTTTTGTTATTTTATAATTCGCAAGATACTGTCTAAATTAATTTTTAGAGAATTTAACTTAAGCATAAAGAAAACACAAATTATCCATTTTCCGTCAAGATTGCGATAACAAACCACTATATTACACAATCAACATTCATTACTTACTCTTAACACTAATAACACCTCCGTTTATATTAACGCACGTAACATTAAATCTTAAATGCGAGTCAATCACCGGGCAAATCTTCCAATTTCTATCAGACTTCTTATTTTTTAACCTTTCTCGGGTTAATTTTTTTTACTAAGAATGTAGACATGTTGTAATTTACCATGTGTTAATTTTATTCGATATTAATATAATGTTAGTGATTACTTTCTCACAACTTTTTTTTGAAACATTTGAAGGTTACATTTTTTCTTAAATCACGCTTACTTAATTTAATGACCCATAAATTATTTAACTTTTCATAATTACAAATTGTACTTGAGAGACTATAACGTCAACATTACGTCACAAGAATTATTTTGAATTTTTTCGTGTTTTTAACTTTAATTGTAGTTTACATTTTTTACCTGTATTGTAAATAAAAAGTAATGATATCAATTTATTAATGTAAGAAATGATAACAATATTTTTTATTTGAAGTATCAATAAATAAATAGAATACTATTTATTATGAAGTATATGTTTATGTTTTTCAATAACTCCTTCAAAATAATTGAAAATACCTAGGTCATAAGCACTAATGACGTGGAAAAATAAGAACTAATGATGTCGATTTACTAATGCAAGAATACTAACAATATTTTTTTTGTATTTTAAAGATCAATAAATAAAACGTTATGAATATTTTCATCATGTATTCAAACGACTCCTTAAAAACCATTCCAAATACTATTTCTGGAGACCCTGGATATATGTATCCCTTAATTCCAAATATACAGTTTAGGCTAGAATTAAATAATATCATGTGGAAATAAGTAATACACACGACTGCGAATAAAATCTATTTTACTCCATGAGAGTAAATAAATATGAAAATGAAAAGGCAAAACTTTGCAACACTGACACAAAAATATTTTTACCTAACGTTTAATTTAAACCGGGCCAAAGAGTATATCGCTTCGACGAGTTCAAACCGCATTTTACTTTGCGGTTCTTTGAAGCATTTTACTTGAAAATATTAAATGCAAAACATTTCAGCATTATGTTAATGTGAAAAAGAGCTACGCGGGATGAAAATAAACGCATATTCTCTTTGAACGGCGTAGATTAAATTGCATATATTTTGATGACTGAAACTTTAACTTTATAAATCGCCTCAAAAGTATTAGGCACGTGTGCTGTAAGAACGAGTTCCGACTTCCATATCAGTTTCTTCGGAGAACTAGATCTGATTATTGGAAAGTGAAGAAATTAAAGTTGAAACAAATTAAGGTAAACCTAATAAAACAATAGCTTGATTTGCATAAAGCAAAAATCGCAGCCACTGACTGGAAGAAATAAAGAGAAATCGCGGAGAGAGCTCGTGATACCTTCAGAACAGCATCATGCCTTCAAGATTGCTCTTCACAGGTTGCCGGCTAAGGAATATTCATTTACTGAAAGTACTATTTCTCATTATAGAATTCACAAATTTATCGTAACTATGAAGTAATAAGTTCTATATATGAAAAAATGCTGTGGGGCGATAATACAATGTGTTAACTAGTCAAAATAATTTAATTTAGACGAAATGATCCACTAAAACTGTTCAGTCTGTACCGATCAGTAAAATTAAGCAATTAAATGAAGTTACTAACGAGCAACTTATAATTGGTTACTAACCTCACTAAAAGAAGATATGATACAAACGACTTCTTTTGCACCCAAATTGTACCATAATTACTGTGTTGTTTGAAAAACCGTTCGTTAAATATTATTTAACACAAAACATTTCGTTGCTCGTTTATAAAATGTATCCTCGTAAATCAGATTACGAGTACAAAAGGATATACGTTGCTGGCACGCAAGACATTCATAAAGGATGCGGATACACATGATATCGATATACGTGATGCGGCGACGCATGACATCGATATATGTTGCGGGGACGAATGACATCGATACATGATGCTAGTATACTAAGCTCAGTGGTATGGCGGGAATAATCCAGTTATGCTGGCAGTCTAGGTGGTCCTCCCCCCTATCCAAGGGGGAAACGACCAGGTTGTTCTTTCCCGACTTTTCCAAGCGGTTAAGTAAGAACTGGCTCGTTCCTGATTATTATGTTTCCCAATTCCTAACGGGGCATGGTGTACCTGCGGACTTGAGACGCAGGACATGAATCATATTTTATTTCATTGCAGTGAGCACGATGATGCGCGTAGAGTTTTGGTTGAGAGCATGCGTCAAAATATTAACGTAGAATCACGCGAAAACTTAGAACATGGTATCTTCAGTCACCGAGATTTGGTTGGGAATGGTCCAATTTTTGAGTCATTTAGAGCGTTCGCCAAGTGCGTCCTTGAAAAAATGGAGATCCTAAATGACACATTGAGCAGGAGCAGACTCTAACCCTGTTGAGTGAAAGCGCTGCGATTGTAGATACAGGACACTATTAGGGGACTTTCGAAGGTCCCCTTTTAGTATGAGGCGGGTCGTTACGGATCCCAGGAGGGGCCCTGAGACTACCCGGGTGGTATGGCGGGAATAGTCCAGTTATGCTTTTGCTTACACATAGAGAGCAAATGAGTAATATTTATATCTGTCACTCATCAATTGTTGAAGAAATTAATATAATCTACACAGGAAATGAGAAATTAAAAATCTTTTCATGATTTCTAATTATTTAAAATAAGTCCATTTGAAAGTTTCTTTTTAAGTGAAAGACCGTGGAGATCTTAAAATCCAAACATTTCGCATTCCAAACATTCAAATCCAAGCATTAAATTTTACAAGTAAATACATCACATATACATATATATATATATGTATATATATATATATATATCTCTTAATTTATATGAAGCAAAATATTTTTTTATCTTTATAGGTTAATGTCGTGAAATGGAGGAGAAATTTTCTCGTATATCACATCGGTGGCTGCTTTGATATGGTTTATGTTTATTTCGGTTAATATGTAACAACAGTTTCAAATATGCATTTGAACGATTTTTATCCAATTAGAAAATGAGGCGTGTGTGAAACGACAAATACACTTTTCATTCTTTTATATTTCTATGTTACTATATGGGTATATATGTTACTATATGGGTAGTCACCAAATTAAATTAATTTCTTGAGCTAAAATTTCTGAAATTTTGTCGCCTATAGTTTCTATAGTCAAAAGTTTATTTTCTCATTTCGTAGCATCTGCAAAACTTACATTAATAGTATGATAGTACAGTTATATTGTGCTAGTATTTTTCTTCATACATTTTTTATGTTATAGTATTTATACTCCACCGAAATCAAATATTGATCACGTTGTACCCAGTCAATTATTAGAAGAAATTAACAAATAAAGTCATTCCGTTATTCAAGTCTAACTTTATATATCACAGATAATCTACTTTATTATATAATTAGATATTTTATTTATCATCGACTTCGAGGATTTATATCTGGTAATAAAAGCCATATTGAAGACGGAGAAGCATTTCTTGTGCCAAGATCGCCGAATATACAAATATATATGTATGTATATACGTACATGAATATGTATATATATATATATATATATATACAAATCATTAAATTAGTTAATTAAGTAGAATATAGTATCTTTAAAGAGAGTTAAATAAAATGTATATAAACACAAAATTTGTCCATTTTTAAAGCAAGCAAAATCGAACCTGTCTCACGTAAACGTGTCTCACGACAAAAGTTTGAATAACATATCGTAGACATG
Organism: Druceiella hillmani; assembly: GCA_039881145.1. Taxonomy (NCBI): domain Eukaryota; kingdom Metazoa; phylum Arthropoda; class Insecta; order Lepidoptera; family Hepialidae; genus Druceiella; species Druceiella hillmani. The sequence goes on from JAYKKI010000081.1 coordinate 1,298,105, forward strand.
ATTAGTTATTTACAGTCGTAGATCTTCGTTTTTATATATATGATTACGCATAATAAATAAATTTGGAAATAAAAATTTTATTTTTGACGTCTCTAATATTATTGCATTTAGAAAAAAATAGTCACGCATCGGAAAATAACCCAAATATACTAAAATGGCTGGACAATATTCATAACATATACGCTATTACTTGTGATTCAAAATACAAATTATGTTAAATAAAATTAGTACCTAGTATCTGGAATATTAGACATTCATTTGAGTTCCTAGTCATTCACCCAAAGTACCTATTAAGGTACTGGTTTTCTGTTTTACCGACACACATTCCTCCTTATTTATACATCGTGCCTTATAAATTTAAGGAACTTTTGTAACACCAAAAATATCTCTTTTTAATAAAATGTTTTTAATACTCCCCTTTGTAGCATTTCAATTTCGATCAAAAATTCTCTCATAAAATCGTAATTACTAACACCTGCAGGTAATCATTTTTAGTTCAATCATATTATGAAGGAGCAAAGCTTCAGATACAAGCGTGGTGAAAAAATAATCTCTCTAAGTAAAATGGAAAAGAAATATTCAATAAGAGGAGGAAATAAATGACATAATACCTAAACTCTAAAAAGAATGATAAATGGTATTCGACGGCGTTGTAACTTAATATTTTAATCACTTGAAATAAAACAAAGCATAAATTCATTTTGTTGATGCAAAAAAATCTGTATTACGTTAATAGTAGTTTATTATTACAATCTGTTTAATACGTACCGTCAATCTTATTAAAAATTGAAACCGGTGTAAATTTTAAATATCTTAAATTTTGGTTTACGATTGATAAACATCTTTAAAAAGTTTGCCGGGTAAATTGATACTATCGGTGAAAGTGTACAATAAAGTGATTGGTGGACCCATCCCTGACCAGCTACATTTATTGAAGAAATATATTAATATAATATAATTGGATTTAAAGTCTTAGTTTATTAGGACCTACAGTGCATGAACTAAACAGTGGCATTTGAGTTTCTGGTGATATTAGTATATAAAAAGTCTGTTAATAAAGAAATAAGTAGTTACATGTTATGCTTAGAGCTTTTGCTTCATTTATGACGTAACAATATAATAAGTGGAATCGAGAGTTGAGTCCCAATATTGTAAGTAACAGTAAACAATTTGTGTTTTGTTTTATTATAATCAACTAGATTATTAAAATTTGGCTTATATTGTATAGTTTGACAAACAAATTTTCTAATACAAATATGGATACAACAAAATGAAATGCATGTAAAACCAAGCAATGCCGAAACGATTGGAGTATAATAAGTATATGGAAAAAAGTTCTTCGATTAATTTACAAGGTACTAATTACCATTTTAATATTACGATGAATGCGAAGTTACGATGAATGCGAAGTTACTAAAAATGAAAGTTACGTTTCCCACTTTATTCATTGTGTACACTAGCTAATTATTTAATTTAAAACGAATTGGCCGGAATGCGCTTGATTAATCGGTCAAGTGGGTGAAATGGTGCACTCTTGTATATGTATATATGCGTGCGTGTGTGTGTGTGTATATACATATATATATATATATATATATATATATATATATATATATATATTCATATATATCTCACAGACTGCTATGAAAATTTAATTAAAGAAAAATTATGTTTTCGGAGTACGATATCCCATAGTTGACAGTTGAAAGTAATCTATTATTAAGATTCTTTATCACACGTTTACTCTAAGTCTTAATTTTTCAATTTTAGTTCATTTTTTTTTCACGTAGAAATATAGTTTTTAATATTTTTGTATATATTTAATTTCTTTTATGATAGTAACGAATTCTAAAATTTTTTTCACAAAATATATCGTTTTATTAGTTTTCATAAAGTAATGTACTCACAATTTAAAATAATTAATGATGATGCTATTATTACTTTTCATCGACTATAAAATATGTTTCTTTTATCTGCTATAAATGTTATATAAATCTATCTACTTTACAATCAACAAGGAAAAAATTAATTGTACTCACATTCTAACGTTATGTTACTCACATTATAACGTTAAAGTCTTCTGGTAGGAGTATAAATATGTATCAACACATGAACCTTATTTTTATATTATACGATGATTACATCAGTTTGATACAGGAGTTTTCAACTTGATACCATATTTTGAAGAAGGCATGAAAAGTAAATCTCACCAATTGGAAGCAAAACTTTGGAAAATCCTGTTTCAATACTCGTGCAGTTTAGGCAAATCATAACAAATTTATATATTACTATTTGTTTTATATTTCTTAAACTCATTTGTGTTAATTCGCTTCATATTAATTATACTTTAAGGCCATAAATTATTTGACATGGTAAATTTATTTCCATTAGCGATTCCTACTTCATAATAGTGAAGTGGTCCGAACAATCCGCTCAAGTATTTAATACCCAGACAAACTATAAAAATGTCTTTAAAAGAAAAAAATAAAAAAATTATATTAACAAATATTAATAAAGCTAAATAACAAATTTTGATCATTACTGTCGACAGGAAAAAGAAAAAAAAGCCAAAAAGAGTGAAGAAAACAGGATATGAATAAAAAGAAAACAGGCTAATAAACTTGGAAGACCATGATTTTTTTTTAAACTTTTTTCGACTCTTTTTACCTAGACGAAAAGTGTTTTTATAATGACGAAGATAAATGTATTCTAAACTTTCGTTATTTTATGCACACAATTCAAAGTAAAATGGATAAAAATGGTACGACCAAAATAAATAAAATATAGAAATAATTTCAAAGTGTATAAACTTCTATTAAAAAACGGCCAAGTGCAAGTCGGGCTTGGCCATCAATACCCCACTTTTAACTCTTTAACAAATTTTATATAAATTTACGTTCTCCTACAGAAGAAATAAATAGGAAATAGTAAGTATCTGATATTTTTAAAAGTATTCTAATAAAACTATATTCTACAATTTTTTGTAGATTACTACAGTTTCGAAATGGACTTATTAAATTAATTTCTCATTTAAATTAATGTTTCTCGTATTATATCACGCCATTAAATCCAAACTAAAAATAGAAAGCAAGCTGATGTCTGGTAGCAAGACCATCAGCAAAAAAAAACATTAGACAAGTTCTTTTTCATACCTTTTAATACCGTAGAAATAAATTGATATATTGTACTTCTTAATTTAGTCAAAATTTAAAAATACTTTTGACTTTTTCTACATATTGTGATGTCTTTTTGGCCATATTTGGAATATCTATGATGTAGTTCATACATAATTCTTTTTTTGATTGTTTTTAGGGAAACATACCTCGACGTTAGCTTAAAAATTTACGAACACAGCATTATTCCCACTGAGCGGGTACATATATATATATATATATATTTATGTGTGTTTGTGTGTGTGTGTGTGTGTGCGTGTGTGGTTATATGGATCAACTTTGACAATTGTTAAATAAAGACAATACGCAACATACGAGTATGATTTATTCAAGCAACATATGATATATTCGTGTTTTAATCTAACTTTGAAAATCAATGACGATTGGGCAGATCTTTTATGAATGATGTAAAATTAGTTGCCATTGATTATATTTGAATTTATTAAATCCCATAATTTTGCAATAAGCAACACCGAGTAATGCATCGCTACATCAGATTAAAACAATTTTGCGTTTTCAGACTCTTGTTTACTTTAATGAATTTTCTTTAAATTTATCTGTACGTTTTTCAAAGAAGAAAAATTATCTAAATACCACTTACCACATTCTACCGAAGGAAAAGTAATTTTCATTTCAGTTTATTTATAAAATTTGTATTAAAAAGGGAAGTGTATTAACTATATAACTTGAATAACTGGCATAGTTTAAAAACTAAATAAAAAAACCTGACATAATGACAATAATATTTCATTCCGAATCACATGTAATCCTTTATCAGGATAACATTTGGATATTTCTGAAAATAACAATCAGGTATCAACATACGCTAAGCGACATGTCACATGGCGATACACTCTATGGGTCGTTTGTCTTAGAGCGGCCGCACTAAGCAATTAAGTAATCCGTCAAATCGATTCATTCAATACGACGTGGCATGCTATCATCAAGTTGCAAAGCTCACTGTCATGGAGCTCAGGAACCTTTACTTACCACGGTAATCGGCGACTGAAAATGAATGGGGTCAACCGATTGTTCATTATTTTCTATCGCCATATGAATATTCAGCGTTTTTTTTAAATAAGCAAATTGTGTGTATAAAGAAACTAATTTTAATGTAGGTATAGAAAATATTCAACGATGATTTTACAAACATTTGTTTGAAAATATTTCAAACATTTGTCATGTGAATATTTTTGCCAATATGTGATACCAAGCATCTTGTCAGCTCACGCTAGAAAATTTGGAAAAATGAAAACGTAAGAAATATATATTCAGGTTCAAATTTCGTTATTATCTCACACGGAACTTCAGAAGTGTTTAATGTATTATAAATTATCTACTATAAAATCATTTTAGATAATATGCAAATATTATTTGAAACAGTCTACCAAATATTTGTATTAAAAAGTCGATAAATCAGTAAGGTATTGATTTTCAATCTGGAAGTTTCTCAGGGGGTTCACGATACGATATGCTTAGGTCTAGAATTCACACGCTACCTATTAGCACGAAAGCTATTAGAACATATAAAAAAAATACCATACTTATAAAGGAGTACATTACTTAATTCCACGGCCGACTTTTTTCGTGCTTATTAACAATATTACGAGCATTTTGTATTTGTCATCTTTTCCTCTTTTGCCTCAGTTTTGGATATAATTTTTTATCAAACGCTCTGAAAGAACTAACTTAATACAATTTAATTATTTTCGTAAACCGAACATCTTCATCAGTATAATATAACTTAATCGATTTCGTAAATGAGACATCGCCATCGGTTCTCATACTGCCTGCCAGTAGAAAAATATATGTATCTCGAGCTTGCTATAAGCGCGTAACAAAATAAATATACACATGGCAATAGCTCGTGCCATGGTACTATTCAATTTATACATAAAAAGAGTATGCTATTATCGAGTTCGCTAGATAGTAGCAACCGAGCATTCTTTTTTAGTAGCATGTGTATTCCAGGCCTTAGGATTTTATACGGACGCGAAAAATAAAAACCATACGCAAAGAAATTTTTTACAAATAATTCAAAATTAATTATCATAATATTGAATTAGGGTTGAGTTGAGGGGCTGACAAAAGTTGAGAAGAGATGGATTGGGAGATCCTAGAGTTATTTGCATTAGTTTTGGACATCTTTTTGTATGGTTTGAGACTGAAGAATTGTGCCTCTATATAAAGTTAGAATATTGAGACAAAATTTATAAAATTCACAACCTTTTTTGTGAAAACTCTTTTCACACAGGTCTAGGGTCTTATATTTGGAACATAATGAGCACGTGTGGGAACATGACTACCGTCCAGCAGAACCCACACTCACTGATATTCTCTGAGAAGTATTATCACTATAGCAAAACGTTATTGATACGGACGACCTATTTTATGAATGGTCGTCTTCAAAGTAATCGCTACAGAAGGAAGCAGATACATATGAATGGCCATGTTATAATTTTACTTGTACAATTTGTTTACAAAAGTTTAATTTCCCCATAATAAAAACTGAAATGTACTAATTTCATGTTGGTACGACTGTCTCGCCAACACAGACTGGAAACGACGTAAATAATAGTTTATATGGGTACGTGTTAGAAGCTGAGGGTAAGTTAAACTGAAAGATGAGAAAAGATAATCATCTCTCTCGCTCTCAATTGCTTTATTTAGACATTCATGATATACAAATCGGTTATACTTGGAATTATTTGTGTTTCGTATAGCGAAATGATAGAAAGTCCCAGTTTCATTCCCCACCATAAAAGTCGCTTTGGTTTCTTCATTGGAGGCGCGTAAGCGCGCTGAACTGTAAGCGCGCTGCGCGGGGGGCAGGTGATGGAAAAATGTAAGTCGTAATATGCATAATAAATGTTCTTAACCATATTAAAACAATGCAAACCGAACAATGGCATTATATACATACGAAATGAAACCGACATTATTTTAATTAGCAAATATTTTACATCATTTTTCGTATCAGTCAACTTTTTAGGATTTTCTATACAATAAATTAAAACAAACATTTATTTTCAAAGCTATGTAGTACAGGTATACGACATGCACAGGTATACATTTATGAGTAAAAAAAATTACTTAAAAAAGTTGTTGTGGAATCGGTTTATTAAACAAAAGACAAAAAAGGAAACACAGTTGTGCAAATAAACAACCACGTGAACTTGAGATATGTGATATTAATGACAACTTCAAACGGAGTGTAACTAACGGCTTAACGCTGAAAAAGAGCATAAGTCCAATTATCAGCTACAGGCGAACGTGTAGTCTATTGAATATAAATATATCTACTATGTTCCCTCCTATTGAGTGTGAATATATTAGACGTTTCTATGCCTAATTAATTAGGTCGTCAATTGCAGTGCCAGATTGCTATGTATTTGGGAGTCAGATTAGTGTGTACCTTCAACTACCTAATCTTTAGTACGAAGTGAGTTAGTAGCGAATGCAATTATTTCGAATCCACACGAGATCAGTTGATTGAATTGTATGATTAAACCTATCTAAAAACATTCCTTAGGTTATTTCCAAGGTTATTTTACTTTTTTCCTAATAGCGTGTTACGTACCGCTAAGTGCGTTTATCATCAAAGTTATATCAAATATATGTTTTATTTGATATAGCTTAGGCGATAAATCTATTTCCAAATTTGTTATTAGTTTATTACAAGAAAAGTGCACTATGTTAAGTACAGGCTGTATTATTGATAAAAGTTTCGTTTTCCATATGTATTAACTTCTTGCATTTGTATAGCCATTTTTCACAACTTGTATCTAGAAAATATTTAATTTGAAATGTGTTACTTTCCCCTAATTATTAACTCCAAAATCACCTGGCTATGATTGCACCAGCTTATAATATTAATGATGAATGGAAACACTTTTCACTGTTTATAGTAATTATGAATAAAATTTTATAGATATTTGTAAAGTGAGCATCGTGTTGTTATTCTTCTTATGGTTTCAGAAACGTTTATGTACATAACTGCAAAGTTTGTACAGTTGTTTACAAATGTGTAGATGAACATGTTAAAGCAAATCCTTCATTTTGCGTACGTAAATGATGGTGAATGCATCCAAAAGTAAGTTTCTTTTAATAAGTCAATGTTCTTAAAAACTTTATGTTATTGAAAGTAATTGCAGAACATAGCCTTTTTCCGTTAAGTATTTTGTAAAAGCCTGCTTCGTTCATGATGAACGTGACCAGAAATATTTCCAAAATCAGAATTTTTTTCGATAACCTGATTTTCATATTGATGTAAATGAGTTCCTACCTGATTTTCATATTGAGTACAGTGTTCTGGAATTTGCATTGATATATTTAAATTAAAATGGAATTATCGCTTGTATATACATAAATCTAAATTTTGGTCATTGGATTAATCAAGAAGGAAGTTTTCTTTTTCTTGGTCTTTGTTCCTAACGATTATACAGATTCAAACTCAAATAACTAGTATTAAACCGACTTGGAAATTTCAATTTGACTTAAACATGCCATAATTATAAATAAGCCTAAATGCAATGCATTGGTAAAATTGTGGTGAGGTTTTTTTAAAATGATTATTGAAACTCGACGTTTAAAAATTAAGATTAGTTGATGTTTTTTATAATTTGCTGTACTGGAGAGATGCTGTCGTGGCCTACTGAATACTAGGTTACGGAAAGCCTTGTATCTATTCAGCTATGATTTTGAAAGATCACGTTCGATTTTCACAAATTAAATTACCATTATAACTAGAAATTATGACATTCGGTCGATTACTCGTAAGAATCTCAGTAATAAACTATTTATATGCTTTAATCAGTGTTAATATCAAATGGCGATATAATACAACGAAGCGCTATTTCTTTACCACCTAAATAATTACTTGTGGCGTAATATTTTATATGGACGTATTAAGTGCAAATTACCATAATATATTCATGGGCCACGACGCGCGGTGTTGGTATTAGTTAGTGGAAGTACATCATTGATCCTTGACCAATTTTAATCACTAACGTGGAAAATTAAAATTACTGATCTCAAAATAACATTTTTCGACCAAACAGACGGAATAAAAAGGTTTTCTCTGTGACAAATGGGCTAAGACTGCTTAATTGAGAACATTTTTTTATAACTTTTACAAAGTTTTTATTTTTATATTTGTGAATTCCAGGTTAACAAGCAGTCACTATAAAGTTGCCAGCATTATATGAGAAGGTTGCTGTATTATTTCCTCCGAACAGCAATTTTTGGAGGTTACTCCTTAAGAATAGTTATTCATATATAGCGCCCGATATTAAATTACATGAATAGTAAAAAAGAAAAGTGTAATTAGCTAATTTCAGACACATTTTTAATTGACATATTGAATTATTTTCTGACAGTTGTAAGCGAAGTTTGTTTTAGCTGGAGGTATTCCGTTTAACAAAAGTGGTAAAATAAATACAAGAAAAAGAAACTACACGGAAGCGGAGTGAAGATATTCGTCTCTCACAAAGATGTAATAAAAAATAAACGCATCGACGGATTAAACGTAAGGATGAAAAAAATACCGAGATACCTGCATAATGCTAACGTTTATAATGAAAACAGAATGTATTTATTCAAACGGTCACGAAAAAAGTTAAAGTCACGTAGAAAAGAAGCGACGTGAGATGACTAATACCGCGTCTCAGCGCACAACGTAGGTTTACATGAATGTGAAAAAGAGACAAGAGATACCGCCAAAACGAGTCAATGTTTATGAGAGAAATAATGTATTTTATTTTTTTATCAGAATCCTATTTATTTTACCAAAAATAAAAAAACAACCAAAATTTTAAGGAAGATGTGAACAGTTAGTATTTTTAATCCCAATAATAAAGTCTTATAAATAACAACCAAATTATGGTTTCAAATTTTTGTTACGAAATATATTTCGATTTTTTTTTCAAACAGAAAAGGTACTTCAGTTGTATTTTGATAACAACCAGACTTTAAAAATATAGTCAGTAATATAAATATAATTAGTATAGTAATAGGAAAAACATAAATTTTTTTCGTGGCCAAAAATTGAATAGATTTCGCCGAGAAAATTTTAAATAAACTTAATTTGCTGTTATCAGTGCGTTAATCAAAACAATCTAAAACGTTTTTTGCAGTTTCAGCAACTTTAATGATTACCCAAATAAATTACACACACACACACACATATATGTATATATATATATATATATATATACACATAAAGTTAATTCAAGGATGTTAAAATTTTACAATAAATATCAATTTCACAATATTCATTTTTCCGCCTGTTATGCGGGCAGCGAAGAATTTGAATTTTAATAAAAACGCATTGCCTTATTCATAATATTCACTTTTACAACTTTAATACATTGTTATCAGATTTGTGAAACACTATCATTAGCAATAGTCTGATCATATGTAGTTAGATTGGGCGACCAACAACTTTTAATATGTTATCTCTGTCTACACTGTACTTTACCTTTATACCTCATCGGCTAAATAATTACCAGACATTTGTCACGTCTGTACACACGTTAACTATATACGTTTAATTAAATCTGTGACATCCGTTAATCGGGTGTAGCTCTGTAACAACGTGAAATGAGAAACCGTACATTATCGTGGCTTGCGTTCATACTCTATGGTTAGAAGATCGAAACAGTACCGACTTAATTAAGCTGTTGGTAGTATTTGAAGCTCATAGATTCATGTACATTTAAGCCTATGTGTAGTTTACTTTACCAGACATTGTATTTTAGAATTTTAGAGTGTACCTAGGCTTCTGAATCAACATGACTCTACCCAAACATTTATTTATTTTAGATGTCAATATGAAACAAAAACAATATGTAAGTCTTGATAGAATCTACATTGTAAGAATGTTACCACAGATTTTGTAATTTTAATCCAATTCGAGCAAATATATAAACAGGGAGGTAGAGAAACTGACAAGCTGGTGAAATTCATAGGCATATTAATTCTTCTCAGGTCTCATTCATCGTGTAAACTTCGGATCTAGTTGAATTAGATACTTGAAAATTGGCTTATGGCTTCTTATTAGAATTTTATATAAAAAGAGATTTTATAGTTAATCAAGGCCAAATTTCAATTGTTTCCATTTGAACTTACACATTCACTTAATCGATTGCTGTCATGCTAATACACACTAATTTTTCTTTTGCATGTTGGATAATTATAACTAATAAATGACTGAGTGTTTCTGCCATTCTTTACAAATAAATATGTTTTATATCACTGGTAATTTCAATCACGCTACCTTTAAAATATTCTTGAAATATTCTTCAATGTAAGTCTTCTTATGTCTTGTTCAAAAGAAGCTATTATTTGTAGCTTACGATGGGCCCATTCCTATGTTTCTTATTGATTATTCGACGACGTTTCACCGCGTGCAGTGGAACTGCCTGTATCTTTCAGGAAATTTATGCCTTCATGCATATAACTGCGCTGGTATCTGACCAATTTAGAGATGTTGACTAAATGGTAACAGTACCTAAACTGTGTGACCTGAAGACTTTCCAAAATTAAAAATAGGGTTCACAAAAGATGTAATCTACCATAAATTTTATTTAACGTTACCGAAAACAGCAGTTAATAAATTCAGCAACTTCGTATGTGCAGGTAATAAATTCAGCAATCACATTCTTTGCATCATCAGAACAGGGATCCGAAATATTGTTCACAGATAGGGACACGAAAGTGAGATGGTTGTACTCTCGATTATTAGATCAATAACTAAAATCTTGCTCATAGACAGAGATACCAACTTTCAGGGACTGGAGACTTTTTATATTTACAGTTTGTAAGATAGTTCTTGTATTTCGAATCTATGATAAGTGACAAAGAAGGATGCAATGATGAGATCAGGCGACGTATTCAGGTGTCCAAAGTAACACTGAGCGAGCTTAATACCATATGGTATTAAGATACAAGATGTTCTCCAATATTGCCAAGATAAGACTGATGCGAACACTTACATAGTTCATCTTTCTAAATTGTTCCGAATCCTGGATCCGTGCAGTGGACGGAATCGTCAATGATGTTAAGATGTAATATTTTAAAAGAATGCTGTGTATATCGTGAACTACAAAAACAAATAATAAATCTACTCTCGACCAACATCAAGTTAAAATCAAACTATTGACCATCTGTTACCGTAAATTCTCGATAATTGTGACCACAGCTCGTAGACAGCCATGATAAAATATTCATTATATATAAATATAGAGTAAAATACAGAGTAGTAATATAGAGTATAAGATAGAGTTAATGCCCTAACCGCTGATCTGATAATCTTTATATCTCACGGGACTTCTTGTCACTGTTACCTTAAGAAAAACCAAAGACGGGACGGTTTGAAAACAGCAGGCCATTTCCTCTGTCAAGGCACTTTAAGACGGTCACGACTTTCAGTAATGAAGATGTGGCGAACAAAAAGAAGAATTGTATTTTGTGTCGCGATGACGTTTTGTTTACTGAAATATAAAAAAAGTCTAGAAATATGCACGCGCATCATTCTACCTATAGATGTAAACGTTTTGATATTGAGCGTATTTGTCATAAACTATTTCCAAAACTTGAACTGATTTTATTACCAAGATTATTAATTTTGTTTTGGTTTATGATTTTTAAAGGAATTTCCATATCTATAAAATGAATAAAGAAGTAGAGAGCAAATTTGTTTTTCCATAATAATGGAAGTCTAATTTTCTTTTTTGCTCTGGTTGGGAAGACTGCTTTAGATTATAATTATTATATATTTTAGATTATAATTATTATATATTTTAGATTATAATTATTATATTACGAAAAGTAGCGGGGGTTGAGAGTTTTGTTCAATTAGATATTTATTCCTATGAAGGCTGTTTTTCAAGACTCACACATATAAAAGCAACAAGTAGTAAGCATATGTATTAATAGAATGTCAAATAACGTTGGTAGATAAAACATACACAAAACGAATTTATTGACAAAAATAATAACTTTTCCAGTAAGAATAAAAAATATAAATGGATAATTTCGTATCGGTCTGTAATATTATCGAATCCATGTTAATTAGTGACAATATTAAATATAAAAAAAGTTTATATTTAGGGAAGGCAAGTAGTGAAATATAGGATTTTTGAAAAGAAGAAACCGGAGGTTATATTGGTTATTGAATTTGTTTTCTTTTGCAGTCTAGTCGTAAAATTTGTAAAAATCATTAAAAAACGAGTTTTAATTGTTTCAAAATTCCATATGCAGTCAGTAACACTTAACTAATGACCTTGAAAATGCAAATATATACAACTTCTGGAACATAATTTTCCAATTTTCTGTGGCCGTTTTATGTAAAGGTAAAAATCCAACATAAAATATTAAACGTAATCCTTTACCATAACCTGTAAGCTCATTACAAACTTTAGGGATTTCACAATTAAGTGATACTACATGATGTAGTATTATTTCTATTTTCTTTAATTTCTTAACCACGACCTAGGTTTCGTTGTATTACAACATCCTTAGTTCAAATATCTTTGCTAATATCCCACCTGAAGATGTTGTAATACAACGAAACCTAGGTCGTGGTAACGAAATTAAAGAAAGTAGAAATAATACTACATCACGTTGTCTCATTTAATTGTGAATAATGAATTTCTACAAAATTAACGCCAAATATATTCAATATTTCGGGATTTCCTAAAGCGAGAATTAAATTATGTGCATAAAACCTGACATGGATTTTACAATAAATCTTAACTATCATCCAATTCAATTAAGAAGTGAAAGTGAAGAGCATCGACTTCTAAAAAGTGAACTAGGCAAATGATAAAATGTAATTTCCTGATAACATCTAATTTCCAACGCTGAATACCATAGAATAAACTATAATTCCTAACATAACCAAAACATTGAATATTGAATATAATTGGCGTTAATTTTGTAGAAATTCATTATTCACAATTAAATGAAACTACGTGATGTAGTATTATTTCTACTTTCTTTAAATTCTTTAAAACGACCTAGGTTTCGTTGTATTACAACATTTTCAGGTGGGTTATTAGCAAAGATCTTTTCGTGGTAAAGAATTTAAAGAAAGTAGATATAATACTACATGACGTAGTTTCATTTAATTGTGAATAACAAAAACATTTAGTAATTATTTCAATGGTGGTATGATTATAAATCTGCTCAAAGTGGCAAAGAGTATACAAAACTATAATGTAAAAAAAAAACATTACAAACTTTTGCAGTTCTTCTAATCTGTAAAAAAAACATATATGATGTAAGAAACCATATATGATATTAAGAGTAAATTATTGAAAATTTGTCAACTACATACACAAGTGACAATTCGCCTTTCTGAGAAGAATTAAATCAATTTTCTGAAAAAAGAAAAACCCTCGCGTCAAAAGCGTCTTTATAAAGGATCCATTATCAGTTTAGTCTGTTAAAGTAATGCAAACGAGTCTACGGTCTTTTGAAGTTCTTTCAAACCATTTTATGCTATTAAATCATTATGGAATACGAATTATCATACCATAAGTTGTATTGACTTGCTAGTATTTCAATAATTTTTAAATAAACTATAACAGGATAAAAGTTATCGTATCATAATTTTGATTCTCTCGCTCCTCTTTCAACGATTGTTAAATAAATAATTATGAAATACGATTTATGTACCATAATTTGTATCCCCGCTTCTCTTTCGATGATTGTCAAAATTAAAGATAAGCATACTAAAGTATGCACACTACATATCATTGGTATACCATTGAACTTTTCGAAGTCATTACTCTTCATTACGTAAAAGGTTTAGCTTTTTATTTTTAACAAATAATTTATTCACAATTAAATGAAACCATGTGATGTAGTATTTTTCTACTTTCTTTAATTTCTTTACCACGACCTGGGTTTCGTTGTATTACAACATCTTCAGGTGACAAATAATTCAGGTGACAAAAAATTCAACATCAAATAATTTATTGCTAAATATTGACAAAATAATCATAATTTACTTTTGACTCGGAATGCGAATTTCCCTGAGTTTTTTCAATAAATCTTTGGCAAAGTGTATGGCTAAATTAAATTCACACAATTGAATATTTTGGTAAGTCCCTCGATAGAAAATGAATTAAACACTACTTAGATACAACTTCGCTCAGAAATTTTGTTCAGTTGTATGTATTTCTCAAACAAAATTAAAGAATTCGGGTCTCTAGGGAGGTCATATTTCCACTGACTCTTAACATACGATCTTGTGCCATGGGAGTCAGGTTTTATGTTCGGGTTTTGATTTTATTGGCGTCTACTGATATTTATTAGGATGCTTTGAGATAAGTTGAAAGCAATTTAGTACTGCAATAGTTTTTTTTTCATACAACGACAATAGCCAGTTAATTTGTTGACCTGGTTTTAATGGTCGGTTCATTAATTAGTTGATTTAGTTTAGTGCTAAATGTAAGCAGTTTTATAATATAAAGATAAGAATATATTTTAATTATATAATATAAAGAGAATATAAGAAATAATCTATAATAATAATCCATATATATCCTTGAACAAATTGTACATTTTAAGTCGAATTTTATAACAGGAAATGATTCATAACAGAAAACTTGTAATGATTAGCGAACTGTGAATATTTACATGTCAATCGTAAACAAATTATAAACCTGAATAAATTAATTAGGATTGTTAAGAATATTGCATAAAAAAACTCTAATTATGTAATTCAACATTAATGCTCAAATATATGAACATATATTCACAAATTGAAAAGTTATCGAATACACAGATTTGGAAGTCATCGTAATTAACAAACTAATTATTCACTTAGACTAAAATAATACACGTCTACCGAATAAATATTGGCAGCAGTAGGGCTTAAGAAATTGGTACTTTAACTTGAAGGGAAAGAAAATATTAAACCCCGTTTTGAAAAAATGTATTTTGAAGAAAATATTGTAGCTAACATCATTTGCTTGAGTAGATGAATACATTAATAAATGCAATAAGTTTGCCTCAGCTTTTCATCAACCGTTTAAAATAGGTGCATAAATTCACGCAAACATCGCTCACTGAAGAAGATGAAAATTCTGCCTTCATATTATCCAGTAAAACCATGATGTTATTAACTTTTTAACAAAACACGTGAGTAGTGTTTAGATTTTAATATCACTTAACTAAGCTTTCTCGTGAGTTGTCTTTTTTAATTTATCTCTTATTTCTTTCTAAGGATTTAGAATGTGTTTATACTAATATTTCCTTTACTTCCGCAGTATCTCGCCTCCGTATCAAAATATAAAATATTTGTATACATTTTATTTTGGAAAAGTATTTTAATATATTTTGACCGAAAGTGTCATTTAGAAAAAGTGATGCTTTGCTGAACTTATGTTTTAGTTAATAAATTGGTAATTTTTTTAAATAAAATGATTATATTTTCAGTTTTCCTTCGATTGATTAAAATTAGATTTAAAATAATTCAGTAGTTAATCAGAAAGAAAAAAAAATGTTATTATTGCATTTATATATAAATAAAGTAACAAAGATTATATTTAGCTCTTAAATAATAAACGAGAAACTCAAAAGATAAAGATAAATTTTAATTAATTGTAACATATTTTATGGAGGTTTCATCATTATTTATCATTATCGTTTAATAGTTTATTCAACCATTATTTATCATTATCGTATTACAAACGTTCCATATTTCTATTGAACTATTAACAATTTTTTTTGAGCATTCAAACTTATGGCCTAGTATAAACATATTGCCTAGTATATTATATTTTCGTGAAAGTATTAGTAACTATGAGATTCAAATCAGTGCTATTTACTGCTATTTACTGGCTAGCCACGATCCTGTAAAAAATAGTGTCACTAGAAAATCTAAAAGGAAGGTTTACGATTTCATATGTCTATTAAGGGTTACGATGTAGTTATGTCTATTTCAAAAGAGGGTCCAAGTTATTTGGGCCAATTTCGATTGAGATATTGTGGATAGGAAATTCAAAGTTAGGTTATAAATTGTTCCCTAAAGGTAACTCATGGAATTTCTATTATGGAATATTCCCTAGAACTGATGGAATTTAGATTATATATTTTCCTATAGTAACACATAAATAAATTGCATTTTCAACGCTTGTGACAGCCACGCGTTATTTTTATAGCTTGTTTGGTAAGACATAATGTATTAAACTTCTTTTATTTTGGTCTAGTCCATTACTTTACAAGCCTTTAAATACAACCATCATATAGTTAATCCTCACTTCATCCATTAGGTTTTTATTATTCTGATGCAAAACCAATGATTTCTGATTACGTGCCGCATAATTATGTACTGATACTCCTTTAGACGTCTTTTTTCAGATATTTTCTCGACTAGAGCTAAGGCAATACATACAGTCACATTTATCTTTATAAATTTTCTTATGTATGTGGACCACATGTTTTCTCATAAGCCTAAAATGAAAAGAATTTAAAAAACCATTTTAAAAATATATGTTATTGTAAGAAAATTAATAATGATAACTAAAGCTTGTCAAGCACGACCAGAGCTGGCACTATGGGGATTTTGTACCTAAGGGTACGTAATATTTCTGTTAAACTATTCAGATCTACATTACATCTTTCATGGACATAAAATATGGAACATATTTAAAACATTATAACATCTATGTTAATCGCTACAATGCTGCTGTAATCTTCCATTCAGAATTTACCAATCCTGTTTCTTCACAATTTTTTGACTTAGTAGTTTAACGGAGCATAACCTCCGTTTTTGCATATATTTTGGAATTTCTTATCAGGTAAACAATTTAAAATTATTAATAAAATATTTTTGTGACACTTATAATTTACTTTCTTCTAATAACGTCTCCCCCTTCCCCTTTGTGTGTGGAATTAAAAAAGCACCCCCCCCCCAATTTACGAATGAATATTTTAAATGTTTCAGTTATATGTGCGGGTTAATACTTTTATTACCAGCCATCAATTAAAGTTCCCACATCGAGTGGTTTCTGAAAAAAAAAACGGCTGCGACGACCGGACGGACCGACATGTGAGTATGCCTTTTTTTCCTTTTAAGATACTCTAAAAATTCCATGGTATTCTTTAACTAAATCTGTCGTGATAGTTTTCAATGATGAAGTTTTAAAAGACACTCTCAAAAATACGCATGAAACTTAGTAGAAAAAAAATATGATACGTATAAATATGCTTCGAATTTGCAAAGGAAATTTCTTTCATAACATTCTTTTTAACTTTAACAACATAAAAATTTGGGAAAATTTTTTTTTAACTTTAACAACATAAAAATTGGGAAGGGGAGAGTTAGTGAGTGCACCATTAGTAGAAGGCACATATTTTCAAGAAAATATCTTACATAAATATTTGAATAGAAACAGTTTCAGATGAAATTGAATGTTTTTTTACTTTTCTTACTGTTTCTAAAATTTAAATATACACTATTGAGATATATGCAGGTTATATGCTATATTATTATACTAAATATCAAGGCACCATCATCAAATGGTTTTGGAGAAATGAGCTGTGACTGATGGAATAAGATATTAGCAGTCTTATGAAAGTTCGGTTTTGTGGCCTTTAAGTATGGAGCTATCAAATATTTATAATTTGCATAACTTTTCATGTGCAGTAGTCGCAATATATTTCCAAGAACAAAATGACAAAAACCGATACTATATTTATATTTAATTCACTAGAATATTGTGCAATCGAAAGTAATTTCAAAACGTTATTAAAAATATTTCTAAATATAAGATAAAAATGCCCTTACAAGAAGAAATAATCTTTTATACAATTATTCACTTTATCATCTTTATCCATATCTCTCAACTAACATAAACTTCTAAAGTTTTCCATTTTTCTTGGTCTCTCTCAATTGGCATATTCAATATTATTGTATCTCATAATTAGTTAGTTACGTACCTCTAATTATATTTATAATTCAAATTTACACCTCTTTATAGTATAAAATATAATAAAATTAACTTATATGTATAAAACAATTTTGTCTTAAACATCATTTTAACCAAAAGGGACTTAAACTTACTGTTTTTTTCAGTCTATATGGGAAACATTGTTTGAGATCATTGTGTATTAATCTTTAATTGGATTTAATATTCAAATGTAAAACTCCCTTTTAAATACTGGTCATCTAATTCCCCCTTGCTTTATTGTATTGAAAATGTTCAGTGAATGCACTAAAAAGTATACGAGGTATTATAATCCTTTTGCTACGCTCAACAAAATGTCAGTTTTATTTATTTGCAGCTTTTAAAATTTTGTGTGATGTAGATGTAGAAACTAAAATTCTGATATCATTTATAAATATGTGACTGGTAAACTTGAAGATGAGAGTAGAAGTTATTAATGATCACTTTTAACTACAGGTCAATATTAAATATGGTTAGCGGTTTGGCTATGACTTATTTATGTAATGTCATATTATTTCACTTTGATTTTGAGAACGTTTTTAAATTGCTATTTGTAGTTTCGAAATTATAATTATAAATTTGTTTTCGTTGCACTTTGTAATTCTTTTGTTTTTTCAATGCATTGTTCCACAAGCAGGTAGAATAGTAATATACATTGATTATATAAATAAACGAAGGGTAGAGACGAACGATCATCTGGAAATATCGGTAAGCAATTCGTTTTCTCTTTACGTTTCAGACAAATCGATATTAAACATTCTGACGTCCCCGACTAGTGTCTGATGCGTCCCACTGTATCCCTGACACAACCCGTCCCATAATCAACAAGTCGTCCCATATTTGTCGTAAAATGGCTTGCGTCACTTTTGGTGATTATCGAAATACACGAAGACTTCTTTCAATATTGTCACAAGGTTGAGTTTCTCGTTCAGTGCTATTAATGTTTAGTATTTTTGGGTCAAATTTGGAACACATAAAATAAAAACACAGAAAGTTCGCTCTTAATTATTTACAATATTTAGTTCTCTATCAATAAAATATAATAGTGGCTATTTTTGCAATTAATCAAAATACTATTTATTTAGAAAAAAAAGGTTTTAGAGTAGATTTTTTAGAGGACTATGGTGCAGAGTGAAAATAATAAAAGTAAAAAAATATCGGAATTTATAAACTAATATTAATATCGATTGGTAACATCGACAGGTTTAAACAATTTAAAAAAGGGAACATAATACATTGAACATCAAAGAAAGTTTGTTTGGCAATAAAGCAGCAGTAGTGCAGACTATTAATGTAAAGTAGTGCAATATTTTGTTATAATAATAAACAAATAAAGGAGAGATTCAGATCATTTAATGAAATAAACTATATGTATAATCACAAGCCACAGCAACTTACTCTTCTGATTTCTATGAGAAATAACCTTAAGGAAGTTTTTTCCTGGAAAAAGAGTTATTCCATAATTTTTTTCTTAAAAAGTACTAGCAATGGGGAAAAATACTACTGCTATATTTTTGTCTTTTAGGTGTCCGAAATTTTAAAGCCAGAAAGCAAAAAAATATTTATGTATTTAAAAAAACTCAAATATTAATTTCATTGAATTCGCTTCAGCAGTTTGAGCACCAAATCAGGTGATAGACGTATTTAAGTCTGCACCTTCACGCACGCACCCACGTGTGATCATATTTACGTGCTTACGCCTGCACACACACACACACATATATATATATATATATATATATACATATATATATATATATACATATATATATATATATATATATATATATATATATATATTATGCAGGAATTTGTAATGGCCCTTGGTACAATAAAATGAAAGTTGTAATGCATTTGCATTACAACGACTGCATCAACGACTGTAAAGACAAGGAGCAATGGATCATTATATGACTTTGAAACTAATGATCACACTTACAATAGGTGAAAACGAATGTCTATTAAAAGGAAACGTTACAGAAATGTGTTAAGGAGAAATACATATTATGATAGGATCACTACATGTAGCATGTAGATCAGTAAATAAACTAATAGCAAATGTATTTGGCATATGTACACGTAACCTGTAGATCAATAAAGGAAGCGATCTGGGTTTAAAATAAACTGCAAAAACATTATGTTGCATAAGATTTTTTTTAAATATCGTAGGCTTCAGTTAACGAATTATATGTTACAAGTCTAAAATAAACTGAGGTCAACCACCGCATAGATTGCGTTAAAGATACAATTTAAAATGCACATACATATTAGTCTCAAATAAATAAAACTTTACGTTATAAACGTAGCGTTTATTAATATTTATTTTTATAAATAAGATAAGATTTAATAAAGCTTTTTAATAAAACCGCCCTACATCATGAGATCACTTAGCAAGAAAAAGAGAAACTCAAATATTGCGCTCCTGTGATGAAAATGGATTGCCATTTTCCATGAAAAGTAATATCGTTTGAGAAATTGCAATATTGATGACGAAATAAAAAGCTCAACTACCCAAATTAAAAAACGCATTTCTGCTTTAAGCTATCCGCATATAATACAAAGAGTTACTTTGTTTTGTCTGATTTTGTGTTTAATAATAATAAATGGAGTATTTATTTAATTACTAACAAAAATTGCAACTTTATTTTCTTATTGGAAATTTATTGTCTTATTGAAAAGACTGTACTTTATAGAATAATATAGGTTATGCAGTATAAGCTACAGTTTATAGAGTCCAAGCAGTGATCAAACGGAAAAATATTTTGTTTGCTTATCTGTTCGCTTTAATATCTGGAAGCACAGCTCAGATTATAAAAATTATTTCCTGTGTTAGAAAATGAAAAGAAAATTTTAGGCTATATTTTGTCACACCACAATTTATCATGCAAGTAGATGGGTAATAAAAAAATTGTAACTTAAGTCGGGTAACAATGCTTCAATGGGACGAGGTAGAGAGGTACCAACTTATTCATTGAATGATCATCTCGAATATTCCCGCTGTTATTCCCCCAAACTCGACGACCGATATCGTATGGCGAACGGAGTGATCGTGGGGGGGAAAAATAATATTTCAAATTTTGTTGCTTTTGGAAATGAAAACATGAAAAACAGTGAATTTCTTAAGAAATCAAATACGTGTGTGAATAGAACAATATACCTAAATATAAAGCTAATAACAGAAATATAATTAACAATTAAAATTATTATCTAAGCAACAATTTAGGTTTTGAACCGTAACAAGGCGACCATTTTTTCTAATTTTATTGATACTAGCACCTGTGATGAGTTTTAAGAATTATTTTTGTCTTTTTTACGCTGTCCCACTTTATAGCTTTTGTATTCCAATCCGTCTATATTTTTTTAATTCATGAATTGTAAATGTAAACGTGAAAAACTAATTAAATATATTTTATGAAAAACTCTTTATAACTCTTGATATTTTCATATAATCTTTTGCATAAGTAGATATAAAACTTATTGTTAAAAGTGTAAAGGTGTTAATTGTAAATATGTATCAAAGACTTATTTCATTTAACTTTTTTTTAAATATCCTTAAGTTCCTTTTAATGTAGAGTTTTGTTATTACCCCAGAACTACTTTTTTCTGGGTATTATATTAGATTATTATTGAGTAGTTTTGGGAATGGGGAAAGGAATGTATATTTTTGCGTATTTTGATGCGCATTACTGAAGATATGTCATTAAAGATTCGAAATACTTTTGTATGTTTATCATAACAAGTCCTTTCAGGCGATGATTTATAAAAAGAAAAAGAATTATCCAATTCATCCCTTCTAATACTGTATATAACATTACCATATAAATATATTAAATTATTAGCCACCGCAAAATATGCGGACCGATATAGTACATTACTATGACAAACTTCAAGTTTTCATATCAAACGGTTACTGAGAAAATGAACTGTAATAAATAGACGGATATGTGAGTGATTTTAAAAGGTCAATCATTTTTCCGTTTGAAGCATGGCGTCCTAAAAATTAAAAAGACTTGCACGGAAATTAACATCGTGTGTTCCTGATTCGAAACATTGCGTTATATACTCGTAGCTGTAGCAGCGTAGACCTACGATGAAAGCTGCAACGCGATTGCTATTTTCCGTTTTTATGTTTACTTGTCTCATGGGAAGATATATTAATGTCAAATATATTACTAAATATACTTCCTTATAAAAATACGGTGTGCTTTATTAATATTGGAGAAGCTGTTCACATCCTAGTTGTAACACTCTGATGGGATACGATTGCTCACTAAACAAACAACATACCAGTACAGTCAGACAATAAACAAAAATTACCCAACATTCTGGGAAAATAAACAAAATATGGTTATGAAGGGTTAGGGAACACGTCGCAAAATTAATCAATTCAATCATACAAGTGACGGTACACGCGTCACGCGTATCGTACACCAAGTTGTATTATAATACAAATTCAAAACCAACAAAAACACTTTTGAAATTAAAGTCTTAACATTTATTGTCATTAATATATTTGTTTTAATAAAAATGACGTTCAAAATATAAATATACAAATATAAACATGCACATGAAAGACGATATTCAGGATAGTATAGAGGGTAGCGATAAGTAAAGAAATTTAATTGAAACGTGAATATTTTTCCTACTTTCCAATTAAATTTATCTTACTTTTTACTGTCACAATAGCTGTAATCTAGTAAATAGCAGAAAATATGAACAGTTGACAAAAATCAGGCTAAGTGAAATTGAAATCGGCATCCTTAACGCTTTAAACCATAGAAAAAAAAATCAAACTTCTGATGTGATTCTGTCACTTTTAGTCTTATTTGCATATCATCTAGCTAAAGCGTTGAGAGAAGTGAGTAGGTAAGGCCTTTTTGTAACAATCGTCAATGTGATCATAAAAATATTATGTTGGTTTTCGAACAGGTTCCTTTAGTAACACTGAATAGTTGGGTGGCTTATCGTGAAATGGAACATAATCCGAGATATCTCAAAAATAGGCTGTCGTTCCTCGTACAGTCCTAATTTCGTTACGTAACCCTGATTTGAATTTACTGAGAATTTCGTTTGCGGGAAATTACTTGAGTTCCTAGCACATATTTATGTGTTTCCAGTACTTTTGCGTGTTCAAGATCTATCTCGCCTTCTGAAAATTAATTCTCAGACTCTTTTCCTTTCTCGATAAGGCCAGCAAGAACGTATGGTTTTCATTCTGGATCATCATCAAAGGAATCCTTTTTGTTCGGTTCATAATCTTCGGTAAATAATTGTAAAGCTCAATGTTTTGACATAGAAATTTGAAATAAAAAGTGATATTAATCGTAAATCAAGAAGTTAGACTTTCAGTAAACAAAATTAAAATAAAATATTTTAATATTATTTCGTCGAATTAGATTCCAAAAAATTCGGTCGTGCGACTCAAATTTTCAACAAGACTCATTCTCAATATTGAGAAATAAATGATATTGATCTGGCATGGTTGGGTATACAATGTTACAAAAATAAATTAAAGTAAAAATTATAATAAAACACGGGGTAAACATGAAACACAACTGACTTGTGCCACTGTTAGTTGAAAAAAGCAGCCGTTTTTTCATGCCGGTAACAAGTAGCTAATAGGTCAGGACGAGCACTGGACACCGCAACATGTGAAGGACGCACTTTCACGAGTCATCGTTGATTTGATTGCGCTTGTTAAAGCGAATTCAACGCGAGCTTTAGCGAGCCACAAGAAAAACTCGAAAGAACAAGGAAAGACTCTAAAGAGTTCATTGTTATTAGTTGGATGTAAATGAATTAAAGTTATAAATAAGGAGAATAATTTGTGTAAAATTTCACTCCCGAAAAAAGTTAACCGATTTTACTTTTTTTTAAATTTTTCACAATCAAATGAAACTAGGTGGTGTAGTATTATTTCTACTATATTTAAATTCTATATTTGTACAGATATTTCATTTAGTTGTGAAAAATTATAATGAATTTCTACAAAATGAACGTCAAGTATATTCATGATTTAACTTTTAAAATTGTTATATCAAATTAACTTGTTTGTTTTTTTCAACATTTTTTCAATGCGAATTTTTTTTAATTCTCAGTTATGTACCCCAAACAGAGGCACTCAAATATTTTATCACTAGGTCACTTGCAGAACTCATTTATAAAAGTAGTTAAGCATATGTATATATATATATATATATATATATATATATATATATATATATATATATATATATATATATATATATATTATAATAAATTATAACAATGTAATATCACATCATCTCAGTTTTTGTTTGTGCACGACCAGATGAGAATTATGAAGCGAAACGTTTATTGGCCGCTTATACGGATGTCTTCATAAAATAATTCAACTTCATTATAGCACAAGTGGCGGAAAAATAGTATATCCGAAGTAATGATTGAACATTGAATTATAAATAATTTAATGAATAAATTGAAATAATTGTTAGGGTAGAAGAAAACATTAATTGTGAATTAACTCCTAATATATATTTAAATGGTCAGCGTTTTGTTATTAATGTTATGGGATTATAAGTGTCAAGAAGAAAGTAGTTATCACTTGCAAGAAATGAGAATAAAATCTTTAAGACGATAATATATTATCGAATTTTGTTGGAAGCTTGCTCAAATATGTCAAATTGATAATCGACCTTAAGTTTTAAACTATATTTGATACAACAACTTGTAAAAAAATTGAGAAATCCACTGTTTATTTACTTATCCTAGTCTTAATATACATTTTCCCTATATTAAACAAGATATTTGTTGGTCTCGCGTCCCCATTTCAACTATTCAACCGATCTATTAGAAATTTTGCGTATACGTGGCCTATATAAAAGTAAAGATTGGTTTCATCCCAGATAAGAATGTATTTTTTTGATAATTGAAAAACCCTGCAAGTCTGGCTCAGAAAGAGATGGTTCCTTCACTTATTTGAAGTTAAATTGCTTTATTTATCATAACTCATCTCTAGGGTCAACTTAATAGCACAAATTAATACTTAATTGGGGGGACGTGCATGTTATTGTGAATATTTATTGTATATAATTTTTTAAACTATGACTTCTAGAATCGCCGTTAGAGTTTATCTACAAGCAAATTATTTTATGTATTTTTCAGTATGTCTCTGATTATATACTCTCCGAAATTATGAAAAAAGTATTTTTTAAACAATTATAATTAGCCCTTTCAAACGAAATTCACACTATATGAATAATTTAAATTTTTTTTAGCTTGGAAATCTAATTCAATATCCCAAGAATTTCAAAATTCGTAGCCCAACTCGAAGTAACCAAATAACATGGTTTATAATCGTCTGAAATAGATGTCCCATTATTGTGTACAATATTAAATTACAATAATATATTTCCATATAACTTTATTTAATGGTATAATATTTAAAAATGAAGAAATTTCATTGCGTTATTTTTTATATGATAGATGTATGCTACTGACTATGCAAGATGATTCTTAGACGAGCGCCACTCGTAAGACATTATCTACCATGAACTGTTTCGTAATGGACATGAGACCACAGTACAATCGGCGGTATATTAGTGATTTTTTGGTAGTGCAATTATGGCTTAACTTAGGCGAGCAGTTTTGTTTACGCGAGTGCAACAAAATAGATAAAGAGAATGAAATTAAAATCTTTCTTCTTATATGGATACTTTCCTTAAAGCTTTGCAAGAAAAAAAGCATTAGCAGAAAAATTGGTTACGAGATGAGAAGAGTACAAACATCTAAATTTACTAGCCGATATTGAGCTTTGGAAGGAAACTAGAGCTATCTTGCGTCTTCGGTCATGTGGAATTTCAAATACATGCACGTTTTAATGTACTTATTTTAGGCCCATATATTATTCATAAATACTTAATATGTAAAAACCCGCGCGGGTCAACTTGTGCTCCCTCTACCTGCTTCTCTGCCCGCTCCGGTATATTCTGCCGTTGCAATCATCTGTGTGGTGGAGATTTTATTGAATTTTCTACGTAAATTTCTGATCCGATCTAATATCTAAAGCTTCAATGGTTTTTGAGTTAAATCCATTCGTATATATAGGCCGGCAAACAAACCGAGAGATTTTTTGAATATTATATTCAATTTAGTAATCGAGTATGTAAACGGATAAGTATTTAACAACTGAAAAAATTACACGCAAAACCACAAAGTGACACTTTAAATTTGTTTATTTATTTGATGGATAAATATGAAAATAATTTTTTGTGTTTGATGGTGACTTTAAAAGCCTTTTTGAATGAGTGTAATTATAATTCCATATTTAAATCGAAATTCAAAAATACCTCATTTAGTTCAACCAATAGCTGAAGTATTTATAAATATATTTGCGTAAAATTTGATTTCTTTTTATTTGATACTATATACATCACTAAAGTTAAAATACAAAGTAATAACTTTTGATGAAAGATTCACCTCTGTTTTGCTCTTCAATAATTTATAATATAAAAAGTTGTATAAAAATTCAATTGATAACTTAAAAAAATGTTTGATCCATTCTGACAATTTTATATAAACATTTTTGAGTTTTAATTATAGCCACGAATGGGAATGAAATACTTTTATTACTACTAAACTACTATAAAATTACTCAAGGATGGGCACGTAAGTGACCTTACAAGAATTTTCTTTTATTTCTTATGATATACGAGTACCTAAAAGGGAGATTTGGAGCAAATAATAGATCATGACTAATTTCTCAGTTGTCTCAGTTGTTCGGTTGCAATTTAAAAAAAAATTAGCATCATATCCATTTCAATTAATGTCATCATTGACAGTTATATGATTCTAAAAAACTGGTCCCTTAAAGTTAGGTACATTGGCAACTACGTGCACTTATTTTACAATAATTTTTTAAAAAGTGCTTGTTGTTGCTTACGCCTCATGCAAGTGTCGCTGAAAATCCATTGAAATAATTTTAATTGACCGACTTCAAAAAAGAACAGGTTTTCAATTGGACTGTGTTTTTTTATATGTCACCTTATATCTCACCTTATATGTCACCTTATATCTTTGCAATTCATAGACCAATTTCAATTACTCTCTTTTTATTCGGGAGAGCATAATTCCATTATAGTTCCATAAAAGTTCCATAATATGTTCATGTTCAATTTGGTGAGAATTTAATTATGAAAATTGAAGATAAACCCCGAATGCTATGAATGAGATTGGGGGATATAGGTTTAATGATAATCTAATAAGACACGAATCAGGCACCATACATTTGCTCTTTAGAAAAATGAAGTAACCAGAACGTGGTGACAGGAATTTTTCAGTGATAAGGAGTAAACTCATCGAGTTTGAATTCATATAAATGTTGCGTCAAGTAATAAGGCAATAAATATATGTGATTATAATAAAATACAATATAATTTCAAACAATAGACAATACTTGCATAAACATTTCAACTTTTGATCGATAAAACCTGGTACCTTAGGTGTACCCCAAGATTTAAAGATCTACTGTTTTTAAATTCGTATTCTCGGTGTCATGTAGAGACTCTGTCATTGGCCTTGGGTTCCAACTTCTAGTCCTTATGCTGCAGGGGCACTGTCTGCCTACGCCGTAAGAAATTAGGATACGTTGTTTTTAAATTAGTACCATAAGTCTCAAGAGAGACTCGAGACTCTATCATTAAGCTTCTAATCTCTCCGTAGAGGTTCAGCAGTGGTGCCGCCTGCCTAAACCCTCAGACCTGAGAATCTATTGTTTTCGAATTAGAATTTTGGATCTCAAATAAAGACTCTATCATTAAACTCCGAATTACAATTCCTCAGCTTGATCCTGCCATGGTAGAGTCTTTTTTTTAATGTTAACAAATGTGCTTTTTTGTGAATGTTAACTCTTATATCCGGTTCCAGTGTAGTATCATAAACAATTGATTTGAATTTAAAATTGAACGAAAATTGAAGGTACACCATGTGATTCCTCGATAACTAAGAGTAGAGAAAATGCAGATGCGCACGAATGGTAGATGCGCACGAATGGTAGATGCGCACGAATGGTAGATGCGCCGCAACCTATTATCCCGGGTACGAAGCACAATATCGCGCCAGTCACATTCTGATCAACCAACACAGTGAAAACCTCACTTGCGACAGGAGCATTGTAGCGACCGCGCTGTTTGTGTATCGGCTTTGTGGGCGGCCGCGGTATTTGTGCTACCGCTTTTCCGCTCTTATTATGAATTTATTTTCAGTGATTTGAGCTTGCGGAATGGACTCCATATCAGCTTCACGCTACGTATATATGAATTAATTGTATGTTACATATTTTGTAGTTCCACGGTTAGATTTTTGCTTAAATTTGTAAAATTTTCTCCTGTAATATTTATTATTGATTGTAGTCAGGCACAAAATATATAATTAGGCTCGTTTACAAGTTATAAAGATATATAATTTAGGCTTGTTTACAGGTTATAAAGAATCAATGGCGTGATAAACCAGGACTTGAATTTTGAAGAAGTCCTTATTCCAGAGCCAAGTCGGTGATATATTTAATTTTTCAAATCTATTAAGTAAAATTCTTTTCATCATATTTAATAATTAAGCACTTTAATGACTTTATTCAATCTAAGCTGCTTAACATGTTTGTTTTCCTGACGAAAATGAAACCACAAAAAAATGGTGATTTATGATTTAATGAAATATTGTTAAGAATAACTATGATATGAATAAAAATAAATTTTTTTTTTTAAATTAGATGAATGTCATTAACTTTCTATTAGCGTAAAACTTGCAAATTAATATTTGGCGTTAGCTGCACGTTTATTTTGACAATATTATAAGTCAAATCTCAGTTTTAAAAAAATTTAATATTTAAAAATGAAAACAGTGTAGTTAACCACTATTGTAGACTATAAAAAGAAAATTCTATAGACTGATGCGAATCGCCCTTACGTTTTCAGCGCACCGCACCTACTTCATAATAGTTTAGAACCTAGAGCAACACATATCATTTTTATTTTGATAGCATAGATTAAATTATTTATAGTTTTTTTTATTACCGGTTGAAAACAAAACCCTAGTATGTTGAATGTTACATTATTGTTACTACCAACGACGTCTATTAGCATTTTCAGTAAACTTTATGCTCATCGATTTATTACAATATGGTCTACCAATGCAACCTATTTTCGATTTTGCTAAATTTAGGCCCATAAATATCCAGTATCATGATACATTCAAGCAATATACATTATACATTTAATTGCAAATTATAGATTAAAAAAATTACGTGGTAAATATTATGATTTTGGAACTGCCAACTCCATCTATTACTCCTTTTGTTTACGATATGGTACTGCCAATGCTTTACCAGCGATATCTTTAGTGTGTAATTCGGATAATTTTTTTTCTTTCATATGTTGTTCCTATGTATAAATGGTAATAACCATACAAAATTTCATCAAAATCTGCGTAGTAGATTTTGTGTCATAGGCGTACAATTTAACATGCAGACAGAGAGACAAAAAGTTTAAAAACTCGTTTTCTGGATTCAAATACCATTCTATATATTAAATCAATCACTTTATTAAAATATTTTCAAATATTCACTCCGTTACAATTTTATTATCTGTACAGATTAACAGATAAATTCAGATTTAAAGCGTTGACTGCGCCAAAACTAAAAGAAAAAATCTGATTAACATATCCTTATGTATGTATGCATGCATGTGTACCCACGCATATATGTATTCATGATATGCTGAAACGTCTGTTACGATTTAAATAAATGATATTCTATTGATGTTAAATCAATTAAATCATAGGCAGTAAAACTGGAAAAAATAAAACTATTTTCCAGAAAAAATTAACCACAAATAACCACTTAATAAGAAGTGCACTGAAAAGTATAAAATAATGAAAATATGAGTACTTAATTGGAACTTTTGCGGTATATTATCGTTTCCGAACTCAAATATATTTGCAAAATACTACGGTGGCCAGAAATGTTTATATTCGATACAAATGAAATATAGGACTCATCGGCGTGTGAGTGTGTGTGTGTGTGTATGAGTTTATGTGGGTGTGTGTATTAGTGGTGTATAAATGATGTCCAAAAAAATAGTAAACGTAATTGTAATTTAATTTCAATAACCCCATTTAATTACACCCCACTCAATGGTGTGCATGAAACTAATTCATTTTAATTTTAAGGATCTACAAAAAGGCAAAAAGACATTTATTTTGCTATATTTAAGCTGGTTTCTATGGAAAGTGTCTACTTACATTTGTTAGGCCCGTAAGTTTGAAATTATGGGAAATGCACGTCATAAAAAAATTATGTGTCGAAACTCATAAAACGACTAATCAGTTTAGACACAATTTATGTTAACAGCGTTATTAAATAAATAATACAATTATAATAAAGAACATTATATATCAGTGCGACTTTTGTACATTTTATACATTGATTGATTTAGAATCTTAAACTAATCAAAAACACGAGTTGTCTTGGTCTATTATATTGATTTGACATAAACCTTCATTGTTACCTTAATATGATATAAACATTACAAACCTGGTAATTTGTAAAGTAGAGCGCTATCTCCATTTTCGTTACTTTACTTCGACATAGTCTAATCCACATCGTATTGTACAATGCAAGGAAAAGTTTTCGTCATAAAATTTGAAATTTTCCTATAATTTTCTCATACATAATACACGCACTACGAGTATATGGTTCACCTTTCACATATGTACGAAATTTACATAAGTACACGTGTTCAGTGATGAAGCCTCGTTTCTTTTTCAGCGAGCTTCGTCTTTTCACTTATTACACACATAATCGAATAAAAGCTCAAAAGGATATAATTATTTATATTTCTCTGAAATCCGCAGAGAAATTTAGCAACGTAGAGAATCCGTCAGAGTTTCAAGATAAATTTAGTCATTGAAAGCTTTGAACGTGTTCTTATTGAAGTCTTTGTTTGAATTAGGATCATATAATAGGGTTCCACAAAATTTGTTCAACATCGAAAATTATTACCTGAATATTTTGAACAATTATAATGTTATTTTGTGGGTAGGTGTATCTTGTAACATTCAGTAAAAATCTAAATTTTAATAATTAATAATATAATATAAGCTACACCACATAATGCCAAGTTTTAAAAGGAAAATGTCATTTACTTTTTTACAATATCATTTAATATATTGGCTTTTATTGTATTTTGCAAGATCTCCTACAGTTTAATTCAATAATATTTTAATTTTTATTTTTGAATGTACTAATCGCTCATTATTTACACTTCTAACTACAAAATGGTTGTATATTTTATACAATTTGCTCCAAATAGCAATATTTCAGAAGTATCGGAATGTTTGCAATCTAGGTAGTCACTTCAGAAAAGTGATTGTTCAAGAACTAGCTTATATTTTTTTATTTAGTTATTTAATTTTATTGAAAATACTATAAGAAAGACGCGGTCGTGGTGTGACGTGAAAAACGTAGATATTCTAAAAATTAAGTTGAAAAATATAAAGCTATGGATGGAATAACAATTTAATTTCATAATACCATCCAGTGATACCTTATTAGATGTACCACTTAATGTACTGCATTTTATATTAATAGGAATAAACCTTGAGAATGTTTTATAGTCTTACCGTATATGCTGGATATTAATTGAGATCTCCACACGAAGTGTCTACTTGCAAAATTTCAGGCAGATGGATCTAAAACAAGAGAAACTTTGAGGTTGTTATACATGAACGCATGGATATGAAGAAATTATATGGGTCACTCAATTAACTATCATTGATATTGTTATTTCTCTAGAAACTTCTACACAAAAATCTAAAACTAGATGAAGGGAAAAGGCAATACTAAGTACGAAAGACTAAAAATCATAAAGAGAAACGAATCTGAAATAAAAAAAACAATTAGCAGGTTCACAGGAAATCATAAATTTTTTTACCGCCCAAAAATGGCGATTAAATTTGTTCACACATTCACTAGTTTCACCCGCCCGCCTTCGCACGAAAACATCAGGCGTGAAAGCTCGAGCGTATAATTTTGCTTACTTAAAAACCAGTTGTAACTTTCAAACTGTTCATTAAAAAAACTACAGTTTATTTCGTAGTTTACTAAGTATAGTTATATATTTGGTTAATATAAGTTATCGCTTTAAAATTTAATTTAGTAATAATTGAAACAAATTTGCACGACAACCAATTATATATTTATAAGTTTAAAACGTGTATTACGAATTTTATGTAATATATACACATACTAGTGCAGACTTTGTTGTCTATCAAAAATAAGATTAGTGAACTATTTAAAAATAACATAATTGCCATACATTGTTTCCACGTATGTCCAACGGTTCAAGCAGAAGGCGTCAAGATACCTCTCTAGCGAATATTTGGTTCCGACTACATCATCATTCACGGTGACACTTCGAATATTCCCACAATTGTACAATTGTACATGAATCTGTATCTTTACTAAAGATAACCAAAACAAAATACATTAAGTGGTTGTTGGGAAAATGATGCATACACAGGTAGACAAAAGGCGAAAGGCGGCGGTATTTTATTTTATATTATATGTATAATGACGTACCTGAAGCAGTCAGTAGTAATCAAAGAAATATCTTATTTTTGTTACTTCATGCAACATAATTAAATGCATTGTTCCTAAAATACACTTTTCTCAAAACGCATCTAATTTTTTTTATTTCAGTCGAAAAGTTATAATTCACAAGTCGAGAATTTTCGTTCACATTCCTGTGTTAAAAGAAAATATGTGAGCTTCATTCGCTTAAATTCACGGATTAACTGAAAGCTCCTCAATGATTCATGTTAGTTAATAACGTGTAATAAACTTTTTTTACATTCTCAACCGCCATACCGTTAGCACTCGTCCAATCCCGCTGTCGGTCGGCTGTGTTCGGAATTTGTTTTCTCAAGAGTTACATAAATTTAATATGACAAAATGACTTAGACGTCGCAAAAGAATATTTATATTAAAATATCTCTAATGTAATGAAAGATATAATGGTGATAGATGTCAAGATTTTATCTGGAACTAAGAAATAATGCATATAACTTCTTGTAAGACTTAAAATCGGCTATATTGATCCATACATTTGTAGAATAATTATTTGCAGAAAAAGAGAGAATTGATGACACTGAAATTATGTCATGTTCCCTAATGTTTATGTATTAACTAAACGTATGGAAAATATAAGAAAGGAGACTAAATAGACGGTCTCTCCTTAATACCCGTGAAAATCTTGGCTCTGACTACGGACATTATGTCATAGAGTTTGAATTCAATAATAAATTTTATAGGTCAATAAAAAACATTACATTTTCGACCATCCCCTTTTTCGAATTTATAAAGGAGAAAATTGGGAAATCAGTAAAGCAGATGTCCACTTGTTTTCATGACTTTAAAATAAGCAGACTTCCTCTATAATTTTCAATTCCTTATTATATTTTCAGTTACTTTAACGGACGAATTAATAAAAATCTTTTTGGTAGATGTGTATGTCGTATAAGAAAACTTATTACTAAATTATAAGTGTGTAGGATTTATAGTTTCGGCTTGAATAACTTTCATTTCATCTTATTACATACACTGGAACATTCGCATTATATAACCTCATAGAATAACATCAATTTAATTTATTACCCTCGCTAAAATACTTGTATATCGTATAACTGTTGGAAACATAATAAAACCTACACCGCTCCCTTACAATATACTCACTAACATAAGTAGTGGAAAAACCCACACAAACCCGGCTTCCGCTATTGTTCTTGAAACATATAAATGCGGTTGGATATTCGTAAAAGTTGATCTTTGCTAATAGCCCACCTGAAGATGTTGTAATAAAACGAAACCTAGGTCGTGGTAAAAAAGTTAAAGAAGTAGACATCACGTAGTTTCATTTAATTGTGAATAATGAATCTCTACAAATTCATTTAATTCAATTAACGCCAAATATATTCAATATATATTTATATTAACTTATCAATAATGACTAGAAAAAAATAGTATAATAAGAACTAATTTTTTTAAGACTCAAGGTTTATTAAAGGAAGTTCAAAGGTTGTTCTGTTATATTTTGTTAGATATTTCTTTATTTAAACCCTACCAAGGTAAAATGGTACACAGTTGAAGCCCTTAGAAATAGTTCGACTTATTTACATAATGGAATACAGCAAATAGATGTAGGCGACTGACGGAGGAGCGAGACCCACGTACGATTAATGCGGTGGTCAGGGCGAAGCACGATCGACGAAAGCTTTTACCGACGGAACTTTTGATTAATGATAATTCGACTAAATATAAATTTCACCTTGAAATGGGACACGTACACGTGTTACGTACAGTGCCATGATTACTTCTTTTCACGAAAGTCAAAATGAGATTGAGTTTCCTATTTTATTTGCTTTCTATTTGTAAATTGATGATTGTTAGTACTATACTTACTCTAGGAACACTATTATATAATATTGTTTTATTATACCCGATTTGTATATAATATACTTTTCAAGCTATAGTGTAGGTTAGATAATCGACTATTAATACTAATGATGTAAATTTTAATACTCTTAGAAATTTCTCTTCAATTATGCTCTTATTTTGATCTTACGCTTATTCTGCGGTACATTGTACACTACCCGGGTATCTCCTTATCGACTAGTGCATCAGCCTCAAATTTTATTTTGTTTGTATATACATTTTCCGTCCATTGAACTGTACATATGTCCGTAAAAATAATGGGGTATATACATACGTACGCAAAAGGAAACCGTACAGGTAGCGCAATTTGTGACCCATATCAGTGATTCTTTAGTAACTTTTGAGTACTATAAGAATGGAAACCTAGACTGATTTCCACAAGGATTTTTTCAAATAGTTTAATTTCTATGAACAATTTTCATCAAAAAATTATCCTGCATTTAGTGACTGTCTTCCGCCTCCGTGGCACGCGGATATTTTTCTTTATGTAACAAAGTGTATGAAAAAATGCTCTATTTGTAATTCTTCGTAAATTTTGCTTGAATATTAGTCATAATTAACTAATATAAACTTGTTGTATTATTTACATATAGAATTGGGATGATAACAACATATTCAGTTTTTTAATAATATTAATAGAAGAAAGAAAATAAACCCGAATCGTTTTCAAAAATATTTTTAGTTTTTATTTTTAATGTTATAATGGATTAGGATATGAATACATAATTTTATGACTTTAAGGAAACAGCCCATCGCCTTGAAATAATAAAAATTAAGTTATTATATGTTCCAATATTTGCAGCATAGAGTAATTTCTAAAACTTTGGAATTTATCCATAGAGACACTAATATTTCAAGTTACCAGTGTGGATAAAGAAGTTTCACTTCAATACACGAAAGATAATTTATTTTAAATAAAATGTTTGTAGTGGTAACTTTCCAGGAAGCGTGATTACGATAACCTTTTTGTCAAAGGTATTCTCCTGCCAGTATTGAGAAATAACTTGTTAAATATATTTCAATTTCTTTTTAAACCAAAAAGATTTTGGAGAAGACTTTCAGGAAGGAAATGTTTGCCTTAATAAAGGGCTTTATTAGCCAGTTTCATTATTACTATTAGGTGAAAATAATAGCAAAGGATTTATAAAACTTTTAGGTTAAGATTAAATCTCGTTTGATCAAATTGTTATTACCAGTGGAGTAGAAGAATATATGCACACTAAGTATTATTTTATGTTTTTCCTTACTTGATGCACAGAAAAAGGAAGAATATCTCTATAAGAAAAAAAAATTAATTTACTTAATAATTTTCTTTCAATCTAGCGCCGCTACTCTCCTAACGTCATAATTAGATTTTAAGGCATAAAGCTGAGTAACCTAATCTAATATTAAAATTTAGATGACAAGATGACACAAATTTATATAGCAACATCAACATCTGAATGTAAATTTCCCCTCGCAGACATCGTTCCTCTAATACCGAATGATGAATGTATTTACAAACTCATAACGATTATTTGTGAAAGCAAATACAGTCCACATTCACTTTCATTTACTTGAGCCGTATCACAAGATGACGAAGCATTTCTGTGAAGTTAATCCGCACGTGACGACAATTAAACCTAAGCCGTTTGTGCTTTTCATTTGAAAACCACCTTTGACGAGGGAGAGCTTTTGTGAAGATACTAAGCTAAGGTATCAAAGAAAATGAAGAGAGTAAGGAGGAAATCGACGACACAAAGTTTTGTGTATTTTTTTGGAAAAGATTTTGTGTTAATAGGAGATTCAACATCCTGTGGCGATTAACTTATTCAAATACTTTAATTTACATATAACTGGAAATTATTTACTAACTGCAATCAAAACTTTTCACCTTATACTTGGGATTGAAATGAAAACAATTGACTATTTAAATTCCTAAATTTTTTACATGGTAAGGGAGAAGCATCGACTTGCTTTATTTAACCTTATTTAACTTTTTTTTTTTTTAATTTTTTTGAAAATACTATGGGCAATGCAGTAATATTATATATTTATAATAGTATGCAGTGCAATGCAGTAATATTACAACATAATATAATTCGTTCAATGATTTTATTCACTAAAGATATGTATCGGTTGAAAATCACTCAAATCGTTTTCGAATAAATATTTTGCAAATTTATATCGCTGTTCAAAATATAAATTATACACATATCTTATCTTGACACTAAAACTAAAAATTATTGAATATGTCTTCATTTAACTCTTATCTGGATAAATTATGAATTCAAGTTTAGGGCAAAATTATAGTCAATAAGCTCAAATAAGTCTGAATATTTATAGCTCTGTATTCACACATATATATATATATATATATATATATATATATATATATATATATATATATATATATACATATATATATATATATATATATATATATATATATATAAGGACGTGCATATTTACTCTTACAGGTTTTTTAAATTTAACGGAGTATCTGATTACCTACGGATTTGCTTTGTATTATAGTCTTTAAACGTGTCAGATAATTATCATTATGTACAGATTGACTTACTTGGGTCACTGTGGTATTAATATTACTTAAGCCGGTTCAAAAGACAAAGGATAAGTGAGCTGAACTTTTTAGCGAATTATAAAAAAGTGGTTCAATTTTCAAATAATTCAAAAACGATAATTGATAAGACTATTTCGTAAGACTACATATGAATAAAAGCTCTTAAGAAATGTAATATACTGAAAGTTTTTTTCAAGTAATTTAATTTAAGCAAGAAAATAATTTGGAATATAAAATATGAGTTAAATAATGGAATGCATAGGTTTTCATAATGTTACCATTTCTTGGGTGATAAGTCTAGGCCTGTCTTTATAATTTATAATTGAGAGTTAGAAAACATTTTTTTATTTAAACCAACCATGCCAGTATTCAATTGAAGTACCCTCAGTAATATTTCACATGATTTTCTCCTCTTTGCAGAAGATGGTACTATCATCTACATAAAATTATTTATTTTTATGAAGTACTATAGTTAGTCTCGTGGATAGATCCTGGTTATAGGCGCACATTTCATTATTGATAAATATTTTTAAATTCTAACTTACTTACATTTTAGTTTTTGTCTCTATGTATTGTAAACTACGCTAAAATATTTAGCAATAGCTGAAATTTAAATATGCTGTTTTTTTAAAATAATTATGTTCAATTTTTAAATGAATATACTTTTATTTCAAAGGCTGTAATGAATAATTAAAATAGCATAATAATCAATGCTTTGAGGACTATTACTATCTGAAAGCTTACTATAGCATTGGAGATGCAGATGTAAAAAAAATTGCAGCAATAAGATGTTTTCCGTGGGTAATATAAATTAGAATCTTTTAACCGGAAAGTTACTATTTTTTAGATTCATCGTTTATCGACATTAATTTGAAGTACTTTTTAATATAGATAATTGCAAAAATAGAAGATGTATTGATTATTTGAAGGAACAAAAAAATCAGTCAATGAGCATTGGAAATTTTCATCGCTGCCCATTTATTACAGAAAACTACGTAAAAACTTCACATTAACAAAATATGTGTAAAAAAGTTTATTTCACTTAGCCAGTTTCCATATGTATTAGAGTGAAATATATGTTTAGTATTGTAAATAGCATTTGGATATGGAATAAATAAAATAATTTTCATGGTAGAGAACACTTTTGTCATATTGCTTCATAAAAGCTTAATTCCCTATCGCGCCACTAGCCTGACGCTTCAAGATGCGATATGCAGGTTATGAATCAGACAGAATGAAAACTAAATAAGGAGTGTGAATGAGTGTTACTGCAGTTACAATAAATAATTTGAAAATGTGAAGGAGGAAAAAGGCAGAATAATAACAAAATTTTACTCCACTTCTAAGTGGTGTCTGAATAACAAGCTTAATTTTAAATGCTTGTATAAATGCGCCAAGTTTATTTTTGCTATTATTTTTGTGTCATAGCGCTTTGGAATTCAGTTGTGATTCTCAAAATTTATTACATTTTTTTAATAAAATTATTTTTTAATAAAATTAACGTTTTCATTTTTTTCCTTAAATGTGTAATAAAAAGATATTAACGTATTGAGTTTTCAAATTAGGTAAAACTGATAAGCTATACTAAATTACAAAGTGAAAAGTTTGCACTTTTCTCTGGAATTCCATATCTAATTCAAAAGAGAAGCATCACTTCCAAAATTATTTCACAAAACCTTCGGCTGATTTATTGCCTGATAATCCCTAGTATTCTCATCGATATATTCCCGACCTTAGAGGAGTTTAGGGACCGCGATAGAAATAACAGCTTAATTGATATTTCTACGCGTTTGAAACCGTGGGTATAAAGATCGAGTGAATAAATGCATGTCAAATCATTATAAAAAAATTTAAAAATCAAATGTGAAAAAATCGCTGATGCAAAAATATTTCAAACAAAAGAGGCCAAGCTATCATGTCGACCAAAATTAAGTCAAAGATTTCCTTTATCCAATGTCACTCTTACTTTAACGCTAGAAGAAGCATTGAACAGATAATTGAGGCGAGAAAAGTTGGAAACAAGAGACGTTTCACATAATACTTGGGTGAATAAATACATTGTTAAAGACAAATTTACTTTTTTTGACAAAACTGCGTTTGTTTTTCATTTCAGGAGAAGTGCTTTAATTAATTGTCAAGACTGAAATGCTCAATTAAAGTTTTTCTTCAACTTAAAACTATAAATATTTAGAAATTTTAAAAGTAACGTTTAATGCTATGCTTAAAATTTAATAAAATAAGAATAACGTCACCTTATTCTTACCCATAAAAATTGAAAAAAATTTAGAAACAAAAAATCTGCATTAAAATCGTTTTCTACTTGTTATACTCGAATTTTTAACTATATTTATGATTTATTGTTTTGTCATACTTTTTTATCACTAATCCAATTTTTTCCTTTATCAACCTTGGAGGCTTTCCTTTCTATTGCATTTTTATGCACATTTTTTTGTTAATCTTTTAAAAATCAAATTTTCACAAACAGCAGAATCTTGTAATCATTACTTAGTATCCTGGAAGTAAACTCCTGTTTGTATTCATTGTATTTCCTGAGCTTACACTATCGACATCGTTTTGTATAGATTCCTGATCTAGCACAGACTGAAAATTTTAAAAATTGGTCTTATTGCTACTGGAGTAAAATTCCTTTTAGTTATTTTATATTTTCTCTTATTGTTTATTTTCAACATAAAAGGAGTTATATTTCAATTTAGTTACGTATATCATAGTAACAGTGGACACGGTACGATATTATGCTGGTTATCTGAAATCTGTTTACGTTATCTAAAAATACTCGATCTAATCAACAACAATGTTGAAGATCGAGAAAGAATCGAGCTTAATTATTCTTTAAATCCTTTTTGTACAATATTAATAAATTCAAGTATTTTATTTCTTATATAACGAATATTTTATACTTTATGAGTATAAAAATTAGTCTCCGTTAGAAATATTTCAATTTAAATATTTATAAACATCATTAAAAGCAATATATAAATTGAAATGAATACGTTGTGTGCACTTTTGATATGAATTTAGCATTGCCAAGAAATTTGTATATTCAGTCACAGGTTTCGGCATTTTCAAAAATTTTTCATTTTCTTCACTTATAAAAAATAGTAATGTCTCCCTAAGAGAAACTATTAAAAAAAATTTTGTTAAATAAAAATGTTAAATGCGGCGAACAAAAACAGAGAGGAAATCATTTCAACAATTTTATTATATATTTCACACACAATGAACAATGCCGTTGACATTCCACCAGCTAGTGAGCATCATCTTTTTGGCACTTCTTTCAGGTTTAGATATAATTCTTACAAGGCAAAAATATTTCTGTATTTTATAATCAATCACCAAATACTATATTTTATAAAATGTACGTTCATTAAAATAAATTTATTAATAATGTCTCATTAATAATTTTTTATTCAATTAATTTTTCTCTTCAATCTGTTTAATAGAATAACAGGTAGCGTTTCCATTAAACGATTATTTTTCTCTACAGTACCTTGTTGCTTTCATAAGTTTTGAGTTAAATTTTGGTGATCAATTCGTCAAAAATTGACATAACGATAAAACGGGATGATCATGAGTTGGTGAAACATATAAGTTTGAATAAGTTTCATAAAAAATTACTGTTGTTCGTTCACTTTTTAATACAAATTTAGAGAAAAAATAAAATTGTTTTATACTAAAAAAATTAACTCGGATTCAATAATTTTATTCAAATGTTTGTAGACTCGTCTGCACAGTACTTTTTCCAGTATTATTCGATCTTTCTGAACTAATATTTTTGTAAAAATTTGTTCTCCTAGCTTAAAAATTCAACGTATCAGTAAGAAATAGTCTTAAAAAAGTCCTAATAAATGGATATAAAGATAAAGGTTCATTAAAAGCCGAAAGTAAAATTTTCACAATGTTTTCCACGATGTTAAATTCTGAACTTTTTTTGTAATGTCGATAAGAACATAAGGTATAAAATTTATACAATAATCATGAACTTATGGTTGAAAAAGGGCAAAATATTTTTTTTTAAATTTATTATTATTACATGTTCAGAAAATACGTAAGTCTTGATTTAAAACGATTTTTGAACCAAATACTATGCTTTCTCTCGCCAAGATTTCGGTGGTAAAACCGTACCGCCAACATTAAAGTTATTAAACAATTATAACTAGGAGGTTGAATTAATGTTCACAAACTCTGTTGCCAATAAAATTAAGTTTTGCAACAGTTATATATTTAATTTTTATCAAAACGTCAAGCTAGGTTAAATGTAGGTGGAGTTGAATGAAATTAGATAAATTAAAAATTGCTTTATTTAGTCTTGCTAATTTTAAATATATTTATTAAAATCTAGAAGGTAATCTTTTATAATCGAAGTCTGCATTTTTACGCAACAAAATATAATGAAAGAAATAGAGTACTTAAAATTTAAATTTACACAATAAATACAATAATATTAAAACTGAACTTTTCTTTCAAAATATAAGGCTGTACATAAATATTTTTAGGTCGCAAAAACATTTTTTATTTTGTTTTATTTTAAGGCTTATTAAATATCTATATGGTTGAACTACGCATCGTAACGCTACATTTCCCCTAGTATCTCGCCCTCGCTGTACGAACGCGTGGAATGTACTAAGTTTTATGTGAGAGGTATCTTTGTCAGATTTTCCGAAAGAATTTGGAATGTTAATGTATTATTATATATGATTTCTGTCAAAAACTTGAGTACAAATTTTAGGAAATTGCAATACATCATCTACTAATTATGTGGCACAAAAGGGAAACTTAACGATATAAATGGTGGATACATATATAAATGGTGGATAAAAAGGAAAACTTAACGATATAAATGGTGGATACATATATAAATGGTGGATACACTGGTGGGATACACTAGAGTTTTCTCCTATTGTCATTAAGTTCTTTACCCTTTCTCCGTCTCTAATGTATCGCTTATTTTTTTTTCTATTTTCATTAAATGCATCTTTCTTCTATAGGTAAGTTTCTCTATCGCATTAACACTAACTACTTGGAATATAAATTTTCAGTAATAATTAACCCTTGTTGATTTATAGCTGACTATAAGACTTTAGTTTTATATCAGTTCCATAAATATGAATCAATGGATCACCTTCACTCATTTCTTTTCGAGAATTATTGTGACCTTGAAGAAAACTGAAGTAAATACTTTTCTTCAGTGTCTTTTTTCAGTAAAATAGTCTAGTTGGGTATACACAATCAGATTCTGTTATATTTTGAATATAAATATTCATTATTTCGGGAAATTAAAAATTTTAATCATTATTATGAGCATAATTGTTTTCTTCATTGAATTCGGATCATTTTCATCTATATATACACATATACACGCGTGCGTGTGTGTGTTTGT
This sequence comes from Druceiella hillmani, assembly GCA_039881145.1. Classification (NCBI taxonomy): domain Eukaryota; kingdom Metazoa; phylum Arthropoda; class Insecta; order Lepidoptera; family Hepialidae; genus Druceiella; species Druceiella hillmani. The sequence goes on from JAYKKI010000081.1 coordinate 1,340,718, forward strand.
GTATATATATATATATATATATATATGTGTGTGTGTGCATATCATTAATAAATAAAAATATTTTCATATTCTTACCTAATAAGTCAAAGTTTTAGCTGGCCACGTAGATAATTTCCAAACATCATAGATGCAAAATAACAATAATATGAAGGAAACCATGTAATTATATGTATGTGAATATATAGTTGTGTGTATGTGCGTGCGTATGTATATGTTTGTATGTATGTAAAACATAAAGAAAGTGATAAAAGTTCCTTGACGGCCGAAATATTGCATCGGGCGGAAGCTCTCTTCCTGACTTTCGGTATGTGAAGGTATGTTTTTCACATAACCTAATTACAATAACCTACTTAGTTTCACAGTCAATTTTTAAAGACAACTGTATCATTTAACCTCATTAACTCTACGAACTTTATGTGTTTTATAATATAACAGACACCTTCAGAATTGTTTTGAGAACATTAATCGATTAAGGAATGAATTCCAGTAACCAAATTAATATATTCAGAAAACAGTAGAATTATTGAATATTGCCATACATGATAGTTAACTATATTTTTACACCTGGTACGCTTATATTTCATTATACTATTTCTTGAAGCTGATGAGAGTGAATATGTTTGAGAAATTAAAATAATTTTATTCCTAGTTCTGTCCAACCGAAGCTTTATGTATGTGGTAGCCTCTGTGCCAATATTTATTACCGATATTGATACAAAAATATTTAATATTTTATATTACTTAAGTTTTCTGTATTAAACAAATAGAAATATTCAATACACTCCTTATCTATTATGATGGTAGCAAGTCCTTCTCTTTCGGTGAAGCGGAATTTACAACATGTTTACCGTGTTCCACAAAAACGTTCTCAGTCCGAATTGAGTAGTCACCATATTTATATCCAAGTGCAATAAATCGATGTATAGTCAATGTATTCATAGGCAAGGGTAGGTCACATATTTGAATATTTTGAGCAAATAAAAAGATATTAATGTTAAAAAATGCATCTGAGTCCTATTTAATTATTTACACGTAAGCAATACAGATGATGTCTCTAGATATTTGAAGGGAAATTTTTTATTACACTTTTAATTGTTAATTATTTCAGTTAACAATTATACAGAAATAAAGAAAAGAATTATAAAGAACCAGGTTTCATTATTTAAATCTGTACGTTGGACATCCACGTTTTAATTAAAGTAAATTAGATTATTCTTCAACGGTAATGATGACGTAAGGAAATGTTTCATAAAATTATTGTAAATTTTGAAATTTGGTATTAGATGAAAAATTTTAACATATCCAAAATTATATAAAAGTTTTTACATCAGCGCTCTCTCCTTCCTTACTTGAAGGCTTATTGTTGATCACACGTTTTGTTTTCTCGAAATAAAAATTATTTTATTAGAAATGTTGCACCATTTAGTTATTTTAAATTCAAATCAAATATGTAAGACCCAAATATCTATTTATATACTTCAATTTGCAACTACAGAAAAGACGAGGAAAATCAAAGAATACGCGATGACAACAAAATAAAAGAAGTTGTCAATTCGAAATTTTATACCCCAGAAATTTCCAGTCAAGTGTGCTTTGACAACGAAAGGATTGAATATAGATACTTCAACACCTGGAAACTGGCTGGTAGTAGCACAGTGAAGAAAGGGCAATAAACTATCTACGTTTATTTTAACGTCATTGATGGACCTATACTAGATTTCCGGTACCGAAAATGCGATACATCGTAATCAATAAATGGCAAGCTGTTTATAAGCCAGTTTAACTGTTCATATGTCACATGAATATAAACTAAATCTTTAAGATATAAATATTTTTCGGTCAGAACGATATGTTTACGTTTCTAAAGAAAAAATAAAGAAATTCGATAAGAAAAACAAAAAATAATATAATATAATATAAATTATAAAATAAATATAATTCGACGTGAAAAGAAAAGTATGGAATATATGATGTATTTATTCGGAAAACATATTCAACTTACACGTTGCCTAAAAAGTGTTGGACATGTAAAAGTAGCAAAATTACTATACTTCTGCGTACACATAGTAACATAAACAATAAATTGAAATTAAAGACAAAATTATCCATCAATCATAAACTACCAAGCAACGTTGATCAATGTAAGTGCGTGAAAAACGAAAAGACCGCTGCAAGATGTTCGTGAACGGTCTAGGCCGATGAAATAAATGATGATTCTAACCTCTCATGTAACAATCACGAGAATAACTAACCTTACGGCCAAGTGGTTGCCAACATAATTATTTAATCATCTAAAAAAATATACGATCAAACGCAATTCCTGTCGGAATTGAATGAAATTATATCCGGTCATCCCCATAAAACATCTGAAGAAAAAATATGTGGAGAGTATCCGTAAATGTTCCATATTGAAATCTATTGATTTTTTTAAATATTTTCCCGACACAAGTACATAAGTTACTTCATGAGGAAAAATGATAATAAAATTGTTTTAAAGGATACTACGGACTAGAGAGTTCAACAAAGTTACAATATAGTCACTTGATCCATTAGTCCCACTTCGAAATATGACGAATTTTGATATGGATCTAGGCGAACCACACCCTCTAGTAGCGAGACCACATTTACATGTACTCTAGCATAAATGATTGCGCAGATAACACGTTCAATTTTTTTCTCCACAACTAATCATTTTATTGTACTGCTACAAGTGACAATAAGACTTAAACACCATCGCAGGCACTACCATATTTTGACATTTAGAAATAGTTGAAGATTGATGTATTATGGGAAACATATACACTAGACGGAATGCACACAAAAAAGTAATAGCACGAAATTAACGAACGGATACAAATACGAAGATATCAATCTCAAATTCGTTGACATTAGTTACGCCTGCGTCAAAGGATGTCCCTTGCATTGTAACTGACGGACCTCCGTAACAGCTACTTCGCGGCCCGCACATACAATAGAAAACCAACTGGCAAACCATTCTGGATTACTTATCGAATCTTTCAATGTTCGATAAAATGAACCATATTTCGGTTAATACAAACAAATTATATGACACAGCGAGCACCCTCAATAATATAAATAAAAAAATTACATATTCAAGATATGTAATGTTTGATGATAATGGTGTATCAAAACACAAGCAGAATTTTGGACAAAAAAAAACAGAAAGAGCTAGTTATATTGTCTTTTCCACAAAATCAAATGATATAGAATATCAAGACGCTACCACGGAAGTTCTGTCGGAGATAGCACGCAAAGTACTGAAGGTAATAAATACACGAGTATATACTGTTCTGGAAGGATTGACAGTAATAATGAAGACCAAAATAACGTGATATTGAAACCATAACAAAATTATATGCAGACGTTAATTTAGCTAAGTTCGATATATCAATGAGTGATGAGAATTAAATCACCAAAAGTGGAAAAACAGCTATCCTTGGATAATGATTGAAAGAACTGCAAAAATTATATCACGTATAAATAGATAATTTGTGCAAATAGGAAAGAAGAAAGAGCAATGAAACAGTACAAAAGCAATCTTTGTACTCCTAGCGATACTCAAAAAAGGTTTCGGATTATAAGGAAACCTTATTATCCGAAACCGTTATTGGGCATAGAATCAATAAAAGTTTACAATTTAAATCATTTGATGTGGGGTCTCTACAGTGAGCCGTGAGCCGTTTTGTACAGTGAGCTTTTAAAATAAATACACGTGCAATTGTTAGATGTCATTAAAATTGAATCTACTAATGTTGATCAAATCTTTACAGGGTTTTAAATCGTCTAGATGCAGCGATTAAAAGTTCATTTAATCTCAACTATTCATTAGATTTCATTGTATTCATTCAAACCATTTCAAAATAATTGGTACTATATATTTGTTAGTTATTTTACTTGCTTCAAAGTAATATAAGAATTAATCACATTTAAATGAGACTTCGTGATGTAGTATTATTTCTACTTTCCTTAAGGTGGGCTATTAGCAAATTGACTATCTCGCATCTATCATTACTCGATTTTTTTAAAATTCCCTTTAAAGTATATTTTAAAGAGCTAATTGAATAACAATGGTCTCTAAAGTATATTTTTTATATTTCATATATCTCTTCCGAAATATACTGAAAAACATGTAAAAAATATGTTTTCGTCCTTCTTAGTCCCAAAAAATTAGGAAAAAAATTTTGTTTTTTACATATGCACCATATTTTGACGCCTATAAAAATTATAATAGACATTATATAAATTTGCGAAAAATTTATATTTGTTAATAGTTTAAAGTCTCAAATGTTTATAGTACCTAGATATGTCCAGACACCTCGTAGTTTGCGCTCCACTCGTGCTAGACAGGTTTTTATTTTTAAATATTATTATTAAGTTTTACTAAATCTAATAAATATGTGACATGTATGATATCGTGAGATTAATTTATTTCAAACAACTACAACTAAACTCGTATTTAATCGTCGTATCATAGTTACCTGTTGACGGCTTTAAAGGCAATTTATTATAATATAAGAACATATCAACAAATTTACGGTATTTCAAAGACACAAAAAACACAAACGGAAATAAGTATAATTTTAGAAAAACTGCATAAAACACAATCGAACTAAGTATACTAACAGAAAAATATATAAAAACACAATCTAAATAAGCATACGATCAGGAAAATTGTGGAAAACAATTTAATAAATCGAGTTTATAAAATTGTAACTTTGAAGTTTATTTTTACCATTTAAATTAATTTAAGAGCTACAGTTAAAGTTTTAATCGGAAATGTTAATTAAATCCGTACTTGTACGTACTAGACTTTTTGAACTTTTGACAGTTGGAGAGAAGTAAAACCAACTAAGTGAAATGCTCCAGCGCCCATGATTTCGCAATAACCTTCTTTCCTATATCAACACCATATTTTGTAGTAATTAGAAGAAGGTATAAATATCTCGAAAATGAATAAATATAAAGATATTTCTGCCTGATTTCCGTTAGACTTTTGCACCACCGATTTTTGTAGAAGGTTGTAAATAATTCTGTACCATCTAAAGTTAAATCAAGCGAATAAAATCAGCTTGCATTGTCTGGTTATATAATGAACTTTTTCTAATATAACCTTCATCGGTACATCAATGCAATTACATTGAATGCTACAGAATGCGATCCCCTTAAGAACTAAGTGTGAGGATTAAGTTGATTGGCGTAATTGGATTACAAGAAAACATCCGAAAGTTAATGCGAAAAAAGTAACGTGGTCTCTCTTAAATCGCCTCTTCCGATTACGCAGCAACTTTGCAAAGTTTTCTTTTTTTTTTGCTACTATTCATAAAAAATCGTAATTTTATAATATATATTTTATCAGGAAATGAAATAACACGCTTCCTCGTATTAAAACATATGCATTCGCTTGTATACACAGAATAATTTCTGAATACCTCCTATTTTTGCCCATTTGCAAGCAAAATACCTCTGTTCAGGAATACTCAGAAAATATACTGAAATACTGTTATATAAATTGTGTGACAGCGTCACGTCAAAAGTTTGTAACTCCACATTACATTAACTTCTTTTTTATGTCTAAATCCAATCACTTTCTTGCCGTCGGCCTAGTATATATAAATAAATATATAACAAAAATCAGTTCTTATTTACAAAGGTGATTCGGTGCATTAAACTGAGTAGAAAATGTAAACAAACTATATGAAAATTTTCAATCTATTCTGAAAAACCACTATCAAATTTGCGATTTTAACGAATAAACTCATTTGATGTACAAAACCACTTACTTGTAGGTGTATTGTATAAAGAAATAAGATTTAACCATCAAGTAAAGATGCAGTTTCGCAGTTTATATCTTACATTTATTACCAAAAAATACATACATTTCTCAATCTTACAACTAGATCTTATACCGTGATGCAAAGAGCAAGAATGCTATCTCTAATTGGGTTCCACATTCAACAGGTTGTTTCGAGTTAAGTAGTAATAAAGCACCAGCTATTGGCCTTAATAAAGTACTCGAAAATCATTAAATATTATTACTGTTAAAATTGAGTTGTTCATTCCGTTTTTAGAAGAAGTGACTGTTTATTTGTGACGAAAATATTTCATTTTACGCAATAAAATAACTTGACAAAATGTTTTTATCTGCACATTTTTAATTTATATCATATAATTATTCTTCCCGATGGCACATAGAGGTGCATTATTTTAAGATATTTTTGAAATCACAAACTTTCATGTTAGCTGTGTCACGTGGCTTTTATTCATTCAAAATTATTTAAGCTAGGATACTGTAGGGATGATTTGAACGTGCTTTATTGTATGTGCTAATACTTGTGACATATATTTATACATTTGCTATTATATAGATACTCTTAAAAATTTAGTAAATGATTGTTGTTTTTTTTAATTGGAAAAACCGCATAATGATAAAAATTAACATATTAGAAACGAAGCATGTGTCAAAAAATACCATAACATGTTATTTAATTTAAAAAGCTATGTATATTTTTTTTGTTATTTTTTAGGTTTATGTTAACTGAAAATCAAAAGATAATTTTTAAACTAAACTGGGCTTCTTGCAGAAACTGTAGGACTAGAATACAATAGAATTCCACACGGTAGTAAAAATATTTACGATTAAAACTTAGAATATAAACTGATGATCAAGCTGAAAACTAGGAATCGGAAAGTATATTGTAATGAATAACGCAAAAATGTGTCTTTGTATATTACCTAGCATTAAAAACCAGTTCATAATACAAAATCAATTTCGCCTTACCATTAAAAAATATTTGCACAAAAATTGAATTTAAAGTGTCATGTGAGACAAATGTAAATACGACTCAAACCCTTATCGTTTTCCCCCATCTCACTCAGATATGCGGATCATGATGATGTTTCATAATCAGCCTCTAAACATCTTAATATCACAAAGAATTAATGAAAGTACAACTTTGAACCCGATTTAGACACTTTTTCAAAAGGGCGTTGGCGAATTATCACTAGTACCTCCCATTACTTGACTACTTCTCACTGAACCGAACAAGATGGCCGCCATGTCACTATGACGTTTCGCCAGAATAGTTTTACTCTCGTTCTACCGGCCCCAATATTGTGACTTAACAAAATTACGCTACGTTGTACCGTCAAATGCTCATACGTTATTTACTCAATAATAAAGATGTAAATTATATAAGAATCGTACCGAAATGTCAATTTCCTACGTTAATTTATAATTATATAGATGGGTCACGAGTGCACAAAACGTGTCAAATCACGATAATTATAGGTGTGTTATCCCTCTCACTAAAACATACGTACGTGTACAGAGATATTCATCTCTCTTACACTCTGCATATATGGTATTGTTCCTATCTCCTTGTGTCGATGTCATTTTATAAAAATTAAATTACGCAATTATTTCTAAAAAATTATGATTACTTGATTACTCTGCACTTACGTGCGAAATAATAATAAGAACTTTTATCTTATTTGAGTTACGGTTGGTATTTTTGCATTTTCATAATGAGATATTAGATCATATGAACTATGTTTTCTTAAAATAATTTTCGGTTGACGCATGACAGTTAACAATGTCTACTGTAAGAATCCTTCAATACTACGTATATCTGCACTCGATTTATTGTAGAAGACTTTTGTGCACTTAATATATGGACACAGTCTATATATTTAAAAATAAAGTTTCTCGGTTGTATTTGCCTATCTGCTTGTGCGTGCTAAATTCTTACACTACTAAATGGATTTTATTCCGGTTTTCGTCAATTGACTGACTGATCCTCGCAGATAAGTTAGATATATAATTTTTTAAACTTACTGCATAAATGAGCCGTCCTTCTAATTTTTTTTCTGAATAAGGTCACAGAAACCATCCCCCGTCGTATCGTCTCACATGTTATTGGCTCTGAATAAACCGTCTGTGAAAAAAATTAAGGTAATATCGTTCGCCTTAAATAGTTATCCAGAAAAATCTCCAACAGTTTTTGGTCCTTTAATAAAATTAAAACAGGTCGTGACGAAATGCTTCAAAGAAAGTTCTTTGGATAGAAAAAATTGTATCCTTTTCAAATTTAGTAAGTTTTTCTCTTCATTCACTCAATTTAGATAGTTTAGATTTTAAGAGTATTTGTGAGTAACAGTGAAAACTCTTATTATGTGTTCATAAGGGCGATTTCCTTCGGGGCAGTTGGTAGCGCCCGCGGCTACCTTATTGTTTCCTGTAGCGAACGAATGCTTGGGATTAGAAATTTCCCTTGGGAAATAGCGGTAAATAGTTTTTCAAATAAAAACGTTTTTTTTCAGTGACAATGCTTAGATTATGTTGACATAATGTATATAAATATTAATAAAGTAATAAAAAAAGTGAAAATTTTTTTATTACTATAAAACTCTCATTTTGAAACTATTCGAAAGTATAGCCAATTTTTCGGATTATGGACAACATCTAAACTTAATCAGTTTGTTTTGGCACCTAGACAACAGATCTTCACGTAGTTTATAAAGAAATATTACTAGTAAGTTATCCGATAAAAGTGACATATATATTTACTGGTAAGTTATCTGAGAAAAGTGCAATGAGTGATCGTTGATTACCATAACGGTAATTTGGATAATAAGTAAGTCGAAACATTTATAGCATCTTTAAGTATATTAACACGTCAGTTCGAAGTTTGACAGTTTGCAGAAGGTGTTTGAAAATGAAAAATAGTCAATTGAATCTCAACTTTATTTTAACAGACCCGTCCATTTTAATAGATCTGTTTATGAATTCGATTGCATTTTATTCAGTTAATATCTTCTCATACTCATCATTCAAGTGACGATAAAAGATGAACACCGAAAAACAAATTAGTACGTTTACTTAGTACGTTTTATTTAGTATAACGGTGATGAATTAGTGAACATGTACGTACGATATGTTTACTAATTAAATACAGTAGATATACCAATTACTGAACACGAATATGGCCCACTCCGCAAAACTTAGATACTAACATATTACGCTTATGATGAAGATTAAACTCGATTCGTTTGTGGTTTACATTCAAAGAAGACTTTGACGGTAAAGTAATTTTATGAAAGTAATAAGCCTGCACACGTATAAAGAATGTATGATTATTAACGGGTCTTAGTTGAAATACAAATGAAATTGCGTTAAAAGTAGAATGGATGATTAGGTGTTCAACAATTTTTTTTTTTGCAAATGACATTAATTTTATTTGGCTATTTTAAAAACTGATTAGTAATAAATGTCAATAATTACAGTTATATTAAACTTTGCGGGAGAATTTAATATCAGAAAAGTGACTAAAATGGATAAATTAATTACTCGGTAAATGAATCTCGCGGCACAAAGTGGCGGTTATGTCGTTTTCGTTTCCATGGAAATATAAAGTTTTTACAGTTCGCGTTGGGAAAATTATTTTTATAGTTATTTTATATTTGTGTTTATTTTTTTCAAATAACTTTGTTTCAATTTGTTTACTTTTACAGTTATTATTAGAATTTTTTCAAATAACTTTGTTTAAATTTGTTTACTTTTACAGTTATTATTAGAATTTTTTCAAATAACTTTGTTTCAATTTGTTTACTTTTATAATTATTATTAGATCATTATTTTACGAATACAATTCAACATAATAAATATTATTTTCTAAACAAAGTTAAAAAACATCATGAAAAAGAAGCTCCTAAAAATAAATGTTACTGTTGAGGGTAGTGTATTTAATAATATGCATTATTATTTATTTAACTAATACAGAAAATATGTTTAGAACTTTTATTGGTTTCATTGGTTTCATTTTCCTTGTCAATATTCCTCACATCAGTCACATAATAATCTATTAGCAAGGGCTTATCTTAAATTAAGTAAACATAGTAGAGTGGTGTGAAATATTTCGTATTTTGAAAGCCTAGTGGTTATTAGTAAATGAGGTTGATCTGCTCTGTGATAATAATTGGAAGAGGTTTTAATGATTACTAATGAAAAAATGGTGATGGCGCGTCAATAACATTGCTTAATTTCAATCATAGATTTTTGCTTATTCCAAAAAATTTCATAACGAATTTTTTTTTCATTTAAAAATAATGACTGAGTACAACAAAATGAAGTAAGTTTTATTATGGTACCGGTAATATTTATTCAATTCGATATATCGATGTGCGGGGTATTTTTGGAATGACTCAATAATATTTTTATAGTGCTTTAAGTTCATTAACGTCAGAAATATCTACAGAAAGGTATAAAAAATAAATATTTCTTCCCATCTCCCGACTCTTCTTTAATCGTAATATATTTTCTTTACCTACATTTTCGTTTAAGTTGCCTTATTATTTTATTCAAACATATTTCGACATATATGAAAACAAAACAAAAACAGTTTTTGATACGTTTGAATTTATTTTCAAGGGGTTAAATTACAGGGTTTCTACGCAAAGGTTGTAGGAAAACGGGTATACTATGCAATATATTTATAACGTGAAGAATAATATTAATATTTTTAAATATTGTAATAGATATGCACCCTAATACGTAAAGAAACCTGTTAGTGTAATTTTTACACATATTTGACATTTCTTTTAATCTACTTTCGCATGTGGAAGGGGGAGCGAGACAATTTTTTTCTAGCACACCATTGTGTGATGCATTACTTGATATGTTTTTAAAATGAAGATGAGATTGAATTTGTCAATATCAAGTTAGTTTGTAAAATATTGAGTTTCGTAATGATGTACAATGTGCTATCTCCATCTATAAATTTATTAGAAATTCCATTTTTACACGCACTTGGCCAGCTTTTCGAAATACCTACGATCATGGTATTTTGTTATTTCCTTCGACATTTTTAGGTTTCCATATATCAAAAGTAAAAATGGAACCTTCATAAAACCATACAAGTGTCCGTCTGTCGCAACCATTTTTTCCATAAACTGTTGAAGGTAAGGTGGTTTTACCAATTTATCAAAACATTTACCCATACATACGAGTATCTAAATAACTAATACTAAATACTATTCATCTGTTCATGTCCAATGGGAGCAAATAGCGTACTAGTTACATGAAATGTGATTAATAACTTTTATCATGATTGTATGAATAACTTTTGTGATGAATAACTTTTATCATATCATGATCATATTGGTAGTCGTAAGTTTACCAATTGGTAAACTTACGACTACCAATTGTTTCAAATGGAAAAGCTACTTATAAGGATTTAAAAATTATTGATTTTAGAATTGGATGTAAGAAAACTTTAGGAGATATTGCTGAAAAAGTAGGCGAACATTTATTCGCGAATAGTTTCACGTAAAATCTTCAAATATTACATAATATTAAAGGATATTAAATGGCTTATACGTTCATAGTTGTCGCTCAAAAATATTACTTTGGCCATGCTTTTATAATATATAAAGTTTTTCCCCTTTACGTGTACTCGGGTTTTTTATCAATTTCATGTAACATCTGGGGTATTCCAACTTACTTTTCCAATACAAAGCTTCTTAGAAGAACTCCAAAACTATTTTATTCGGAATTTTATGTAATTTTCTATACTATCTGATATAGACTATCTATATAATATAGTATGGAAACATCATTGAAATTATCCACGAAAACTGTTAAGATCAAAATTTTTAAAAAGGCAGCATTTCTTAAAATTTACCTGAAGTAAGTACCCAAAGTTAGAAATAGAAATATCGCTAAAGTAAGTCTTAAAAATTATAACGATAATTCCAAATTTCTTAGTATATATATATATATATATATATATATATATATATATATATATATATATATATAGTATAGTAAAGATTATAATAATGAGCTTACACCGCATTGGTCTTCTAAGCCTTCTTTCCAACCGACGGATATGATATCATAAAGCACTCCAAGGACGCTGCCTCCACTGGCATACTACGTGTCCCTGACACCCACGCGCCCCACATTCAGCAGGTCATGTTACCGGAAATGTATTGCGTCACTCGATCTCAACTGTTATTGAATTTATGGGCTTTTTAATACCAATATAATCAACATAAAGTTAGTCATTTAACTTAAAGAAGAGACGTTGCATTATTTTTTCGTGGAAGTTTAATACAATTTTTGTCTTCATTTTATATTTGCGATACAAAACCAAGTTCATCTGGAAAGCTCGCTAATAAAATAGATTCACAATTCATTTAAATGCACATAAGCTCATTTATGCACTTGATGGATAATAGCAAATAAACTTTAAAAAGGTTTTCATCGTTATTAAAAAGAGTCACAAACTGGAGAAGTACATTTATATTGATAACAAGTCACATAACTAACCTACGAGAAAGGCGACATGCGATTATGAAGGTTTTTTTGTAACAACGCAAAAATAATTCTTAAGAAAAGTGTAATTGTTTTCCTAAACATTATTTTCACAATCGAGTATTATTAAAAAGAAACATTTCGCTTCAAAATAAAATAATTACTGTGTAGATATTAATGTAATTTATAAATATATTATTACGACTTTAAAAGCCTTTCATTACTTCAAAATGTTACTATTTTCAGTTAAAATTCTTGTTTATCTGAGATTTAATTAAATTACAATAAAAATGTTTATTACCAGGTTTATTACAAAAATGCATAAAATATTAGATGCTTACATGTTGAGAATTTTCTCAAGTTTGGCTAAAATATTTACCCATTTTTGATAAAAAAGATGTGAGATCAGATAAAATGAGGGTGCATCTTGAAGGCGGCTGTTCATTAACTTATACGCGATATCGCAGTACAAACTAGTTTACATGCCAAAGTCACATTCACGAAATAATATAATTGTTAATCAATTCAAACGTGAAATTAGCAGCTAATTATAACAATAAAAAGTTCTGGAAGTTGGTTCATTACCCAGACATAGGCCAAATGCAGAGATAAACTCTTCGTCTTCTAGTCATTTGATCGCTCCTAATCTAGAGGTAATAAATGACTTTGGTCTATTTTGATAATAATACTGACAGAAAAAAAAAATTCAAAAATATTCTTGTTGTGATCTATTTTGGAATGGACGCAATCTATTAAATTGATATATAATATTTGATAAAAATGGCTCTCAAAATATCCGTAGTCTCCGGGAAAATTTACAATTACAATTAAACGTAACTCGTATGGAATCAGAATGAAATACAATTAAATATAACATAATTTCCTTAAGTACCATACGCACCGTAGTTTTATTTGTGATTCTAGGATAACTTCTTTAAATTTTTTATTTATTCAACCAATATTCTACAGTTTTTATCTGTTTCGGAATGGGAAAAAAGGAGAAAGAGAAAATCGTCACGATAATTAGTGATTTCCCGAAATTTTTTTATTTTTTAAAAATTTGAATCATTATATTGTTATCTTTCACTTTATCCATAATAAGTGTACAGTCTAACACGTTGAATGTAAGTAAAAACTATCACAAATCTTATTTCCGTTATTCAGTTCCTAATAATATTAAATTTTGAAAAACTATAATACATTCAAAGCCGAGTAAATATTAATTTAATAAAAGTTTCCTCCACAACTTCGGTAACTTTTAATACTTAAAACGGGTGGCAAAAGAAATGCATATTTATATAATTTTCATTAACTAATATTTACAGTAGATACTAAGTTTTTATATACAAACCCAATAAATAAATTTATTTACTCGTGTATAAATTATGCAAATTATTTTGCAGTAATATATACAACTTAATCATTCCACATTGATTATAAAAATACGATTATTTATATACTTTAATTACATACAGTACGTAAAAAAGAACCTGTCTATTATTTGTACGGGTGAGTTTATGTGTAACTATAAGAAAAATGTGATACATTTTATCCATTTTCTAAAAATCGCTAGTAAATTTGTCGTGTAGAGATAATTGAAGATAATCACCCGTATGAAAAACAAACATGTTCTTTAGAACTACGTAACAGTTCTTGCAAATGCTACCACATAATGTACTCTAACACATTAACCTATATTTTCTATGAAAGAGTTAATGTAAATGCTGTGATTTATTAAATTTGAATAGTTCAAATATTCACGTTTCAAAAATGTAACAGTTCTATTTACTTATAGTGTTAATTAAACAAAAGTATGACTAAAACCTATTATCCTTTCATTGTAAAATTTGAATCCAAAAATTTATTGAAAAATTTTAAATGTAAACTGAAGTTTTTCTAGAAACTTAACTATGTTTTGAGTGTAATAAAATAATACCTAATAGATATAGACGAAAATCGGTTAGGGCCAAAATATATAAATAAATGAATTTCTACAAAATTAACGCCAAATATATTCAATAAATGTACATTGGAAAAATGATTAACTCTTTCAATAAATACACAAACGAAATGAAAAAAAAATAGTTCATGCTAAATTAAATTGAAAAAGTACTAACAAATTGAAATTTAAGTCTGAAGCTAAGAATTCTGGTAAATTGTTACGTCTTTACAACCCTTCTTTATTGAGTAGAAACATGAACAGTCAAGGTAGCAAACTTAACTATAGTAACTTAACTAGTAGTAAACTTAACTATATTTTGAGTGTAATAAAATAATACCTAATAGATATAAACGAAAATCGGTTAGGGCCAAAATGTATAAATAAACTAGCAGAAAGGATTTATTTAAAGATTTTATTACGTAAGAAACTGTCTAATGAAAGTCGGAGACTTAATAACAGAGCAGTTTGATTTAAAATAATATTAGTTTCAAACAATCGACAATAATTTTTTCATAGCTTACATTCCAGCAAAATATGGCAGTAACACTATTAAAATGAATATTTTTTTTTCTTAATAAGAAATGTAATTTTTTTCTAAAAAGCAATATTACTGCCATAACTCATTCTAATGACGTTTTTCTCCAATGTTCAATGTCTACATCTTCATAAACTGACTTTACTAAACAAAACTTAAATCTACATCCAATATAGTGGAAACCGTATTAAATATAATTTAATTTTCCATTCACCATTTTCGAGAATTCCCTAAAAGGCTAACAATTTATTTCCTTACATTTCCCCAAAAGAGACGATAATCTGACATTTCGTACTCAGATTTTACCACATGAATGAAACATTATCTGCGATAGGCCTCCATCGTATTAGACGCTATTTTGATTACAAGTATCAGATATGTTAAACATTATTCTAGTTTTACGAAGTAATTTTCTTTAAGAGTACAGTATCCGTAAATATATCCCAGAAAGTTCGAGTCAGATATGTAATGATACCCATAATATTAAGAAACTACCATCACGCGTAAAGGTCTCGTAGTTTTTCATTATAACAAGAGGTTAGTGAAATAATCTTAATTGAAGGTTTTGAATAATCGTTAGTAGTATATTTATAAATTTTCCAAAAAAAAAAAAGAAATAGGCAGCATAATACTTTAAAATTTATCAAACGGAGTTAAATATTAAAAATGACAAAGACAAAATAAATTATATTTTGAAAAACTTGTGTGACTAAAGGGCGCTAAACATTTCCGTAACCCACACCCGCTTACTTTATATATATATGGCGAGATAGAACTGTGAGACTGTGACAGACGGACGTATGGAAGAAGGGAATTACAAATATTGCGAGGTTCCGTAGGTTCTTGTTTCACTACCAAATTTTAACATAAATATTAATTTAGGGTTTAATATATACTATTTCCCTTACGATCACCGATCGATGAGAATACTCACGATATACTTCGAACTTGGAGAACGGAGTCGATGAGTAAATCGATTTCTCTCTCCCTTGCACCGGTGAAGCAGTGTCCTCCGTCTATTGTTATATTTTTTATCACTATTTTGCCCTTATAAATTATACCGTGATTATATGTAACCTATATTCGTCTTTAAATTAAGAGCTTCTAACATAGAAAGTGTTTCGGAAATCGGACGTGGAAGTCCAGAGATTAGCAAATAAAGAAACAAACATTTTCGTTTTATATTTTAGTATAATTGAAATTAAAAATACTAAATAATAATACCTTCATCATCAGAAAAAAACTCACTTCCTCATCTTCCTTCATAGTTCATGGAAATTGTAAATTCTTTAAACAATGTGTAACAATTTGAAATCAATGAGTTAGAAGCTCTATGTACGTTTAATATTTATATGACACGCCGAATAAATAAATACAATATGCTCTGTGATGTGACATTTCCAAAGAAAAATAAATTATCAAAATAAGCGACTGTTGTCGAATGAATAACTCGAGTCAGTTAAAATTATGAGTTTTAACTCTTAATAACAAAAATTGGTTAATAACAAATATCCACTAATATTAACATAACTTATATAATTTTAATATCAAGTGAATGTGTGCGTAAGGATATTTTAACATAACACAAGATAAGACTCAATATATATTACGTTCAAATTTTTAAGTAAAAATAAATTCTTATTTTTATCGAAACCGGCTCGCCTTCCGGTACTTGCGTCATCAATTTGAGATACCGGAAATCAGGCGTGCTACAACAGATGTGTATATGCTATATATATTAAATAAGCGCTTAATTTGTAATTCAAATATTTTATGCAAATCCATATTGGAATATTTCTACGTTTTTTATAAGGAACAAAATCTGTAAGTACAATGGAAACTCGTATTGCGATGGTTTTTATACAGATTTAGGTACTAACAATATATAGGATTACCTATAGGATTACCTTTAGTACTTAGGAACGTTATTTTATACTATGGAAATTGGTTGTCTAGTCAATTTTTACAGGCGTAAAAATTGTGCAAATATTTCAAAAACAATGAATTTTAGAATTATTGTCTTAGACTTCAGATTATCTTCTGGTGCTACTGTATTGTTTCTATTTTATAGTTTTATGTATATATTTAACAATATGTTACAAAAATCTGGAAAAAAAAAGTGTTAGAAAGAAACGATACAAAAAAATTTAAAAAAATAAGGGTTAATTGTCTCTTAAAAAAATGTCGTATATTAATTTTTTAATGGAACTATTAAGATATATGCTTTATGGCTGTGCCAAATTTTATCGTTCTATGCCAAGCAGTTTCTAAAAAATGACTATGACAAACAGATGGACAAAAGGTCATGCGAGACCTTTAAGGGTTCGATATTATTATGCACCGAATCATAAAAAGTAGCACATCCTTTAATTGTAGAAATAGCGTGATTTAATATTTGTATTTTAAATTTAATCTATGAATTTATTTAATAAATGATTGATTCAGTTTTCTTTGAAGAGTATTTTTTTACACATATCCTAAATTTCTTTGCATATTTTTTTTATTATATTTAGGTCTTTTTAATGAGTTATTAATTCTTAGTTTCAGAGCACGCAATGGAAGTTTTTTAATATTGCTAAACGGGTTTATTATAAAACCATCACAGATGTATTTTATGGTTTCTGGAAAAAAATCAAGCTATGTACGCAATATCATTAATCGACATAGACTCGGAGTAGCAATTATGGTTGATAAACAAATTAGCTTATAACTAGAGGGATTTACCCCATTCTAAGAAAAGGTTATGATGCTAAAGCCTAATATAAACGAGGCCAAGCTAAATTCAATACAAGTATGCTTTCAGCTAACGGACGGAAGGGTTGAATAGTTTTGTGATCAAATTAACACCACATGAAGGCAATGATCAACGGAGATATCACTACAATGAAGAGTGATTTCAATGCAAAGATTGTCAAGGTAAAGGTTAAAACGATCGTTCGAGATGGTGATCTGGAAGAAAGCAGTGAAAGATTAGATGGCATGATGCAATTTTCCCAAGAAAACAATTTTATATTTACCAATAGAAAATTACCAAATAGAAGATGATATTCATAGCACAAATAGTGAGCAAAAAATAATTAGAAATCGTATCAACTTTACCTTAATTTCACAAAGATATTGAAACACAATCAAATTCTTTAAATCATATCCGGGAGCAGACGTGTTACCAGACCATAATCCTCTGATTGCCAATCTTTAAGTTAAGTTAAAGAAAATTAAAGAAACAAAAATTACAGCAAAAATGGGTACAAGAACATTACAAATGCTAAAAGTAAAATGCAGCAAACAATTCATTGTAATTTGGAAAAAATCGAAGGTATTCCGAAGACGTAAATTAAATTTGGAAGTCACTTAAAGACAACATATTTTAAATTGGAACAGAAATAAAAAAGGAAAGCCTGGAGGACGAGATCCTGTCTATGATGGAATAAGAAGGCTGTTTAAAACCAAGATTCGAAAATAAAAAGATGTACATAATGAAGCATAATAATATATCTAAATAGAATACAGAATAATAATTTGATGATACATGCAAGGAAATGGACGTACTTGAGAAGAAAGACGACTTCTCCAATCTTTATGAAAAGAGCTTGCAACGAAGAAGCAGATCATATAATTTTACTAAGCCACGGTAATATTATAAAGAATACAGACGAGAAGTTTAAAAGATAGAAAGGAGTAGAGATAAATTGTTTGTGGACAAAAGAACAACTGGAATCCGAAATAATCAAGGAAGAAATAAAGTTAATGAATTTACATTGGCAAAATAACTTAAATCTTTCAATAAATGTGAAATTCAAATAAAATAGTTAATCCTAGATTAAATTGAAAAAGTACTAACAAACGGAAATTTAAGTCTGAAGCTAAGAAAATTGTTACGTAAATTGTCTGGTAAATTGTTACGTCTTTACAACCCTTCTCTATTGAGTAGAAACATGAACAGTTACGGTAGCAACTACCAAAAAATAAAAGTCGTTTGAAGTGTAGGTATACAGGAGAATCCTAAAAATATCATAGCTGTACATAATAAGAAACATTGAAGTCTTAAGAAGAATTGAAATAATAAATATAATTAAACCCAGAAAATTAAAATATGTCGGATATGCAATAAGAGGATCAAGGTATATCACGTAAAGACTGGTCATACAAAGTAAAATCCAGGACAGAAGGTATATTGGAAGAAGAATATCATGAGAAAAAAGAAAAGCCATAATGATCGGCAGTCTCCAAAGAGAACAAGACACTTCAAGAAAAATATACGGATATAGCTGTTTATGTTCATATACATAATTACATGATTAAGCCATCAAGCGTATCCTAATTTAAATTAATTGTTCATATGGATGATCTGCTAACAATTTCTTACAAGGCAGGCTCGAAGAACAGGCTCGAGATTTTCTATCGAGCAAAGGAATAATCGATCCCATCTCTGTCGTAAACAATTACAAAAAAGCCTCGTACTGTATTGCGTTCTGTATATGTGTTTTGTCTACCCCGAGAAAGGTTTCAGCCTTGCATACAGTGATTTGCCTTTTTTATTTTTCTGGAAAGATCCCGATGTCCTGTAAAGTTTACTAGTATTGAGCATAAATTGTAGTATGTCACGGTAGCTAAAGTACAGTGACGACTTTACAGAACGATTTTCAGGTACTAGCGACGCTAGTTGAGACTACGTGATTACATCCATCCTTCAAACCATTTATTTTGTTGCCATACTGAGGATAAGAATTTGTTTGTCACGTTGCATATCTAAATAAATGATGGATGGCCTCTCTATTCTGGACATCTCTACGCAGACGATGTTTGCCTGCTAGCTAACGATGTTTATAATTTGCAACTATTCCTGGACCACTTAGATAAATCAATGGAAAGTTTAGTTATAAGCTTATCCTAAACCTGAGTATTCAAACAGCCTGCGCGTGATATCATGGCAGAGACTCTACCCATATAAATGTGAAAGAAACCGCGTCACTTGCACAAGCTTAAGATTCACATTATTGCAGTTCTACACTGCGATCGCTTTACCCATACTGCTTTATGTGCCTGAAATTTGGCGTGTTTATAGGGATGAAATTAAAATCTTCTATCTGGATTTTTTCCGTATGAAATGTCTACACAAATTTATTTGGATGAAAAATGATTCTATTCGACCAATAGATTACTAAACTCAAAAGTTTTATGATGCACAGAGTTGAGTGGCAAAGAATATATGCTTACTAAAGCAAACTTTGATGAACCGGTCACCTTGGACGTATGGACTAATCCAGGTTCTCTAAATCTGTGTTTTAACCATAGAATAAGGTAAGAAATCGTCATCCTTGGGGTACTTAAACGTCATCTTATCACATGTGTCATTCAGATAGATAGACGGGAAAAGCTTGCCCAACACAGAGTCAAGTAGCGTAATTCTGTCGTTTTTTCTTCATTCGAGTTTTCAAATTCTTTAATTTCAATTAATTTTACATGTTTTCAATATTAATTTAAATTGGTTTCAATATTACAATCCGATCGTCTTAATACATATTCAATATTTGAAAACGTAAATTTTTTAGCACATTATAAATGTGGTAAATTCATAAATAAATATGAATAAATTATTTTAACGCTTTTGTAAAATGTAAAGTACGTTTGTGAAATACGACACACAACATTTGAATTTAAAGTATGGATACGCCCGTACTCACAAGCCATTCAATTTAATTTAAATATAGGAGATTATGTACGCTACAACTAAGATGCGAAATTATGTTCGGTGTTTCAACGTTGGCATGTAATATAATAAATGACGATTAAAATTTTCAGGAATCTGCTTATTTCAAGTAATGAAAAATATCACTATGAAACAACGAAACTAACTAATAATGTACTGAAATATATTTGGAAATGAAGTTCATTAATGTGATATATTAGTTTGCTGTGAAATTACATAATTTCATTTAATTATTATAAAACCCATGCTCAAGTTACAGATTTACCCAAAGCGTTAAATATCTACAAATGTCATAAAAGTAAATAATTACAAAATATGCCCAAGCAATAACTGATAAGATATAAAATATTGGTGTTTCACATTACATCACTTTCATTAATGAAAAATTATAAACTACTTAGCATCTCCATTATTTCATTCCTGAAGCGATCAATAAAGCAAATTATATTTTATATCAAGACTGGATGCATTTTACAACAGTTATCAATATGAATGCAGGGAACACCGGTGAAGGCTGCAGGATATGAATGCGCGCTCTAGGCAAGTAAAATGAACTATGCCTTCATCCTCTCACATACGGCATCCAGGAGCATAAAATACTTATAACCTCAAAATAGAGGACTTGTAAGTGATATGAGGTAAAAAGGTAAAAAAATGGAAGATTAAAAGCAATTCGCGTCGGAATTTTAGGTAGCTTTATGTACTTTTAGTAAATAAGAAGACAATAAATAGATATAACACATGAATTTTTAAATGTAAAAACTATTTTAATGTTTTCCTCAGCACAGAGGTTTAGAATAGCTTCATAGAGAGACTACACAGATCACTACATTCGTGTCATGAATGCTACAATAAATAGTTAAACAAAGTCAAGATACATTTGTGCCACGGAAATTGTACAAATGTCGTGTAATAAATTCTAGACACTGTAGGTTTTTGACAGTTTTCAATTATATGACTGTGAAAAAGATGACCATAAATAATTATATCGAGATCCCTTACGGAGAAAACTCTTTCGAGTGTGGTTCTGTCAGTTTTTATCAGGGTAATATTAAAAATATTGCACTTTGTTTTTTGATGAAAATATTATCTGAAGATACATGTTTTGTAATTATTTATTTTAGCATGAGTTCAAAACTAATGTGTGCTATTTATTTTATACATTCCGAGATAATCGTAATTAAGGAGTAAAATCCAGTGACGATTCGAAACTGATAAGCGCAATGTTTTCTTTGACTTTTCAGTTTTCTTGCATATCCGTAAAATTTCTATTTAAAGCCATGTTATGCTAACATAATAATAGGAAGATAAATAAGAAAATACTAAACAGTAGGAAATATGAATGCAATTGAACTGATATTAAGTAAAATTGTATTTATATTTAAAAAATAATTTATTTGTAAAAAAACTACTTCAAGTAAATACATGCCTAATTTTTTTGCCTAACACAGATATCACGACCAGTATACTAAATTTTGTCAATTTTTATTTTACTGAATGGTTTAGAAATCGCAAGGAGAATGACATAAAAAAATTGCAAATTAGATTTGTGTTTTTTTAAGTTGTATTTTAATAAAATCTTATATGACAACCAAAACGCTGACCTTGCAAAAAATTTTCCCCTCTACTATCACTCCTAAAAACTATCCCCACAAAACAAAAATTCGTTTTTTATGCACAACCTTTCTAAACAGTACACTTTATCTGAAAATTACAAAAATTGTTATTTGTAAAGCTATCAGTATAGTATGATAACATGGGAATAAAATTATTTGATTGAAGTTTTCTGATATGTATTTTTTCTTCGAATAACATAAATCTGTGTTTTATTTTGCTTTAACAAATGTTCCGAAACACAATGCCCTTGTGATATTCCCCCACCAAGCATGTTAGTTTCCCCTCTCTATTTCCAGCCCAGTTCTGGACGTTCGCGATATCGTACCGAATGTAATAAAAATGCTTTCGACAACCATTTATATCAAAAAAATTTTAATATCTCCCAAACTACTAATCCACAGTGCAGAGTTTTAGGGGCCAATTTTTATCTAGCGAAAATGCTTAAAACGGCTGATATTTGTTTTGAAAGGTTTAACATATTTACCTAAAATTCGCCACTTTTGTCCCTCGCATTTTTATTTAAATTAAAGCAATTACCGTGGCTTATCCACAAAAGATAAATACTCTCTTATAGTCTTTTCAGACCTTTTAAAGTTCTACAATTCTTCCATACATTTTTTTAGCATATCTGTAATAATTTTGCTATCATTCGTTACGAACGCGTTCAGATCAATAATTTCTTCTCTAACTTTGTTGGTATTATACCTTATCTCAAAAATTATATAATGAAAACTGAGTGCAGTCAAACTACAGCTACCATATAGGAAAAATTGTATATCAATCGGATTATAAATTATATATCAATAGGATTAGCAGGTTTTTGCGTAAAACCCCAAGAACCGACAAAGAGAACTTTTTTCAGTATTATGTTAAAGTGAAATCTGCAATTCGTTTAAAGTATGTACGAGTAAAAATCGTCGAAAATAACACAAAATTATAACTTTAAAAACAAAAATTGGTTTATTAACTAATAGTATTAATCACAATTAAATGAAACTACGTGATGTAGTATTATTTCTACTATCTTTAATTTCTTTACCACGACCTAGGTTTCGTTGTATTACAACATCTTCAGGTGGGATATTAGCAAACTTTGCTAATATCCCACCTGAAATTTTCTACAAAATTAACGCCAAATATATTCAATAATAGTATTAAAGAAAAAATTGTAAATACATAATTTTTAATGTATCAATGGATAAAAAATTAGAAGAAATAATTTATTCAACGCCTTCATCGATTTCTCCTATAGAAATTGCTGGCTTCTACAGAAATTGCTAACAGAAGACAATATACAAAAATACTTACATAATACGTGCAAACAGATTATAGAATTAATAATGGTGACAAAATTTTATTAATAATCATCGCGCTACGACCGCCCTTCTAAAGAAAAAGACAAAGCGACTTTCACGGCAGTAAGCGAAAATGATACTTTTTATCACTTTTATATATGATACTTTTTATCACTTTTATATAAAATATAAATATTTTAAAATTCAAATATATAATTATTGTGTCAGTTTTTCTCTTATTCACACATGTACAATAGAATGTTCAAAAGCGAAACACACAATTATCTTAACTTTCCCTCTAACCTGCCCTGGTTCTGACGATATAAATGGTTATCGATGGCATCCAGCAACCCTGACGAAATGGTCCCCTCATGCCACTATGGTTATAATACTCTTTATAAATAAAATATCTAATATTTACCATGTTCTGTACCTCAAACTGAAAAATGTACTATAAAAAAAACGTGGTATAAAGCCTCCACGTGTCTGTCTCTACGTCTCTCCCAGCTGTTTTTCTCAGAAACCATACGACGTAGTAATTTGATACTAAAATATCTTATGAATACACATATATTTCACTAGGAAATCGTTTAAAATATTGATATAAGAATAAAACAGGGGCAAAAATAAATTACAATAAATATTTCTGTGTCATGTGGAGTATCATCTGGAAGGGCTTAATATGACGAATACAAATATTTTTTTTTCTTAATTTTAATTTGCTTATATTGAAACTTTGAAAATTTGCTTATATTTTCGTTTGTATATTTCACAAATTAACAACATTATTCATAAAAAATGCTTTGCAAAATTACATTATATAACAAAATGTAATATTAGTAAGAGCAAATACATTTACGGTTTTCAAATTAATAGGTATTAACGAAGAAAAATCATACTAAAACTCTCAGTTCGAGTATAAAAGGGGTTTTGAACTCTAATTCTGACATGACATTTGCAGAAAATGAACATGATCTTTGCATAAATGTATACCTTATACAGTAATAATCACTACTACATAAGGTTAGGCTTAGCGAATTCGTTATCAATATTTACTCTCATATTAAGTGGTTTACGAAATGTTGCCCACGTTAAGATCATTAGATGCAGTTTGAAATTTTACGTGTAATATTTATACATATAATATGAATTTAACTTATTGTTAACCAATCTTTTGTGGTCCGCCAAAGCTATATCAGGTCGGGTTTCTTGGGATAGATACAACAAAAACCCAGTAGCTTCACGATGTGGTATTTTTCTTAGCACTTCAGTTTCATTCTCAGCCTTCTTTAACTGAACATATGCTTCTCTCTGAGTCTAAACTGGGTTGCTTTGAAGTATGTCAAAGCGATTTAATTTTTTATGTAAATTTATTGATCCAGTGATACTTCGTTATCTTTTCTGTAATTCTGAATCCAATAAGTACATTGTTTAGTTTTTCCCATGTCTTTCGCATAAAATTTCACTTTTAATTTTTCTTTTATTAATTTTCCTGGGTCATCATTATTAAATAGATAAAGTATATCATGAACATAGATTGTGATAAACACAATATCATTCTTGTTTGTAATAAATACAATAATCCACCTTTGATCGAAACATTCCAATTTCTAATAAGGAATTATTTAACTTTAAATTCCATTGTCTATTATTTTGTTTAAGGCCATATATAATTTTATTTAAGCGGTACACTTTTTCTCTTTGCTCAAAAGATGGCGGTTGAAATACATATATTTCTTCCTTAATATTTCCATGTAAAAGTGCCGTAATCACATGCATTTGATGTATTATTAATTGACATTTTAGAGCTAATCCAATTAAATACCTTATTGATGGATATCGGATGGCAGGTGCATAGAATTCATGATAATCAATTTCTTTCGTTTCCTGGTATCCTTTAATATATATATATATATATATATATATATATATATATATATATATATATATATATATATATATATATATATATATATATGTATATATATATATAATAGCTTTGTAACGTTTGACATCTCCATTTTCATTAATTTTTGTTTTATACACCCATTTATATGGTATCACTTTCTTTCCATAGGGTATATCTAGCAACGACCAAGTATTATTTTTCATTAACGGTTCATACTCTTTCCGTATGGCTTATTTCCACTCATTTACTTTGTCACAATTAAGGACTTTATCTGTATTTTGTAAATCGCTGTTAAGTAAATTTGGCGTGGATTCATCATTTACACACACGTCAGACGTAGTCATCATTTGTGTATCGCGATTCTCGGCGTGATCGGATATTTAGCTGAAGCATTGGAGTAGATTCCAAGTTCTCATCAGGAATGGTTCGTCTGCAGGATTATAGTATAAGATGAACCGGATGGTGGACTTTCTGAAAAACTAATGATCGGAGTTCTCGTTGAATAATACACACCTTTATGAACATCGTCGGGCTGTTTTTCTATTAAAGTTACTCACGTATTTCTATATACTTAATATATCTGTATGAATTTTTTGTGTAATTTCTATATTAACCTTTTCAATTACTTTTGTTCTAGGTGTAAAATGGGCAACATCTTTCTTTTTATACGGGCTTCAAGGAATACTACATCTCTGCTCATGACCGCTTTTCTACTTTTTGGGTCTAAAAGGCGATATCCTTTTGTACAATCAGAATAACCAACAAAAATATACTCACTTGATTTTGCGTTCAATTTTTGTCGTTTTTCTTTCAGTACAACACCATTGCCTTGCACCCAAATATTCTCATTTGACTTAAATCTAGCTTATGTCCCGTCCATACTTCTTCAGGGGTGATATAGTAGAGTACTCAAGTGGGTGAATGGTTGACCATATAAGCAGCTGTTGCCACCGCCTCTGGTTAGAAGTTTACCTGTAAATCAGCATTAAACAACATATATTTGGCACGTTCAATGAGCGTACAATTCATTCTCTCACTTAAGCAATTCTGTTCTGAAGTATGTGGATTCGATGTTTAAAATTTTTATTGGTGTGTTTTGTATCGTTATCACTTTGCGACATTTTTATTTTCTTATTTAACTCGTTTTCTATACGATTTTTAAACTCAATAAATTTATCAAGTACCTTTGCCTCACTCTTAATAAAAAACACAAATACTTTATGTGAGCGGTCATCAGTAAAATTTGTGAAATACTTTGTACCTGCAATTGATATAATTTATATCGGACCACACACATCCGTGTGGCTTAGCTCTAGCAACTATGTTGTCCAAAAACCACTACTTGGAAAAGTTACCTGGTTTGTTTGACCTATAGGCAAGAAATACAGACACAATTCTTATTCGGTGCCGACAATTTCACATCAGTTGTACAATTTCATATTTTATTTACACCATTAAAATTTAGGTAGCCCATTCGCTAACACCAAAGTTAAGTATCTGTTTCTGCTGTCGCCGTCATTGCTTGAATTTGACTATTGCTGACATTTAGTTGATAAATATAATTACTAACTTTTGCTGAAGCCACCTTCTTGCCTACTTGATTTTGTTTTGAACATCCATTTACATTAAATGCAACTTTACAGCTAGCCTTTATGATTTTGCTTACAGATAATAAATTGATAGATAAGTGTGGTACAAACAATACATTTCTCACCCTTGCTTTGCTCCTATAATCAATCATAGGTCCTTGAACTGTCGTATTGCCGCAGCTTTCAATATATAATACTTTGTTATCAGCAATCCGTATACTGTGAACAGGTGGAGCAGTCTCGTTTTCTAACCATTCCCTGTCCATTGTCATGTGTGTTGATCCACCTGAATCCACGTACCAATTTATCGAATCATTTACCTACAGACTGAAAAAGTTACTACGAAACTGTTATTTTTATCACTATTTTCAGACTTATTTTTCTTGTGCCAACAATTATTGCTATAGTGTCTATATTTGTTACAATTAAAACATCGGGGGTCTAAAGACTTTAACTGGGACTTATTGTTTTTATTATGGGGATTTTTGGAATTTGTGTAAAATGGGGTAGTACCTGAAGTGTTAACTTTTTTAATAGTTTTGTCTTAATCATATCGTTAGTAATTCTTACATCGAAACTCTCAATACCCATTATCATGGGCTTATATATATATGTCCGGTAAGTACGCGAACATCAATGTCCCAAGCCATTTATCAACCACTTGAAATGAAATATTTCTAAACTTGTGAGCCGATGACATGATCTTGTTAACATAATCTTCCACACTTGTACTATTTTCCAATGCTGTATTAATAAGACTCTTTAATAAACCGACCTTGCGGGGTAGACCAGAGTCTTGAAATGCTTGTGACAAATTGTTCCATACCTCTTTTGCCGTTTCGGCGTCTTGGATGTGAACATATAAAATGGGATTCACCAATAAAATAAATTTCAATTTTGCCTTCAAGTCTTTTTTTGTATCACTGACTTGTATCAATTCCCATAACTCTTCGTGTTCTAAATAGGCTATTATAGCGAAACTCCAAGTCGCTCAATTGTGGTGGCCACTGAGCTTTTCAATTGATATTATAGAGCTATTTGTAGTCATCTTAGTTACGTCCTGGACCTCAAACCTGTTGAAAAAAAACATTTTGGCAATGAACTGTAATCCTTTATTAATTTAATTAATGTAAATTAATAATAACAATGTTAGCGCGGTGATATTACGGAGCAGAGAGAAAAGCATAGCCAACAAAAACAAAAAAACTACGATATAGAGACTAGAAATTTGAAATTTCGTTTTAGCTAGGTAATTTCAAAGAACCAAATTTAGTATTAAAAACTTTTTTAGTTTTAGAAATCGTGAGGGATATCGCTAAATGTTTATTTAGATTTGCGTTAAATATGCAGAGAAGTGCATTTCTACACTTTCGCTTTATTTCTAAAACTTAATGAACCAAAATGAAAAGACATGAAAGAACAGGTTTACAGAATTTCATAGAATATAAAATTACATTAAACTACATTGGCTCTCTTAGGTCTTAGCAAGTTAGGACTTAGTGAGTAGATCAATTAACCATTTGAAATCAAAATGTATCACCAGTTATCTGAATTTTTAACCTTTAAAGATCCATATCTGATGAGTTCGTAAAAGGCACTTATTTGGCGTGAAGTTTTCATTTTAATGAGTAAAATACATTTCAGAAAATAAACAAAATTTAATTTCCAAGTCATGCTCAAAATCAAAATTTGATTTATTGCAACTATTTTTTTTATTCGAAATAATTAATTATCAGGCTTTTTTCATATTTCTGTTCACATCTCACTATTTTGAATACTCATCATCATCTTCAAAACGGTAAAAATAAGGTTATAATAGGAGATTTTGAAATAGAAAGCGATTAGAAAACTAAGTAATAATTGAGTACATACATTTTCGAAAATCGAAAGATGGAGGAACTTGAGAATTGAAATAAAAAACCTGTAAAGTTCGAGTACGAGAGTTTTGTAAATATTGGAGTATGTATTATATTTTGCATTCATATATTTTTTATCTCATGTAAATATTTCACTAAGTGTCTTTCATATAAATAAAAATAAGGTGAATTTCTCTAAAACCCTGGGAATTACAATCATTCAAATATTTTTACTTTAGGCGAATTTCTAGTAAAACTGTTTTTATAACTTTAGCAGTTTTGGAAATCGGAAGGAACACGTTTTTATTTTCAGCAATGTCTTTGGAAGAACTTACATAAAATTGCCATAGAAAATATTTTTTTTTAATTTTTAAATCCTTATATCAAACACCATTAATACACAGACACACGAAGTTACAAAAATAAATTGAGTTCTTTACTTGTTTCGTATAAATATTTCTAAGTGTTGACTATTAAGATGCATGTGGATTAATATACTTATTATGATACGTTTAAAGTTTCTACGCCAAATGATTTGTGAGAAAAAGGGCAGTGACATACCGGAATAATATATAATATAATCTTATAAAGGTTCTATTTATAGGGTACTACACTCAAACTAGAAATATTCTACTCTCGTCATGTCCGTCTATAACTCACAGCCATTTTCTTCGCAAAATATTAGTACCACAAAAATGTGACATATGCATAACCACTAAGTAAGTTCTGAAATAAAATTTAAAAATATTTTTTTCTAAAACCCTCCCTAACATAAAAACCCTAACATAAAAACCTCCCTAACATAAAAAGTTACGCAAAAAATATGAAACACATACCCAAGTGTATTTAATATATTTCGCGCACGCCATTATCTTTTTTCGAAACAGGGTTCCCTTCAAGAAATTTGAAAATTTTGAAGTGGTCATTTTTTATAGTTACTTGTAAATGCTCCCTATAAGTTAATCAACATTTTTATATCTCTTCAAAATAGTAATACATATTAATAAATTAAAGGAAAGATTATCACCACTAACTAAGCATCAATAGTTTACGAGTAATAGTCGACCAACTGGAATTTTTAAACTGTAAAAAGATCACGGAAACTCGATACAATCACTTAAATCAGCTGTAAAAGTAACGTTGTTTTTTGAACTAGAAATATGGCTGTGAAAAGAATTTTTAAGAAGAAACATACATTTGTGATATGTAATATAAACTATATCTACATGACAAGGTATCTGTAAAATTTATAACTTAGGAAAATCTCATGCTCTTTCTACATATACGATAATAATAAAAAGACGCTGTAAAGGTTTAACATTTGCACGAATATTCTAAGCTCGGTCGTCACCCCAGTGGTTGTTTTGCAAACTTAAGCTATAAAAAGAAAACGGTCTCCCCGTTAGGGCAGATAAGCTCGTTGATGCCCCCAGACAAAGTTTTTATAAAAACAAAAGGATTCATCTTTGCTTTTTGTTTGGATTTTTACATCAAAGTCGATTTAATACATAACTGGAGCTTTAAAAATGATGGAATACCAGCCTTTATTCACATCAAATTATAAATTAGGAATAACGGTAATTGGACATTTAATACAAAGTATTTTGATTTGATTCATATGTTAGCTTAATTGATGAAGAAAATATTATTACTCACGGACTAGTGCATAAATATATTTGGTTGTTAAAAAAAACTCCGTTTAGCAGGGGTTAAACTTGTACCATGAGGGTTCTGTATATACTGAGAAATAAAAAAATAAACATTTAAGATTACATAGTATTTTTCTCGAATGATTTACAAATATTAATGTTAGTTTTTAGCATTTAAATATATTGCTTTTTTTGCAGGCTTGAAAATATCGTGGCTTATTTTTAAGTTCCGCAATCTGGAATTGTCGCTGTATTTTCACTATAAACTATAAGTAAATTTGTAGAAACTTCATCGTAATTTTAGATTCCAACTCGTTCCCTTTAAAATTTTGCATTTAAGTGTTTTTGGGTTTTAACGTTCATATAGACTAGTTAAATACTTTAACACTATGCCGGAATTAAGTTTATATAACGATCTGTTTCCGAGAAAAAGGTATGTGTGTGATAGGTAGATGACGAACATATAATTATTATTTTAAGACTTCCTTTTTTTTAAGTTACAGAACTTAAAAAATTTTTAAGGTCATCGACTTTAAATTAACAGTTTGTCCATGGAAGGACTTTCGGGTAGCTTCCAATATAAAGAAGCTTTTGTAACTATTATATGTGAAAACACATTAAATTATATACAATAATACATTAAATTATATATTAAAAATACATTCCCACCTTTTCCACCCGGGTTTTCTTAGAGCCCCTCCAGCGACCTGTAACAATCCCCCCTCATGTAAAGAGGAGACCATCAAAAGCCCCCTAATAGTCCCATCACTGCCATCCAGCGCTTCCATCCAAAAAGGTTAGAGTGTGCCTTCTCAGATCTCCATCTCTCCATCTTTTTAATGGCGCTCGTGGCGGATGCTCTGAATGATCCAAAGATTCCATTCTCAATCATGTGACGATGTCTAAAATTATCACGTCCTAAGGAACCGAGTGATTCTACTCTACTATTTTGACGCACGCTCTGCAATAAAACTCTACATGTTCTCACGGCACGACTCTACACGTGCTCACGGCACGACGATGCGTGTAGAGTTTCATTGCAGAGCATGCACTGAAATAAAATGTATTCCATGTCCTGCGTCTCGTAACTTCAGGTGCAGGCTGGGCTGTATTTTAATGTAAATCAGTACAAGATTACGCTGAAGGCAACATTTCCCGTTTGTGACGCACGCTGAAGGCTCCAAGACCTCCCAACTCGCTCAGAAATCCTCTGAAAAAGTAACCTAGTTGACTCGCCTTTAGAAGTCGGCGAAGTCCATCTAGTCTGTCAGTGGGCATATACGATTTTGAATATGCGTCTCTTTCCATAACTAATGCGTTCATCTACATGGAACTCAAAGCGCATAGATCCTACGTCTAAATTCCTTCCTCTTGCCAGTTCAAAGATTGCCGCACGTTCCGCGATCGTGAGATCAGAAGGTAGGAGACCCGCCAAAACCGGTAACGCATCCTTTGGTTATTAAAAATGCATTATAAGATTAATTGTCTACGTTCCTAACGTCAACATCAAACACATAATACTTTGTTGTTAAGCAGTCGCGCTAAATAAAATTTGTCACCAAATAATTTCAAAATGTCTGATTGACTGAATGATTTCCGAGCTATTAATTTTGTGTGATTTCAAATGTTCCTTTTTCATTGGTCTGTAAAGTATAAGTCAAGACAAAAAAGTGTTTATTTTATATTTTGTGAAGTATATAGCTGTGTTTTATATATTAGTAAAATATTGCTTGCTTACTATACACTTGTTGGAACAGGAATGTACTGTAGTAAAAATTTGAAGTGACTTACTCCCTCACCTACTATTAGTGTTTTCAACAATAATAGTAGGCGAGGGAGTAAGTCACTTCAGATTTTAACTACAAATTCATATTATTATTAAAATTAAGTGAAGTCTCGTTTCTATTAGCTTTTGTTTTATTCAATAATAACATAAAAATTGATGCTGACAATGAATTTTATCAAAGTGTAAATACGAACACAAGCTGCAATTATGTTTTTTTTTTCAACTGTTACTAATATTAAATTTAAAATTGTATAGGTAATGTAGAGTAAGGCAAACAACACACGATAATGACATATATGTACAGGCTGTCAGCTAACGTAATAGAAAACAAATCAAATATCAAATGATTATAGAGGTATACTCTTTGACAAAATAATCTCATTAACGTTTAAACTTCAAAATTTAAAGAATTACGTTCGAATTTGGACCATTGGGCGACCACCAGTAAAAATAAATTGGTAAAGTACGAGTAGAATAACACTGCAACTGTATATAAGTGCTATTTTGTGTACATGTGTACATACCAAAGTTTCTAACATCTTCGCTTTAAGTAATACTGCGTACATAATACCATTCAATAAATAATTTAATTTCGGTTACCCATTTATAAAAAAAATAAAACAGCTAAATATATATTAAAAAATCTTTCCTTATTCTCGATACCCTGAATGTGAGTTATTATGTAAGATGTTAATTCGTTTATAACTCCGGTTAAAATCCCAATACGTATCATCCGTCAGTTATCAACTACGTTCAAAAGTTTGCAACAATACCTTTAAAGTCCTTCGCAATGCACAAAATGCTCTCTATACTCAAAGCGATCTAAAATCGTATTAACTAACATAATTTTACGTAAAAGTCGAAATTGTTCTGCATCTAATGTCTCGATATCTTCCTACCTCTTTCCTATCCCCGTCTCTCCTACATATCGCTTGTTTTGATTTGCTTTACTCTGGCGTATGTACTGACAGGTATTTAAGTGAAGTTACATAATATCATCGCCGAATGGAGCGGAGGCGTTTAGTGATCACAGGGAGGGTGGGGGGGGGGGGGGCAATACAGTGAGATGTCATGACGTACGGCTCATTCGCCTGATTAACTCCCTACTTAATGGTCCCGTCCGAGAGAGTATGATGTGTATCCTAACAGACAAAGAATGTTTATTCATATATTTACTCACATATTTTTGCACACTTCCTCGAACTCACTTTTTCCAAAAATATTTTGATTAACAGATTTGCGTATCTTAAAAGTTTTACTATATACTGGCTTTTCCTCACGGTTTCGCACCCATAAATTACCAGCAACATATACTACAAAAAGTCAAAAACATTCTGTAGATACTAAGCTAGCAATAAACATGAACAGATACGATGCACTCTGATGGCCACTTAGGGCTGAATGATGTAAGAGGAAAGCATGTGTACCTTTGATATAACGCTGACGGATGCTTGGGCCTTTCATCGCTGTAAATTTAAATGATTTCAGCTCCTAGATCAACTTATATAATACATATGTCTCTGCTTGATTGACATAATTTTAAACAATAATATAGGGCAGCGACCTCATATCGGTTTTGCAGCCACTCCCTGAGCGGATCGTAATGAATGTTTGAAATTTGTCAGTACAATGTTTACAGCCTTGGTATTCATTTGTTGGGCAAGGCTATGACTGCTACACTCATTTCTCGTCTCATCATTCATTTCTCGTCTCAGTCACTCATCTGCCAATTGATTAGTTATCAGTCGAAGATCCTCCTCGTTTAGGAGTCGTAATTATTGAACGTCCATCTCAACAGGACATCCGGCACGGGGTTCGTCCCCAAAATCGTAGTTCTCATTCCTGAAAAATCAAATCTTTGCCGTTGCATAAGATACCGTGGACTCACCCGTCTCACGACATATATTATTTATGGCAGTCTTTGTGTCGTAGCTTAGATGAAATTCGTATATTATTAGTATCCGTATTTGATATCGATTTAAATCCATTATCTTTTATGTAATTCACTTAAAGCTTCGGCGCTGACTGTTGTCAACTGACTGCACTTTAGCTTATTTATACCTTGCAGTAAAACTTTCTAAAAGTTTCGAAAATTTTTCCAGAAACGATTAGAATTTGTGGCTGAAAACTTAACACATTTTAATTATTTTCTCTGCAAATATTTACACGGACTTACGTGTAAGCTATTGTCTTTCAATACGTTTATTTTTAATTATCAAGAAATAGTAATAATCCTATTTTTAAATTAAAATTATTTTAAATTAATTTTCATGATACAGCGGGCATGTATATAATTTCCTGGAAATCGGTCAAAGTTTCAAAGTAAGAAACAATGAATATCACCATCACATTATATTTTTTTCTACTTAGGCTCAGAAATGAATTCTATCTGAAGGCTCCATGCAAAACTATAAGAATAATGTTTTTTGGAACGCGTGCTATTAATGTTGAAACGTAGATCAGAGCATGATGAAGTTTTTGTTCTTATTCAACATATACAATAATAGTAATATTGAAGAGAAATTAATATTTTGTCAATATGGTCAATGTTTACATTTTCAAAGGCCAAAATTCAAACTTAACTTATTTTAGGAAAACAAGAATTCAAATAATTTTATTTCTCCAAAGCCGACAGTTTCCTTCTTATAACGACTTCTAATAATAATAAAAGACAAAAAAAAAACCAAATTGCCATTATCTGTGCAAATTTTTATCATTTCCCCATTTACTGAATTTATTCATCAAGTTAGTGGAATAAACTGGAACAGAAAGACATACACATATGTCAAATAAACTATTTATTTACCTATCATATATAAAGGCAATAGTCAAATGAAATCACAAATATTAAAATTATATTTAATGTTTGCCTTACTTATATTACTCAATATTTACCCCAGAAATAAAATGCTAGACAATAATGAAAATAAACAAAAATAGATTAGACTATCCATTTTTTCCAAACATTCCACCATTGTATACTATTATATATCGGAAATTACTTATTTAATTACACCTACTATTAAAACAGTGGTGTATAAAGAGTGGCGGGGTCGCATTACGTAATCCAATATACGGGTACATATATGACTGAGCCAAATCCATGTAATGAGATCGGATGGTTCAGAGAGACTCTTATAAGGACTGACTGCCGAACTAAGTTGATTAGCACAATTAACTTACGGGAAATGTACCGCCGCATAAGGACATTTTTCCCGAAAAGGAAGTGCTCTCGTTTAATGCATAAGTTTTCAGTCACTTTGTTATAATTTTCACACCATTACCTTTCTGTGTAAATTTTTTTGTGCATCTATTTATCACTGCCCTACTATATGAATAATTTGTTTTTCTCTATTTTAATATACTCCCACCTCTTATTTTTTCTATTCAATGTATGTCTTTTTTTACGATTGATTGTCTTGAAACACTAATTTGGTATCTGTCACCAAAATAATATTTAAGACTGTTCGATTATGATTGACTGTGAAATTTTATTACAATTATAATGACTTACTATATTCTTTGTTGAGTACAAAGTGAATGAAAATTAATTCAATAAACATTGTTCTTAATTGTCTAACTCTTAGAACTGCGTACGGGATTAATTCGCTTTAATTCTTACGTTAATCTGGACATTATCATTATTTATGGTATATTAAACTTCTAGTTTAACACATATTGTCTAAATATGTTGCGAAATAAATAAATTAAATTATAGTTTAAATAACTAAGAAAAGACATTTATGGATTGACAAATTAAAAAAAATTATTTTTAAATATAAAGATTTCGGTCAAGAGCGAAAGGCTTATCTCGTTAAAAAAGCGTGATATGCTTGATATGAAAATGTAAGTCGGGAGCACTCCTCGCTTTTTGTAAATTAAATTAAATTTTTTGGTCATTCTCTTTTTCCTTTTTATGCTTATTTAAAAAAAATTAAGTTATACCGAGTTGAGACATCCGAATTCAATTTTTTAGTCCGTACGGCTACAAAATGTGTTTTTTAGTTTTTTTTTAACAATAATTTTGTCTTCTAAATTTTTTTCGTTATGATATTATTATATTATCATCGGTAATCAGTACTTGCGCAACATATTATATAATTTGGACGTCTGAAAGCGGGCGAAAATTTGATTGAAATATTCCGTTACATATGCATATACATACTAATATAAAGCGCGAAATAAAAATATAAATGAAAACAGCTAATATAAAGCGTGAAAAATTGTAGTGTTTTTTTTTCGAATAAATTAAAACCAATTTGGATATTTTAAGAAATACTTGCAAACGACAACATCGAAATACAACATATACTCATATGTAGTAGGAAAACGATTAAGTTTTATTGCATTAAACGTCGTTTCGTAGCAAAATCTGTGTCATGGTTAATAAAATTTAAAATTTTTAGATGTTGTTTAACTATTCTTTAATTTTCATGCTATGTATATATATATATATATATATATATATATATATATATATATATATATATATATATATATATATATATATATATATGTGTGTGTGTATGTGTGTGTGTTTGTGTGTGTGAGACGTTAAACGAATACAACATACCGGCTTCTATGGGTACAAAATAAGCTAATTATAAAAAAAATTCTTCTATTTTCCATCCAAGATATATTATTCATTTATCAATGCGACATGATGCGACACCATGAAACTTATATTTGGATTTAAATATTTAACAACACGGATATCGTTTGACAGCAAAAAAAGTCGGTTTTACTTTTAATTTAACATCTTTCCTAAGTTTCGTTGCTCGTGAATTTTTTCCTGAAAAAAAATATGTAATTTTGATAATTCAAAAAAAAAAATTTTTTTCAATCAATGAGAAAGAAAGCAACTGTTTTCATTTTACTCCAAGAAGGTTATTATATATGAAATAAAAACAAATGTGTTATTTGAACGTATTTAAAAAACACTATTTTCTTTCGTAAATATTAACGAACTTAAATATTCTTTTTACATATTTATTAGTTTACAACTAGAAATCTGAATATTACCTCATTCATCTTATACATAATTATGGGTATGATACACAAATATGGGTATGGATATGAATAATTACTTTCATTCATTTGTTTCATTTTCAGAAAACATAAGCAACACTTAAATATATATAATTGAAACATAAAATTAAAATATGAAGAAAAATCCATCAATATATGCATCCTTAAAATAAACGTCATATTATAAAACGGATACTGCCAGAAATAAAGCGGAGGCTAGAGAAGAACAACGATATTATTAACAAAAAAAAGAATTATTAATATAGGCTTAAAATTTCCATCCTTAGTCCTAATTCTATCTTACTTCTTTACGTATTTTATTTTCGCTTTTGCCCCATCTAACCTAGTCCTTTCCATATCCTTGTTAATATTTAATCAATTCATTTAAAAACCTTTGAGCTTTCATTACTTGTATTATTTCAACATCTTACTCTTTACATATTCCTTAATAGTATTTTGATTATTTATATAAATTACTTAATTCTAATATGGAGTATATAGTTAATAATCAAATACTAAATTTATTTAAAAAAAAATTCAAATGGTTTTCCGTTATTAAGCCTAACATTACATATGGACAATTAAACATTACAACTTGTCTGTAGAGAACTAACTCATATAGAATATCAACAGTCCGTGTCTCGTTTATCTGACCAAAAGCGACCATGCCTGCGTATTGTTTTATTCTTTTTTTTCATACTATGTTTGTTTACGGTTGTCGATTTACCAAACACGCTGAAATAGACGTTTTTTTCTGTTTCTATGAATATAAATGTTCTATGAGTGTAAATACAAATATTCACGTCTGGGAGTTTATATATTTTGATATTACCGTACACCTCATTTAGGGCTCGAGTTTCAAAAAATCTCATCTCAGTGGCTACTTGGATCCTATATGTATCAAATTTGAGTTTTGTAAACTTTATGGTTTTAGAGATTTTTCGGGTATTTGGGTTTCATATATACATATAGATAATAAATCCAAAATTCTCACACTTTTACTGATGTCTTTTGAATGGATTATTTTTCCGAAGATCCACTGTAAAAGAAATTAATGAATATCGATAAAATCTGTCACTAGATCACATCACTGACCAAAAAATCAAATTTCTTGTGACGACATTAAACCATATCTTCGTGTATTTTGAAAGCGAGTAAAGCAAGCAAATTCTGGGTAAATGTAGGGCAACATATTCAAAGTAGGGCGCGTTGTTTGGACAGGAACATCGACTACTGTTTTCATTCGTGACGTAACAGAAGCCATTTTTTGCATTTTGTTTAGTTCATTTTTGTGAATTTGTTAATAGTTACCAGTTATTTTTTTAATTATTCATTTCATTTTCGTACTTTTTATTTGTTTTTCTTATAACACATAACACAATTATGTAAATGTTGCAAAACATAAATAATGAATGTAATGCATCGTGTGTTGGTTTCAGGGCATGTGGCATCAGGGTTTTTATAAACAACCAGAAAATTTTGAAATATCTCCAAAATACATTTCCTCTATTAAAATTGAACAAAGATTAGTAATAAAACATGTTGCTATATAAATATGTCTACTTATAATTTTCAGTTCTTGAATTATCTCGTTTATATGCTAAAAACTAACGTAAAGCGGAACTCAAAATTTCTGAGTTTACATAGATTTTATCTACGTATTTGTTTCTTTATAATATAAGTTACCTTGAAATAATGTAAATTTAACTTGCGGTAAATTGTGGTTATTTTTTATTTTACTTGTTAATTGGAATATATAACACTTCAAGTTACTTTTTCTTTGTATAAGTCGTGTGTATATGTTGTTGTTTTTCTTTGTATATGGTGTTATCCCATGAACAAAGTTTTGTAGAATCTAAATGTACGAATATTTTGCAATTTTCAAATATACATGAGATGCTTAAAGCAATAAACAGAAGACAAGAGACAACCCAAAAGGGTAGGAACCGAGTATAATTTTTTGTAAAGTACCGATTAGCTTTATCGTGATGAATTGAGGATTAGAATACTTGAAAATTCAAGTATTAGAACACGTAAAACCTGAAAATTCCTATTACTCTTATGCCGGAAAATTCCATAACATTTTAAAATATTCAGCAGAGTTTAAAGCGCCTGTGCAACTAAATCGTCAAAGAAATAAAGACCAATGATGCCCACACGAGTCAAATTAATGAGAGCCAAAGTTAAAATACGAATAACACTGGGGTTGCTTATTAGCTGTTAGGCACCTTAGGTATCCTGCATCTTTTTCCAATATTGACTGGCCGTTTTTGTTTTGCAATCGACGCTTCGTTTATGGGCTAATTTCTCGAAAACCGCTGGTTGTAGTGATGCATAGAGTATTTATTAGAAAACGTTTCTTCAAACTCTTGAAGAAAATGATTCGAAGTGTGGTAAATAACTTTATCGTTATGCATCTACGTATTCTCGATATAAACTAAACGTGCCTGTGGCTAGAGACCAAGAAACTTCCGTAATATTTACAAGTGCTCTATAAACAACAGCGCAGCCATGAGAATTTTCCAAAAAAATTAGCCAATGATGCATCGAAACAAAACTGTCGTCTATAACGTAATCTTGAGAAGATGAGGCTTTTGATGTTGAAATCTAAAGATTTTTATTCCCAGAAATTTAATTTAATAACACACTTGTTTAGAGGAAAATGGTATTCATAATTAGAATATGAATCTGTAAGTCGTCCGCGGCACCAAATTATTGTTCAAACGATGTGTGTCTAATCATAAACGTTTATAGCTTTCTTAATTTTTCTTATTTTCGTAAAAATAATTACTCATGATTATTAAGAAAGTTTACAGATAAATAAGAAAAACAATTTTTCCCCGATTCGTGAAATTATGCTCTCGGAGGTCACTCGCTCATTTAAAATACAGAAGCGATCTAAATATATTGTAAATATAAATTGACCAATTTCCCAGCATTATTTTATTTTTAATAGTGTGATCCAGTTGATTAATTTAATTGTTTTTATTTACACGCGGGTATTTTATTATTAATTGTTATTATTAATTTTTATCAGTAAATATTTTTGCTTTTCAATCACAAAACGAACTAACTACGAGAGAAAATATTTGTTTTAGGCTCCTTGTACATAAGTAAAAGTCAAGGCAAAGGTGAGCTTGTTGCTAAGTAGATGCGTGTTGTTCGGAATCACATATAACATATGAGTTTGTAAATAATGTATACATTTCAACGCCAGTTTAAGTGTTAATACCATTCATTTTGGGTTACTTTTTTAATT
The DNA here is from genome assembly GCA_039881145.1 of Druceiella hillmani. Lineage (NCBI taxonomy): Eukaryota > Metazoa > Arthropoda > Insecta > Lepidoptera > Hepialidae > Druceiella > Druceiella hillmani. The sequence goes on from JAYKKI010000081.1 coordinate 1,381,227, forward strand.
TTTGAAACAGTAACTTTAGATAAGTTTCTCCAATGTAATAATTTTTCTGTGATAATAATTTACAATCTACAACAATACACATATTTAAAAGATATTGAATTAAAATTTTAATTATGGAAATTACTCTTGTCAAATTAAAATCAAAAATCACAATTACGTGGTCCAGTCTTCCCCAGTTCAAAGCTTTTGGTTGTGCTTCAATAGGAAGAGAAAACCTGAAATCACAACTATATGTTTTGAAATTTTTGCGCAAGTGAAAGAAAAATAATTTTGTTGAAAAAGATTTAATTTTCTATTAAATGAATATCTTGTTTTGCAAGTTTATTCATATATGCATATAATGTGAAATGCTGTTGTATTATGAATGTGAACTTTTAAGACACGTTTCAAATAATTAAGTACAATGCCGAAATTATATTTTTTCTGCATCTTTACATAAAATTATTACGTAGTTAATATATTCTCATGTACTTTAAATTTAATAAATGTTTCAAATCTTTACATTTGACATAATTATTTACGTTTCACATTCAAATATTTTACCACAAGTTAAACGTGTTTTCGCCATTTCTGTCTTCTCATTTTTTTTTTCAATGTAACCTTTTTTTACTTTCATGTAAATGGGTGGTATATTCCATTGCTTGTTAACAAAGAACTTGCGGAACTATCCAGAATCTTTTTTTTTTCATTAAATAATTTAAACTTTGAATAATATAAATATAGGAAAAGCTATTAAAACAGATGTATCACGGACATAAAAAATTAATAAAAATAATCTCTAATAATTTTGGCAGAAAATATAAAAATTAATTTTATTTCCAAATAAAAACAATATTGAACATTTCATTTATAAGTTATGTTTCCCTTTAAAATTTTGTATAAAATTATTTGAGTTTTGAATTATTCAATTTCCAATTGAATAACTCTATTAAAGTTGACTACATTCTTTTTAACTAGATATACAGTTTAAGGTCGCTCCAAATTTTTGTTCATGAGTCATAAAATAATGCAGATTTAAGGTATTTATTTGAATCATTCTTAACGCAGTATACAAAATAATATTTATAAATTGTTTTTTTTTTAAAACAGTTAAGGTTAGGTTGCTGGAATTAACTATTTATGACTATCTATAAAGATAATCCATATTTACTTTTATACTATTGAATACATAAATATAACTTTTCTTACAAAAAATATATAGTTTAAAGATTTATCAACATTCATCATCGCTACCCATTTGGTTAAGTGAAACAATAAAAAAAATATTAACCATGAATTTTCCAATCTCCTTAATTGAAAGCTTTTTACCATATCGATCATGGTAAGCTTCCATACAGAAGCTCGTGAAAGCAACAAGTTATTGCCTTGAAAAGATAATCGTATAATGAAAAAGCTCTATTTCGTTAATATGAATCAGCGAGAAAGGAAAAATTAATAGAATCATAAATTATTAATATGATATTAATGATAAGTTTACGCGAATGTATGCGTAAATCCGCCATCAAAATTGCTTTCCTGTAATATTGGTAGAAAAATGAACAATAACATATGATTTTGCTCTGACGGGAACAAGATTAGTCATAAATATTTGAGCAATGTCGTATTGAGTGTCGGTCAAAAGTCAATATATTCAGTAAAAGTAACCTGGTAGGTACAAATAGAATTCGCTTTATGAACATTTTGTACACTCATAAGTACATTTAACTCTGAAATCGCTGCCGTCTCATTTTTTTCCCACCAGCAAGTTCGATGGTTTCTTTTTTATTTTTCACTTGAGTCTGTGAAAGTTTTATTAGAACATGATTGATTTAATGTTATATTGTGATTAGGAAGACATAAATTGGTGTCTAAGTGACAAATAATGGATTATAAAATATTTTATAGGCCTAGAGCCACCTTATTTTGTTTTCTTTGACAATTTCAATGGCTTTTACCATTTCTTCCTTTGATTAAGAATGAGGCGTAGACTTTCGTTGATAGTTTACGGGCATCCTAAAAAAATAAACACGATTTTAAAACATTCTTATTCATCGTAAAGAACTTCAAGATAAGATGACATACTAACTAATCTTAAGCCGGCGGCGTGTCATCTTATCCCACGAGGTACAAAATATTTGCCACCTTATGTGCCTTAGACACAACTTTAAGTTACTTTCATTATTCTTATTATTCGTGACACATATTAACCACATCTTGCATCAAAATAGTCAAAGACAACAAAAAATAACTGATATTTATAATAATATTAAAATAATATTTTTACGTAACGAAATTATAAGTGCATATAAAAGATAATGCGAGCGGGTTGTCACAGGTGTTTCGAGCTGTTTCGCCACCTGTGTGTCAATGTGTAAAAGATGTTTAGGCGCTTCTGTCGCGTATATTTATACAGATATAAACACTATGTCTCTTTACCTGACTACGTCATCTTAGCACAATTCCCCTATATATGTATATACGTTAAAGCAAGCTACCATTTACATGAACTTTGTGAATTTTAGGTAAGAATTTTTATGTAAACTTTTCGCAAGAAACAAATTAAGTCTCAGTTAGATATTTTATTGTTTATTAGTTTTGTTAATAATTGTCACAGCGATAACAATATCGATTATTTTATATTAGTTATGTGAATTACAGTCATTAAAAATGGAAATACTTCCTAACGCCTATAAAACATCTTGGATAAATAAACGGTTAAACACTGTCAAAGGAATCCTTTAATAATCCACTCTGACTGTAGTAATCCATAATTAACATTTTGCAATATTATTATAAAATTCTACAATATTCTTCGCTATTCGTTTCAGTGATAATTTAAATTCCTAGTAGAACGTTGTACGACCGATTTAAGACTAATTTAGCAAATATCTCTTTTTCTAATCTATTTATTAATTAACTCTTTTAGTAGTTCTTGTATAGGAAGCGCGTCGGTATCAACAAATTTAAAGTTGAGTCTATAGTTGTTTATCTCATTCTATTAAACAGCAATAATAAAGGTTAACTAAAATTGCCTGGAAGCTAAAGAAAAAAAAATTATTTCAAATATATTGGTTCTTATTATACTACAAAATAAAACAACAAAATACTAATATTTGTAAAAACACTTTAAAGAAGATAACTAATAGAAGTGAAACTCCAAATTTTAAAATTATATATATATATATATGTATATATATATATATGTATATATATATATATATATATATATATATATATATATATATTACATATACATACATGGGTGAAAATGGGTTAAGGAAGAAAACATAATTTTATCTAAACTTATCTGTGGGTTGATTCGAAGGGATTTAATTAACATCAAAATATGTAAATAATTATATCGATATTATGTGATGGACATTAGTTTGACGAATCAGGAAGAACACGAGATTATTATACTAGGATATAATAACATACGCGTTTTATATTGAATTTTTCTCATGTAGAATATTAATAAAAAAGTGCGCGTATTGCGCCTCAAAAAGTCACTTTATATTTTAAAACATTGCATTTGGGGCGCCTGAAAAAGTAGTTCACTTGATATTTATAAATAGTGCGCTTATTGCTCCTAAAAATGAAAAAAAAAAAAACAAAAATAATAATCTTTCACCAACTATACATCCACGGAGATACGTAAACTAAATAAAACAAGGCAGTGCACATTCAATAGATCACACTTCATAATTCTTAAATTTGGCCCATGCCTAATGGAGCCGACTTTACCCGATTCAGCATCACCGATCCCATCCTGAATGCTGTTATGTGAGAATAAAGGAAGGAAAAGTGGTTTGTCAGAATAAAGAAGTAGATGACAGAAGAGAGCTTAATAAAGAGAGCCTAAACTAAGCTTAGACTCTATATATACATTTCCCTAATTTCAGCAGTACGACTATATATATTAGTCCGTACAGGGCACAGTTTTGCAAACGCGCTCTGCTACTTGTTACTTATGGCGAAAATTCTCAGATCTAAAAGCGGATATTTTGTATTATATGAGCGAGTGCATCCTTTGTAGTGTACTTATATGTGCCAGTAGACTGTTTTACACCAATTTATTATTTGCGCTACGGGGGTGCTGTATATGCCTAGGTACTTATGAAAGTTTAAAACTTTGAGGATACATGTAAAGTAGGAAAGGAAGGAAGTATTATAATAATAATATTATTTTTGATTATCCAAATGATTTATAGTACCAAGTACATATTTCTCAGTTTAAAACTATAAAGAATTTGTCAAAAATCCGGTTTCTCGGTTAATTTGGGCCATAAAGTTTCGTACTCCGCCCTTGGTCGACCCTGCATGACGCCTGCCATTTCGCATTCGTCACTCAAGCCCCAACGGGATTAAGATTCGTCACTCAAGCCCCAACGGGATTAAGATTCGTCACTCAAGCCCCAACAAAATTCACAATTAATTGGTTAACGTTTACAAAGGAAAAACTTAATTATGTAGCCAGTTATATAGAAAAAGAATTTCGAGATGCCTCTCAGAGTAAATAAGGCATAAATAAGGTTTGTAAAGATCGGTTAGGTTATATTTAATTTGTTAAATGCCTTTTGCTCCAAATCTTTCAACGTAATACAAGATTAATATCAGTACACCGCCCCCCCCCCGAATCCCGAAGGGGAACGTTGGAATTAAATTATATTTTTAATGCTTAATTTTATGCTAGTGATTGTATTAGTATAAATGCGCTTAAACCAATTATCGATATTATTGCTCTTAATATGGCGAATAAGTGTTATGTTAACTGTGTGCTACAACTAGCTCCAACTACTTCAATGAAATGAAAAAAAATATATGTTATTCTTCTACACCGTCAACTTTCGAGTAAATTCCGGTCAAACCCCTTTTATCAAAAGACCTCCAGCATTTCTTTTGTTTTTAGCCAGTCAGTTTTTTAGATTATCACACCGACTTTTTAGTCGAACAATGTGAATATATTCTAATTCAACTTTTGTAAATAAAATCATTTCTTTTATTTGCCCAGTCACGATTTGTTATAAACCTTCATATACTTTAATTGCATCTTGCCACGAACGCTACAAAAACAACATTCCAAATATATTCTGATTTCAGTGTTATAAGAAAATGTAAGTTGTATAAGTTTATTTAAATTGGTTTAAATTCCAACTTTATGATCGTAAATGTTATGTTAATGCAGTTTATTCCTATTAAATTCAATAGTACAGTCAGTAGTCAAATATATTAAATTCAATATTTCAGGAACTCAATTTTATAATGATATTATCTTGTAGTTAACCAAGCTTGCTCGTGTTGGAAATTTTAAGTCTTCACATTTATTGATCTACAATAAATGACGCTATTATAAAGATGCAGCCATATGATAAAGGAATAAAGGAGTAAAATTTTTTAACCGAACGCTATATTTTCAAAAATAACAGAATGTTCTATAAACTATAATCAATAACATTATACGGAGTTCGATAAGGTGATCGATATCATTATTAGACCAATAGGATCGGGTTTTTTAATGTAAGTTTACTTATGTAGAGTCTATATGAGAGTGTAATGAATTAAGTCAACTGGTTCATGTGGAGTATTGAAAGCGAACAATTACAGATATGGCAAAAGCAGTAAAAGAAGTAAAGTGTTAAATGATGGGGAGAATGAAAGCTCAATTTACGAAATTGCGTGCTTGTTAAAATAATATTTGATAACTTTCTCTAAAAATAATTTCGATACATAATAATAAACAATGATCTGTAAATCTAATAACTTAATTTCAGAATAAAAGAAAACCAAAAAATATCAAAGTATTTCATACTTAAATGAATTAAAATTTAATATTCAACGTTTTCCACAATTATTCTGTAGATTATTTTGACATCGTCACAACCGTCTAAAGCGTCTGAACTAAATATTTTCCGTAGTTTACAACAGTAAATCGGTCGTAATAGATAATCTGTAATAATTTAGTCGAATAATGGTAAATATTCTAATTCAACTTTTGTAAATAATATCATTTCTTATATTTACGCAGACACCAATTATTACAATTTAGTCGAATAATGGTAAATATTCTAATTCAACTTTTGTAAATAATATCATTACTTATATCTACGCAGACACCAATTATTACAATTTAGTCGAATAATGGTAAATATTCTAATTCAACTTTTGTAAATAATATAATTTCTTATATTTACGCAGACACCAATTATTACAATTTAGTCGAATAATGGTAAATATTCTAATTCAACTTTTGTAAATAATATCATTTCTTATATTTACACAGACACCAATTATTACAATTTAGTCGAATAATGGTAAATATTCTAATTCAACTTTTGTAAATAATATAATTTCTTATATTTACGCAGACACCAATTATTACAAACCTTGATATTCATTAACTGAATCATGTCACGGACGCTATAAAAACAACAGTTTTAATATTTTCTGATTTTAGTTTAATTAGAAAATCTAAACAGTTTGAAAGTTGTTTATACATTTTGATTGTGTCTAGTCTTCTAACGCATAATTTAGCTACAACGCCACGGTGACAATAGTTTCAATATTATAACTCGAAAGGAAATGCCATCATTAACACCTTCTAAGCTCCTTCACATAAATCAGTATTGCTCATTATTTGGGTTACCTAAAAACATCTTAAATACTCTAATAGTTCTACTATACGTATGTCATTCTTGCCCCCAAATAAATTTCGAAATGAACAATTTTGAGTGTATACTACAGTTTTTTAAGATATATGCGATTTAGTATGCTGTCTCATTTTGACAAATTTTGAACTTCAACATCAACAGTTTAAAAAAAGACCATGACGGATGGATGGATACGTGAGTAAGGATAATTTTTTTCCTTAGGGCAGAGTCCGAAAAATTCATTAAAAGCATTCCGTAGTTATTTTATCAAATTTCAGTGTAAAATCCACTATATCTTATACTATTAAACGAGCAATTCTTATATATATATATATATATATATATATATGTATATATGTAAATGGTTTCTCGGAAACGGCTGGTGATTATATTAAATAATTTTGAAGATTAGCTTTGTCGGTTAATGGAAATAAATTATTTTGGAAATAGCAGCCATTTAAAATTTTCAAAATTACTATAAAGACTTAATAACTTTTGAATGGAAAAATGTAGGAGAGAACGGCTTGGGGCAGGGAGAGAGAGAGGGGAAGGGAAAGGGAAAGGGGAGGGGAGGAGGAGAGGTGCGTGAAGGGAGAGGGACCTGGTAGGGGAGGGAATGGGGAGGGGGAGGGGAGGGGTAGGGGGATTGTAAGAAGAGCGAGGAGGGAAATTGGAAGAGGAGAGGAAGTAGAAGGGCAAGGGGAGGGTAGGGTAAGAGGAACGGGAAGGTGGAGGGGAACCGGAATGGAAGGGGAAGCCGAAGGGAAGGGGGAGCGTAAGGGAAGAGGAATGGGAACCGGAAGGAAAGGGAAGGGGAGTGGAAGGGAAGGGGTAAGGGGAGCGGAAGGGTAGGGGATGGGGAAGATGAGGGTGAGATGGAAGGGAGGGGAAGGTGAAGGGAAAGGGACGGGGCAGGGGAAGGGGAATAAATTACGGGGTGGGTGAGGGGACGACAGGTGAGGGATGGGGAAGGGGAGGTGAAGATGAAAAGTGGGGAAGGGGAATAAGAAGGTGTAGTGGAAGGCGAAGGGGAAGTGGAAGACGAACGCGAGGCGAACGCGAAGGTGAACGCGAGAGCGGTCGCGGAGGCGAACGGGAAGGCGAGGGGGAAGGCGAGACCGAAAAAGAAAGCAAAGGCAAAGGGGAAGGGAAAGGGACGGGAAAAGAGAAGAAAATCTAATACTAAATCTAATACAATGAACTAAGCAATTTCACGTTCCTATGGGAAACTCGAAATAAAGCGAGCATCGGTCGGTCACCTGGTACTATATATAAATATATGTATATATATGTATATATATATATATATATATATATACATATATATATATATATATATAAATATATATATATATATATATATATATATATATATATATATATTCCCCTAGTTGTAATACCCTAGTTTGTTTAACCTAAAACTTTAGCATATTTATTTCGACTATTTTATAATCATAGAGTACAAATATTCTTGGCATTACCTACGTAGTAGATTATTCGTTTTATTATAAAAATGACATGAACATTTAATTAGCAAAAATTAGCCAATTAATTAGCCAATTTACTAAGCAAGAAAAAAAAGTAAAATAAAATATTTTTGGCTAAGGATATGTTGAAGAATGTTCATTTTAATTATCTTCCACAAGATATGGTCACTGTTTCGTCAAAAAATATATATAAGGCTTATATATATATATATATATATATATATATATATATACATATATTATATCCAAATGTATTATTTGCCTTAATGATTAGAATATATTCTTCTACATAATTTAAAATGAATCGACATGTTTGTATCTATAAAAGTGAGCAATTTAGAGCGAAACTCCAAACGCCAAATTAAATTCACATTCGCGTCTAAATTTCCAGCTTAAAATATTTTTATCTTTAACAACTTCCCCAAAAGTTTTGTGGAAAGCAATTTTGCGGCAAACGAAGGAAAGTATGACAGTTTTGCTTGTCAGTTTAGACAAATTTGGCACCTGGGTTCCTATTGAATTTTGCAAATGTAAAAGTTTAAGTTTTCATGACATATTCAGAAAATGAATTGCTTTATTATATTGTAGAATGACGATTAAAATATTAGAAGTGTAAGAGAAATCATCCTCACCAGTAAAAGAACTCATCACTACTAGCTATTTCATAGCGCAAGAAATGTTTAATAATACCTAAAGTAAAGAAGTGGGGGGAGGGGCGGCGTGACATATATATTATTGTGAATTTCTGAGAAACCATGAAATTTAGAATTATCATAACGACTTTCCTACGAAATTTATATGGGCTTCTCAAAACTCTGTTTTCTTTTCACAATTTTAGATTCCATAGTTTTGAAAATAAAGGAATGGAGATCATATAAGATATAGCACAAAATGGATATTTTTGGCATATTTTTAATCACATGTTTTAAGGGTTGAAAATACTTTTGACGCTTTCGTAACAAGCTCTTGCAAATTTTACCCCGAACTATATAAGAAAATTAAGTTGTTCTTTTCGGATAATTGATTTGCCTTCTCCCCTCTAAGAAAATTTAGATATAAATGTTTCTGAATAGTTTCTTTGTCATACACGAGTTTATATGTTTCATTACTATGCTAAATTTCAAGTCTCTAAATCAAGCGATTTTTCAGGAACACGGCTATGGGAGAGGGACCAATGAATTATTTCATAAGAGTTCCGTTTTTCTTTTTAAGGCCTATAATTTTAAAATGTGCCAAATTTTCGTCGGACTCTAAAGTAAACAATGAATGTTTTGGAATCTAAGACTTTGCTAAGTTTAGTTTCTGTATCAAGCTTGTAAGTTCTTATTTTATATGGACAAAATACACATTTGGATTTCATACTGACGTATTAATTTTGAAAATTCCTTGTATTTAATGGGTATTTACAAATTCCGGATCCCTAACAATAAGTTTGCACTTGAATTAAATGCCTACATAGTAAAAAAGTGGCCAAGGACAAATGTTTATACTTCCAGTTAGGAGAGCCAATTAGAACGAAGTTCCAACGCTGTACATCTCCATACAAACTCTTGTAAAATAATCGCGAACTTAACTTCGTTCCAGATTTATAGTTTTATCCGACATACTTTTACTATTTTCTTATTTATTTCATTATATGTTAAATAACACTATGTTCTAATTTTCAAAGTACCAGGTACATGAGAAGATAGGTTGTATTGACATTTTAATAGGTAAATGATTTATTATTAGTATTATAAAAAGGGAACTTTTGTAATTTTGTTACGTCCGTTTATTTGTCAGTAACAACATAATTTTAAAATTAATTTTGGCAAAGTTTTATAGGAACATTTAATTTAATTACATGAACATTTAAAAATGAAAAGAAATTAAATTTTTTTAATTTGTGTTGAAGTACTTTCTATAGAATATATAGCAAGTGATACAATAATATATAATATTTTGAATATGAAGAATAAATTATCTGGATTTTTACTTGACACTTGCCTGCCACAATGACACTTGCCTCATGACGCTTAGCTTCTTTTGTTCGCGAAAATGATATATTCGCTGAATTCATAACCATCGTCTCGAGCTCCACATTTGGCTTTTCACGGTAAAAACCATCTTACAAATGTCTATTATTTTTCATTTATGAATTAACAGAACTACAGTATGCTTAATTAAATATATGGTATTTTTGCCTGAATTGAATAAACGGTATAACGAATTAGTTCCGTCTGATTCTGTAACAAGGAATTACTAGTTTTAAATCAAGATATGTAATATCACATAAAAGTAAGATGAACAAAAAAAATTGATGATTTTATATTTAGATTCGGCACATGTACATATCCACTTATTGTGAATTATAGGCTCAGAACATAAACAGTAAAATATGAGTAAATGTTTAACATACAATTCTACCTGATGAATTCTATCTTATACAGATGTTTGACTATTTTATATATGCATGATTATTAAATAGTAAAATTATGAAAAATGGTCAAGAGAAAATTATTTTCAGAGTTTCTGAGAAACAAAAAATATTCCCAAATTGTTTTAAAAATTTTAAGGTTTCGTATCTTAAAAAAACTGACCTTTATAATATCCCTAACGCATCTGTTCGTTTGTCTATTTATATTACCCTCCATTTATCTCATTATATAATTGTAAAAAATATTTAAATATAACTTTTAAAAAGCAAATTAAATATTCCATAATTTTTCTTTATATCATGGCGAGCAATCCTTTCAACAGCTTAGTTATGTGAATTTCACAATTGTTATTTTTTTAAAATTTCATATTAGGTAAATCTAGAAATATCGCTGAAAATTCCTATAAAAATATATCCGGCTACTTTACTATATTTAAGTTCCTTTGAAAGAAATGCACGATACAAAATAATAATAGTGTTTGACAATAATTTAGTAGAATGATGGCCTTATAGTCCAGTCGAAGGCAAAAAAGGACAAAAAATATACTAAAACTCTAAAACTATTATTTAATAGGGATTTATTATTGAGTTCGTGATGAATACAAAGTAAGTTGAGGCACTATGAGGATGTTCTTCAGCCACGATATTCTTAAACTTATAACTGTAAATATTTAGAAAACGACTGATTCTTCGACAAAATTGCAACCTTTTTTATGGAAAAAAGTGATATTGAAGTCTCATCTTAAATATTTTGGTTTGAAATCTATAATTTTAAAAGAATTGGGTTTCAGAATTTTTTAATTTTTCCTACAAGTTACAAACCTTTTACTCAAATTACTTCAAAAATATTGACTTCACAAAAAAATTAAATGAAATTAAAATATCCTTCTTTTTTCCACAAGCGTATTTACTGTACCTTCCTATGGAAAGTAATAATTTTATAGTCCAATAACTCAGAATATATATGATTTTGCAATTTTTTTCCATTTGGCTTCACTTCGATTCGTTTCACCTCGGTACTGAAAAAAACCGTATTGAAAAAAGTATGTGAGCTTATTCGAGCTATCTATATGTGTTATCGAGATTTGTTAAAAAAGGTGAAATTAGCATTATTTAAAAATTATTAGGAAATTTAGAGTTAAAAAAAATAAAAACACAACAATGAAATATCTTAAAATCCCTTTTGTGTATAAAATTTCAATTCAATTATTTTAAACATAAACATATAAATATTCAATAATTTTAAAAATAACCATGAAAATAAAAAAATATTGGATACAAACGGAGGCTAGGATTTCGGCATAGCTAAAGCGATTTATTTGTAACAAAATTACTTAGAGCACATCATTAGAAGTTATTTACTAAATTCAAAATCAAACATCTTTTAAAGTATTGAATTCGTCCTGGTCCCGTCCAAACAACACGTTCTACTCACTGCGAAATGTAAATGGAATAGTTCAAATGCCGCAACCATCCCACAAATATATAAATGGAATTGATTCGGTCCATTTTTACCAGCCTACGTTGCGCAACCACATAGTGGATAATATTTTTTTAGAAATAAATATTTGATTTCCGGTCACGTAACGAGGGTGCGACAAGAAGTGTCAATTGGAAAAATTGTTCAACCCTTATAATTATGCTGATACAGAGCGTTACATTATTATAAGACTATGCAAAACAAGTTGATTGAACTACTAACTACATAATATTTCCAGTTTGAACCTTTTATTCATAGTGATTATTGAAAATATTGAATATATTTGGTGTTAATTTTGTAGAAATTCATTATTCAAAATTAAATGAAACTACGTGATGTAGTATTATTTCTACTTTCTTTAATTTCTTTACCACGACCTAGGTTTCGTTGTGTTACAACACCTTCAGGTGGAATATTAGCAAAAATTAACTCTTAGGAACAACCAACAGCATTTATATGTTTCAAACACAATAGCGGAAGCCTGGTTTGTGAGGATTTTTCATTGCTTATGTTAATGAATTTATTGCAGGGGCGCAGTGTAGGTTTTATTATATTTCCGAGAGTTACACAATATTGTTTATCAATTGTTGTTATTATGTGAGGTTTTACAATCCAAATTTTACAGTGTATGTAATAAAATTAAATGGAAGTTATTATCGGTAATATATTTATAAAAAAGCAAGGGTATTTGAAAGTAAGGACAAGGTAATACACTAATTCTACATATCTCCGGTTTTGTATATTCATATATTTCTTTATTTATTTCTTTCAATTTTTTGTTTTTATTATATATACTTATATTTATATGTGTATTAGTGCTGAAAAAAAACTTTCATACTTTTGAGAGCAATTATTAAGTCGCCTTGATTCTAAAAGAGAAAAAAAAATTTGGAGATATAAATTTAGCATTCAATAACGTTTTAAAAATTATTTTTATTATTAGTTAATAAACTTAACTTTTTAGATATAACAATAGAACGCAAAAATAATAAACATAAATTTAGTATATTTAGAAAAGACACATTTACAGACTCCATAATTAATGGTCAATCTCAACACCCTCGGTCCCATAAGTTAGCAGCCTTTCATTCCATAATTCATAGAGCTTTAACCATCCCTCTAGAAAAACCTAATCTACGTAAAGAAATAAAAACTATAAAACAAATCGCAATAAATAATAATTGTGACCCATCAATTTTCACAAAACTGTACCATAATAAATTAAGAAAAATACTATTACAAAAAATATACCCAGTCGTACCAAATAATAATAATATTTACTATAAATCTATCCCATACATAGGTAATGTATCACTCAAATTAGGAAAACTCTTAACTAATAATAAAAATATAAATAATATAACATGTACGTATAGTACTTTAAATAACTTGGGTAAAGCCCTTATTAATAATAAAGAAAAAATAGATAAACATAAAAAGAGTGGTATCTATATACTTAAATGTAACGACTGTAATAGTGTATACATAGGTCAAACAGGAAGAGATTTTAATACAATATATAAAGAACACATTGCCAGCTGGCGATATAATAAACGAGACACATCTCACTTTGCTAAACATCTCATTGAAAATAACCATCACCCCCACACTAATAATGCCCCCTATATATTACAAATAAATACAAAAGGTAATAAACTTAATACCCTAGAAACATTAAAAATAAACAAACATAAAAAAGATACCAAGGTTAATATATTAAATGAACAACTAAATATAATATCATCATCCATTCTTAATATCTTCTAGATATAATGTAAATACACAACATTGATACTACAGTACCCTGGAAATTGTTTCAGCACTAATACACATATAAACATAAGTGTATATAATAAAAACAAAAAAATAAATAAATAAATATATGAATACACAAAACCGGAGATATGCCGAAACCTCGGTCGTGGTAGAGAAATTAAAGAAAGTAGAAATAATACTACATCACGTAGTTTCATTTAATTGTGTATTAAAAATATGTTAAATATTTAATATTTTTTTTTAATATCTAATATTCTCTAATACTGCAATGTTCCTTATTGCAGTAATTTCAAATTATTCGTAAATTTAAAATTCAAAATAATAGAATTTATATCCAATATGATCGTATCACCACAAAACACAACCATAAATTTTACGGTTTTCTAAATATCCTTTTACATTAAACAATTATATTCCCCTCTTAAACGATCATTTAAAAAAAGGTAATGAAAGAAGCAATTTTAGAAATTAATAAAACGATGTTGATTATTATGGAAATAATAACGTCTCGTTGCGTATTAGAAATAAGAATACCTTGTCAGTACTAGATTGTACTTGGTAATTAGTTCAGGGTGTGCTCTGATGTTACCAAAGATACACAAAGACTAAAAAAAATTCAGAAAATATAAGTATACGGTAGATTACACAGTGATAAAATATATTGTTTATTACACACGTCCTTATCTGATTAAAATATGTTTCCATAAAAAATATATTTTAGTGCTGAGAAAAGGAAAAAGAACTGTTCAAATCCATCGGATACAACTTAAAAAAGAATTAAATAGCTTAGTTTAGTAAGAATGAAAGTTTCTGATTGGATAAAATGTGACAGAACTTTTTTTATTTGTTCATAGATCAATTATTAATTATAAATGTTCGGAGTAGATTTCCTCATAGTAATAATAGTTTCTTCCTTTTTAACCCATGAATGATAATCTACGTTGAATCGACCTGAACAATTTTGATTTTAATCTTTTTTAGATCGCTATTGCCAACATTGCGCTCTTCTTTTCTTTTCAGTCTTGCAGTGCTTTCAGGTGACGCACGTATCGCTCGGGTAACTACGCTAATTTCGTAAATATTTACGAAATTAAACGTCGACGTGACTATTAACTTTTAGGTATATAACTATTACCTTTTAGGTATATAGTACTAATTACCTTTTAGGTTATTTCTCTTAGAGCAAGTTGATAACATTTTCATAATGTGTTTTGGCGAAATTCTCGTATATTTCTAAATATATTTTTTTTTATTTATAGGTTTTGCTCAAATATTTGAACAATGGTGTCACAAAACCTCTTAGATGATCTACGATTACCTATATTACTATTAAAATTAAGACCTGAAGGGACGGAGGAACGGGTAGCGAGATTGAAGATAATATTTAAGAAAATAAGGTTCAAAGTAATATTAAAGATAAAGACGCAAGTCACCATGCCTAGAATTTTTTTATTGATATTCAAAATACTACTGAGTAACCTACTACACAATTTCACTGACCTCCTACTGATTCCTCGTTATCTGTTTCGAACCCTATTTTAGGCCTCAAAGAGTAACGTTTAGAAGCAAGAATGATCAAGTCTGGGGAACTTCTGAAGGAAGTGGAAATCCAGCTAAAAATTGCTATAACCCATGTGAAACTTAAAAAAAAAATTCCTGACAAAATTCGTACTCTTATCGGCATACTTACCCTGAGAGCATTTATGAAAGATAACCGTTTGTCAATAGAGAACTAGAACTGGCAGTTAATATTTTGGTAAGAGATACGTAGCTGCAATGATTATTGAATAAATATTAACGTTTGGTTTCCTGATAAGATTCTTAAGAAGAAATGAAAAAATTTTGAGGCCAGGACTATGAGCCACTGATACATTAAAAAAGTATGAAAGATTTTCATAATCTACTGTCGATCGAATTACATCCCTGCACTTTATGTAAAAATCACGAGCAGCTTTCGTTTTTTAGGGGCAAACGTCTTTTTTGGATGTATATATCGAATAAATAAATTAAATACGCCTTAAAATTACCAATGGTACACAAGAGTGTAATACGATATTTGATAGACTCGATGCCATATCTACGAAAGTGTATCCAAACAAAAAATTTACCGCTTTATGAATTTTATGGAACAAGAACAAATTACGGCAGTAATAGAAAAGTCACTTGAGACAATTAGTATACTTCAGCTCCTGTAACCAAGAGTTTGTTTAAACAGTCAAATAATTTAACTTTAGTCGGCACTACCAGATCAAGTAAGCGTGAGATACGAGAAAAATTAAAAAAATATGCAATCTATATCTCTTGGCATATCCATGTTTTGCTATGATGGACCCCTAAATTTAAAAAAAAAATTATAAATGTCGTCGCCGTGATGTGTTGGGTTGATCACAAGGGATACGGCCTGTGACGACGCGGTGCACCGCGGAGACCCGGGTTCGATTCCCGGCCGTTCGTCGAGCGGGGCTGGAAGGGTGTTGTGGTTGGCTGTAAGAGATTGCTCACGTAGCAATAAGTCCGCCATATGTATCAATTAGATACATTAAAGTAGATAAATAAATAAATAAATTTAGTACTCGTATCGTAAGAACCCAAGCCAAAAAATTTAATATCTGTTTTCATCGTGTGATGTTTATCCTTCTACTTTATAGCAAAATATAATTAATTTTATGAGACTAAAGTTGGTGTTGACACGTTTTCACTAATAATTTTTTTTAATACGGTTATAATTAGTTAGGTACCAAATATATAAAAGAGTTTATTTCACTAAATGTAATAAAAAAGTTGTAAGCCTGAAAAAGAGATCTAAAGTTATGTTTGTTGTTGTTAACTTTAAGAAAGCTTCCTTTTTTTAATGTTTTTTTATTAAATATTCTTACACTTTACCTTATATATTTTACTTTATTTATTAAACAATAATCAATTTACTAAATAAATATTATCACTAAAATATAAATTATAGATGTAATATCTAAAACACGTGCACTTATACAATCATATGTCCAATCGACGTATGGTTATTTTCAATGTATTACTGTTATATTTCCAAGTTATTAAAATTTTGATTCATTAAACAAAAAATATTTTCATACACGACAATTTTCATAAATAATTGTAATAAAACTTAAGAAAAAATTTTGTTACTGGAATTTTTCTGTTTTTGTCTTTCTGTTTCTTGGCTTAAACAGGCATTACTTAAAAACTACTGACCGAATTCAGTTTAATTATAACCAAGTTTAAATTGATTTAGTAAAACAATAACAAAGGAGTGCCTAGCTACTCGTCGCGTAGTAATTACGCAAATGTATATTGTATCTATGTATTAATAAATGACATTGGGTGTATTTTAAATTGCATAATAAAAGTTTCCATTCGAACATACATTGGCGAAATGGGCGTGGCCAGAGGTAAAGTATGGACTCGTGGTATAAGTCAATGATGGTCGTCTATAGCACATAACATTTTTCAATGTTGACATGTCCGATATAAGCATATATTCTTTCCACAATTCATTTAAAATTTTAATCTGTTGTCAATATTTTTAATTCAATTACTTTTGGTGGTTTAGTAACAGGCTGTAGAAATTTAATTGTTATGTATTTTATTCTATGTACATTGAAGATATTTTAAAAAATAATGATTTACGGGAAAAGAACGAAACTAATATAACATGAAATTATTGCTTTTAGAATATTTGTTGGTTTATATGTGAGCCTATTTATTTTATGTGCAAGATTTTGATTAAGATTTTACTGGTAGGTTTTATTGAATAAAATGTAACCGATGTTTTATTGCAAACGGTCATTAATAAAAGATATGAAAATTAAAGAGTACTTATGAAAAAAAATTATTTTTATAATTATTCTAAGAGATAGTATTATGTGTACTATCTTATATTTTACGTTATAACATTTTTTTAAGGTCCGCTACAGCTAGTTGAAAATAAATATTTGTTCATTTATTAGAAATAAAAATATAAAATATGCGGGTTTTTACGTCAATCTATAGTTGAGAATAACAGCTAACATAACAGGGGATAATGGAATAATAACTTAATGATCTTAAACGGTTTCGGTTTTTTTCTCTCTTCGAGTGCGTAAAAATTATTTACATGCTAACCTTAAACGTTTCGTTTATATTGCTTCCTTCTCCTTATATCTGAAATTAAAATTATGACGGAGGTTTATTTACCACCGTGCATTATACTATATTTATTTTTATATACCACATGAACATTTTGTTAAGTAGGTGTGTTATTGAAATATTGACAAAAATTATATGTTAAATATGCTTTTTTCTATACAGAAAATTTGTCCATAATATTTAGCAATTTTTATTATATTTCTACTATTTCTTTTCAAAAATAACGTGTTTTTCCTCGTTCCTTTTTTTTAAGACAACTGTAATCTTAATTATCAGACAATTGACGTCCATTCCCACAAGATATGTTTAACGAAAATCGTTTTCGAAACTTAATGCGCGCATTAGCAGGTTGTATCGTATTTATTTTTCAAATATTTTTTATCAATATATTTTGATCATTATTCTAGTAACGTGAACAAATTAAAATACAACATGGTTGGGATAATATAAATTTGAGAATTTAAACAATTATGGAAAAACTCCCAAGTCTAATTTTATAATTGAATTTATGTATTTCTGGAGGAAGGACTTAATTTTGAAGGGATATAAGTTCTAGGAAAAAGTAAGGATCTCAGATATAAAATCAAGTAGAATTTTCCAAAAAGCCATGAAAAAAATCGGGAAGTTTTAAAATCTCAATAAGACGTTTTGAAATGATATAAGTTAGCCGTTCTTTAAAAGCAAAAACTATAAGTCACAAAATTTATATTTGCCGCGTATGAATATATAGTTAATGTACAAAACGATAACCAGTAGAAAACAATGTTCAAATTATGGAATAATCTTCAAAGAATAAAATAATGGTTCCAAATTCAACACTCATGTAAATTTCCCAAATGCATCGGAGAGAAGCCAGTAAAGCAAACTATTACAGTTATAATATAAACTAGCGTGACCCGTGCGAAGTCTTCGCATTATTTATTCCATTATGAAGCTCAGATGACAGATCAAACAAATATTTTAGTAAAATTGACATATAGAGGCGCAAGTATCAAAAGCATTGAGCTAAAGCGCCACTTTATTTATACGTGAGTGGATTAGAAATTAAACAACAATTTTTCCGACCGTCAATCGTATTGACGTTGAGCCGTTAGATGGCAGCATTGCTGTTTTGTGTATATAATTTTAATAATTAATTAATTTGCAAAAACAATAGCAATAATAATTTTTTTAGTTGTGGATGCCGGTAGAGCAAGCAATTATCTATAAAATGATATATAATTTATGTGGATTAGTTGTGAGGTTTTTTCTAAAAAGGGAGTGTAACATCTTAGCCTTAGCGTATTAATATATATGATGATGATACAATATTAGAAATGTCAGCCGAATTCAAAATCAACGTAATCTGCTTACGTTGAGAGAAAAATCATAGAAAAAGCGAAGAAATACCGATCAGGCTTCCTTCGCTTTTCCTTTACCTTCCTATTAAGGAACGGAAAAGAAATAGTTCCGCAGGCACGTCGTAACCACTATTCAAATACTTAAACTAAATTTATTCGGCCCGGTTCCACTGGTCTGGCACGTTACAACCGCGCTCGATATTTGGGGAAAACTATTTTGTTTCCAGTCACGTAAGAAGGGCGTCACCAAGAATAATTGGGAAGTGTCGATGAGAATAAATTTCCGTGTTTTTTCATTATTGCAACAATAGTTGTAAGAGTTCACGTCATGAAAGGGGCATCGTACTTATATACACATCAATATATATATATATATATATATATATATATATATATATATATATATATATATATATATATATACATATATATACATAGTTTTTTTCATCGGAATCGGTTTGCTTAATCGGAAGATATGCAACTTTAATATTTTCATGAATCTATTTACATCACACTAGTAAAAAAAGCAAGAAGTGTACATCTGCTCGACATTTAGTAATTACACAAATATAAAGTGTATTTATGAATATCAATAAATGATGCTACGTATATTTAAACACACAATAAAATTTTTCACCCGTATATACATTAGCGATTTGGGTATAACAGAGGTGAAGTATGGAGCAATATGGCAGGTGTACGGGGTTAAGTAAGCATTTTGAATGCGGGCAGATGCATGAGGACACATAAAGTTTTTGGGCGTCTTTCTCACATAAAATGTTTCCATGTTGTACATATTCGGTATAAATTTACTTTATTTCCTTAATTTTTTTTAAATTTAAATGTGTTGTAAATATTGCTAATTTAAATATTTAGTATTTCTATTATTACGCTGTATACATTTTATTGTTGCTTAGGTTTTAACTACTCATGTAATAAAACTATAGAATTAGATTGTCTGTGTATTACAGATATTTACGACAAAAATATGTATGCAAACGTAATCAAAGTTATAGAACGAAAAAATATTATTTTTGGAATGTTAATACGTTCGGCTGTGAGTCTTTTTATTTATTCGAGTAACACGCATGAATGACTATAAAGGTTTTCAATAAAGCCTTACTGGTAATTGCTATTATATCTGGGGTAATATATGGGTCATATTTTATGGAAATTGACCATTAGAAAGAAGATATGAGAATATGACATTTAAAAACAAAGTGTATTTACTTAAAAAAATTCATTTATTAATAGTTATGAAGAAAATATTTTTCAGTAGATGATATTACGTGTTAAAATGTTCATACTATGACCTAATGACGTACAAAACACTTTTGGGACTTGACGTGTAGTGAAAGTTTAAAGTGGGTAAGGGTTATATCCTTCCTATGCCGCACGTCAGAAAATTGGTTTTCAAAATAATATAAATATTAATTAGGTGAGGTTACGTCTATTTATGCTAATTTGGCTTAGGTTAGATTAATTTTGGTTTAGTTGGGTCGGTTAGAGTTGATTGAGTTTGGTTAGATTATGACCGATTAAATAATATTTAGTTAGGTTGATTTAGGATGTATGAGGTTAGATTAAGTTTTATTAAGTTGAGGATTGGTTATATTGTGTCATTTTTGATTACGTTATGGTAAATTATATGAGATAACTCACTACTAAAAAAACACTATAAACTATTTAAAAATATTATTAATTTTTTCCATGTGCATGTTGCCTAGGGGAAATTTCATAGCCGTAAAGTATCATTTATATCTTAAAAATAATTTGGTCTCTATATCGGATTATTCATAATTTTTTTAATATTACAAATTAAAATTTCTCTGTTATTTATGTATAGGGCACAAGAAATATTTTTGTAATAAATTTTAAAGGAATAGATCTGAGAATGGTTATTTCACTGTTCCAATAAATAGAGTTTATATTCAGAAAAAAAAAATAAAAAACCGAATTTTGATCTACTCATATATGGAACTCCCACACTCCCTCCCGAAATAATGTTTCAAAAGTAATTCAATGCAGCGCAAAACTTGGTCAGTTCGATTTCAATGGTATTTTAATTTTAGAATTTACCACATTTCAAGTTTGATACGTGGCGAAGTGCTTTTGAGCTTGATATTGCTTTGCATTTTAATAATTTTATTAACCCAACAATTCTTTATTCCTCATAGATTGTATCCTAGGTTCTTTATGGTTTTAGCGAGATCATAATCCACAGTTTTTTTAAGCATATGTTTATATGCTAAAGGAAGCTAAAAAAATATTTTTACAAAAAAATTTAAAGAATTCAAATAACCACCGGATAAGAAGTGAACTAAAAAGTATAAATTAAAATACGATTGCACATTTAAAATTTTTGCGGTACAATTTCGCTTCCGAACAACATAAAATTTGCAAAATATTGCTACTGTACAGCACACACGAGCTGATCAGTATCACTCTTAGTGATCATCTGTTTTTATGCACATGTATTGAAGAGAGCCACAGTACGGTAAGTGACCAATACAGTTTTATTTGCTATACTTTATTTTTATTTTAGTGGAAACTTACTTGCATCGTTATTGCAAGTCTTCCTTAGATACTCTTTCGGGTCAGGATATAGAATTGCATAGAAATATGTACAGGGCATTCACAAAGAATTTGAGTCACCATGTGAGGTCTTCTGTTTCTTTTATGTCTCGCATCCATACTTCCACACGGAGCGACGTTGCAAGAAGTTTACTCTCCGCAGCTTTGGTAATACGCGAAGCGATGCTTTTTTCAGTTTCTCCCATCTCAGATATAGCATTCCCAAGATCCGTGATTTGGGGGCACTTTTTATTTGACCTGATCTAAAAATAATGGGGTTATATTTGTCACATATTTCATTTCTTTAATTCTTCCTTTATTGGTATTGAGTTTAGTATACGCTGCCTTTTTCTGCAAATCTTTCAATTTGGCTTACATATCCACTTGGATATGGCTCAGCAGTGAGAGATCATCAGCATAATCGTAGCCTTAAAATCTCAAACAATTCCCACATTATTCTGCGTCACTTTCCGTTATTTAGGTGATACATTATGCCATTAAACACAGTCAGGAAGAGAAGCGGTGAAAGTGGTCAGTTTTGTTAAATACCTGCGTGCACTATTATATCATTCGTTAATAACATAAATTTGAATAATATCAATTGGAGAATGTAATTGTCGTTCTCATATATCTTAAATTTTTTTATCAGCATTTTTTATGAAACTAAAGTACTTTCATAGTTCTATCCAAACTACATAAGTATATATAGTTTACGTGCAAGATCTATGTTTCGCATATAATATTTGTTATTCTTTGCAAATATATACCCTCACTTGAAAGTACTTCTTTTAATAGTTATAGACAAAATGTTAAGTTTTTTGTATTGTAATCGTATAATAATGTATAAATCGACAGACCTATGTATGGTGTAATAAAAATTTTGTCATTTTCCTTTTCTAATTACATTAAATATCCTCCATTTTGATTTCCATAATTTTTTATTTTTAAATTTTGTTTAGCAATTTTTTATTTATTATCATTTTTGTACATGTTTTTAATGATATAATTATTGTTCCAATATAATTTTTGTTTTGTCCATTTATTCTTTTCCTGTGACTCTAATAATACATTTTTCTCCAAAGGGTCTCTCTGTTCAATCAGCACTTTTGAATAAAATCTATTTTGATCAAACTTCAAGAAACAATCTCCAAATGAAAGGAATTATGCTTCGTAATAATTTCCAACGGGCTAGAGGGAAAACTTCTTCGTAAGAAGTAATAATTATAATTAGTGTGAGTAGGATTACTGAAACTTCCATCTAATATTTCCTCTGAATATGACAACTAATTTTATTTATTAAATTGCTTCGTTGCTACAAGATCAATTTCTTCCAACGAACCATAGTTAGATAATTTGTCAATAAGTTCCTAGGTTGACTAAGAAAGACGATAGCTACTATACATTATATACTTATAGGGAATGATAAAAAATATGCAAAAAAAAACAATATTTAAAATTTTTTTTATATTTTACATGACAAAAGTAAAAGTAAAAAGCAAAATACCAAATAAACAGAAGAAACTAGGGACAAAAAGCGAATAAAGTTACCACATAGTAAATTTTTTTAACGTTTTATAAACAACCTCTGAAGGTATATGTGCATGGTGCATTTATGATGCCGGGATTCAATCAATTCTCTCATTCTAACTTGGTGACGTAAATAGAAAAGAAATACTCATAAAATGACAAGTAATTTTAAGGAAACGGGAGAGTTTATGGATGTACATTCAGGTCATCGGAAGACAAAGAGTCAAGTCATTGGCAGATAGTATCATAACGCATTCAAATAAGGTTTGCAAGAAGTATTTAAGATGACTTTCTTTTTCTTTAGACATGTTTCACCACCTATGTATAGGCTTTCTTTACTTTATGCCATTTGTTCCAGTTTTGGGCAGTTTTAACTCGCTTTACTCAAACTGTTTTCTTGATGTCGTCATACCAATGTATCTGTGGTCTTGCCGTTTTTCCTCCCACGGTTTTCTTTCCACTAATGTTCTACACCACAAGCTTTGTTTTACAGGAAACATGGACAGCTCACTGTCATTTTCTTTTCGCTACCCGTTTTGTGACCTCGCCAACTTTGATTTGTTCTTCAGCCACCCAGTCATTTATTATGGTCTTTGCAGTGTAGTTTTATATTTACTGCCCCTTGCGCCACTTGGAATATGTCGAAGGTGATAAAAAAGAACAAATATAAGATTATAAAAAAAGACTAAACTAACATAATACCTACATTTCTCGAAATCGAAATGCATAAATGCAAGAACCTCAAAAATAGTAAAACGACACAGAATGGCTTTTAAAAGCTCACACTTTCGCAAGATAAAGAAAGTCTTAGACTCCACTGGTACTTTTATACATATATCGGTCTAAACAATGGGGGTATGTAAGCTATCCCCCCATACAAATATCTGTTTTCCGTATCCGGCAATGGTTGTGAATTGTTGTGAAACTATTGCAGAGACCGACTGACAATTTTCTCAGTACCACTCATTCCCTTTTAATGGCATTTTTGCATAAACCATACATCAAAGACCCTACAAATAAATGTGGAGAGATACATTTTTCACGAAAGGCATTTGTCTTGGCAAACACTTTAATGGCTTCAACAAATAGTGAAGCCTTTGCAAGTTAAATTTTTTAAAGAAGGCGCATAAATGTGAAGCATAAACAGAAAGCTGCTTCACTTAGAGAAAAATCAGTGACACTAAAGAGCCAATAAGAGCTGCAACTCAGGTAAATAGGACTATTTATTTTGGTGCCAAAAAACATGTTGATTATAAATAATATCGACTTGCCCAAGTTTGCCCAAACCACGTTCAAACATTTGATGAAGCGGTTGGATAATAAAAAATAATTTATTATTTTTAGGACTGCCGACTACGGGAACGACTTTTGTTACATATACTCTACAACAATTACACTACAATTTTATACGACTGTCTTATTACACCAGGACGTTCATTCAACTTTAGTAATTTACTGTACACAAACTCATGCATCATAAACGAATGTAAACCAAGGGGTAATCAATTTGACTGATGGATACTTTTGGCATCCCATGCACTGATGGCCACCAATTTAGATAAAAGGAGAAATACAAGATAACATATAAAGACGCGAACGTCGATCTTAACTTTCCGTGAATTAATGGAGGACAACTTTAAGAAGAACACTTACTAAAGGAACAATGCTTGGCAGAGCAAGGATTGATCTTTTAAGTTAATTTTTTTAAAGTTATTTTTGATAACTTTTTTTCTATTTGTTTCTTCAGTGAAAAGTGCTTAATTTATTGACTTTGTTCAATTGTTTTAGATGACGTTGGCACGGATGGTTCTAATGAAATATTGCACAAGTTTTTTTTGTCAATGCTTTAAGTAACATATGTCAAAGGTAAGTAACCATTAAATTGTAAAAATATGGGCCTAAATTTAGAAAGATTGATGAGTAACTTGTGTTTTTGAACGATTTTGCATCTATTGTCGGAGCAACACTTATACTTTATCGTGGTAATGCTTATACTTTTATTTATCGAATAAGTTTGGCGAAATTACGTGAAATCATAATAGCGGGAGAGTCAAAAGATTGAACGTAAATATAATATGTTTTGACATACAGCGCATTCTTGTACGGCGCGATATGTACAGAATTAGGGAAAAGCCAATAATCTGTCTAAGACTAGAACTGGAACAGATCTACGATGAAAATCACAGAATCACTGGCGACAACGCGTGGAAACACAATTCAGGAAAAGGATTCTTGGAATGTATTCAACTTTTACGAATACCGAGTTAAAGACGAATAATAGGCAGAAACTTCAATACGCCGTGTTAAAGAACAACATAAATCGGATCTACCTGCCAATGATCCGTTCTGAAAGAATGTGGTCGCTGTCGAATAACAACCTGTAACCAAAAAATTCATAATAACTAAACATCTACTTCATAATACCCGTGTTTCATTATTGCTTCAAAACGTTCACCACCAAGTTGTTTCAGCATAGTAGTTATGTAAGGTTAAGTAAATGTTCCGAGGTGAAAGAGGGGAAGCCCGCGCAAGAGAGGGGGAGGTTATATTAGGTTAGGTTGTTAAATGAATTATGTTTGCCTACTACTAAGCTATGTTCTCTTTAACAGACCTCACGCTGCTTGTATCTCATTAAAAATGCGCTTTTTGAATAGAAGAAAAA
The DNA here is from genome assembly GCA_039881145.1 of Druceiella hillmani. NCBI lineage: Eukaryota > Metazoa > Arthropoda > Insecta > Lepidoptera > Hepialidae > Druceiella > Druceiella hillmani. Next base: position 1,407,255 of record JAYKKI010000081.1, read on the forward strand.
TAAGTTTTTCAGCTGCAAAATTAAAAGTCATATTTGATCGGGTTGCAGATCTCCCGTGTCTCGTTGGGGTTATTGATTTTACTCTTAGTGAAACAGTTCTCTATCAATTCTCCAATTCTGTCAAAGGGTAGCTTGCATGGCCGCCACTAATTGTTGAAACCATATAAGTGTTTCCTAAAGCAAACCATCCATGAAAAATGTTAAATCTCCCCACTTGGCACGTTCATTAGTAGCATCTTTGATGCATTATTTGTTCGAAAACTCAATTTTAAGAGAAAGGGCAATGACCAGAAACAATTTTCGTAATGATCTTTTGCTGTAGTATCTTACAATATTTCACAACCATTGCTAGAATAAAGATAGAGACGAAGACTGACAAGATTTGCAAATGACTTACAAGATGGTTGATGTGCAAGATGGCTGGTATGTTGGTACTGGTTAGGCCGAGATATTTATACTAAGTGCTATTAGTTTGTATCTATGTTACCATGTGAAGTATTGTTTTCTCCACCATATTCCGCACATATCTCTCCTTTCATCGCTCCCATCTCGTGTCTCCGTCGGGCTACGTATACGATAGTAAATAAATAAATTAATAATATATTTGAGAAATTTGCAGTTTTACATTGACTTCGTATGAAATAGATTCAGTAATTAATCTCATGCCAAACATAAAAGCTGATCCTTAGCGTTGAATGTTTGCAAATACAAAAGATAAGAGATTTCAAAATGTAAATAAGGTTATAAAATACTAAAATTGAGTAAATGATTGTCAGGCGCTAATGAAAATACATAATAAACTAATGCTGGAGCTGTCAAGAAGCGTGTGAAATGGTCGTGGATGCTTCACGAAACAATGCATTGATTGATGCAAAGGGGCGAAAAGAAATAAACGCTGTAGGACATATTATTCTAGTTTGGATTCAAAATCAGATTAAATCTTGGACAAACTGTAAAAATGTCTTGCTATCAATTAAAAAATAGAGCGTTTATATACGTTTATAGACCATTTGAATTGTATTTATTTGACACTTACATATATTTATTTGACACTTACATTTGATCTTACATAAAATAGACAAAATGAAAATCACAAAATCACTGCAAATCCACTATATTTAGTGCCTATAATATGTATAAATACAATTACGGTTGCACTTCGGTCCCTGCCCATGATGGAGACTAAACATAATGGTTGTGGCCCTCTATTTAAATATACATCTCGGCCAAACTCAAGGTATAATAAATAATTCATAATTATATAAATAATTTATGTTGAAACACCCGGTCTGGAATCAAATGCCTAGCCTCTGTCATGGGCGCCAAAGTCTTAACCAGAGCAGTGGTTAGACTGCGCTGATCATTATATATTTTTTATTTGACATGTCATTATATATATATATATATATATATATATATATATATATATATATATATATATATACACATATGTGTGTGTGTATAATGGGAAGCGCATATAAATAACGCCTAAAAGCTAGTTTTGATGTCTCTTTTAAATAAATATATCTAACATTAAAAATAAAACTCGCAAATATACATAACACAAATAAGATTAAAGCTTAGCTATTTAGGTTTTTTTAACAACGAATTTTCGATTATTTTCACGAAATGTTTAGAATGTCTAATGTAATTTCGCAAAAAAATTAGACGTTGTCTATTTTCAGTACAGAAATTTGCTAATTTGTATCAATAAAGTAATGGTGCAATATTTGTACTTATAAAATTATTTATGGTGAAATTTTCTGTGGTTAATATTTTGATCATATATGTATTTTAATAATACTTTGGGCATAATACAATGAGTTTTATTAATAGTCGTCGGCTGATTGAAGATATATTCTGGCCAATCATATTTTATTACTCAATTCGTTTGTTACAAAGATTATCTTTTAAAATTGAATGGAGTGTAGTATGTTATAATACTCTTAGTCCATTTTTGGATAATATTTTACCTTGTCCTCATATTTTAAATATTTTTTTTTAAATTTTGTTTATTGCTTTAGTGTAAAATGAATAAGGTACAAGATATATAGAAATATACTGATTCAGTCATGATCACAGTGAAATTTTGTTTAACCACATAAGTAAACACGAGCTTGAACAACAACTTTATCGCAATTCATTTCGTAGGTCATAAAATTTGTTGATTAAATCAACTTGAATTACATTGTGTTTTGTATTTTACTTTTAGAAAAAATGTATCTATTTAATTGATGTCCAAATGAATCAAACTTGGACAAAAAAATTTAATTGGTTGTTGGGAGCAATAAAATAATATCGAGTCCTTTGCAAATAATTAATATTTGAAAGATTGACTAAAGCGAAAATAATGAAGGTATCTAATATGTACGTGTATTTATCAATACACAATAAACATAATTTCAAATAATCATTAAACATATTTTCATATATATATATATATAAATATATATATATATATATATATATATATATATATATATATATATATATATATATATGTATATGTATATATATATATATATATATATATGTATATGTATATGCATATATATATATATATATATATATATATATATATATATAATATGTATTCTGAAAATCATTAGAATTTACTGATAAAGTGTGTTACATGTCCATATAGCCAAATGAATGAGTTAAATTGTAATATACACAAAAAAACCAGTCGAATTGAGTATCTCTTCCTTTTCTGAATTCACTTCAGAAAAACAAATAATTGACAACCAAGAAGAAGCAAAAAACAATGTTGGATTTATAACCATAGTACGAAAAAATATATCTTCATTAACGCGCTTATATTATGCTGTTAATATATTAAGAACTTTTAGTAAGAAATTAAAATAATAACAAAAACCTAACGAAAGATACAATGACCTTTTAAAAACTATTGCAAAGAGTAATTAACACGGATGGTTTTGTTTTATTTGTAGCCATTGCCTGAATTATTAAAAACAAACTGCTAACTGACCTTGTCAATCAATCTGTTGTGGTAAAAAAGAATATCTCTTCGCTTTTTCCTTCTTTCAAGTGGCTTTTTTTCAATGACCCTCTATAACCTATTAATTTTATGTATAAGTAGGTTAGATGGATGTACATAGTATATAAAGAGAAACAATGTGAACTTTGTTTTATCTCGCTGGTTGAAAGAATTCCGTTGTAATAACAATTATAAATTCTTCAAAAATTATCTGAGTTTTCAAAGAAAATGTGAATTTTTTTCTTTTGCCTGATTAACGATATAAAACAATTTTAACGAACTCGTTTTAATCATTTAATTTTTTTTTAATGATAGTTTTATTCTTGTGCCTCTCTGGTTCAACACTGTACGGACTTTTGTCTGTCTCCTTTATAATGTTCAAAACAAATGTTTAACATTTTAGAATCAATTGCATCTATGAAATTGGTTAAATATTAGGCTAAGCTATATTTTGTATAAAATCGTTATTTATTTATTTACTATGACTTATAGAGACACATGACGCGACCTTTCTGACTTTGAAAGAGCAATCTTTAAATTAAAAAGACCATGGCATGCTGATGTGGTATAAAAATAAGAGAAGATGTTCAATACATATAAAAATAAATTGCATATGCTAATAAAAATATATAATTGAAGTCTTATCGTAGCAAACATAAAAGTTTTATATAATGTACTCAAGATAAAATTCTTACAAAGATGTATTAAGCCCAAGACCAATATCGGCGCACACACGTTGGTTCCCACTGTTCTTGCTGTCTCTGCATAGTTTTTTGATCTTTCAGAGCGTCATGAACATTCTCCGCGTTCCAAATACCTAGGAGGTGGAGGCAGACTTTGTTGAGGCGCTTCGCTTGATATAACATGATATTACATGGTTTCAAAATCGCTTGATATAACATGGTTTCAAAATCGGCGAATATGCGGAATTTTTCTTTGCCGGGAAACTTCCTTACCGCTCTTCCCATTTTGCCTTTAAGTAGAGGCGTATTGCTCCCCTTAAAGATAACTGTATTGCCAACCCTTAGTGGAAACTGTACCGCTTGCTGTGTCGCTGCAATTACGTCAAGTATTCATTACCCTATCTAAGCCAAAAATGTTGTCCTAGTTTTTGTATGCTCTCATATCTTATACCTGCTTGGAGATTAGTACCAACTGAAGCAAAGTTAGAGGTCGACTAATCAAGAAGTGCCTCGAGGTTAAGAGAAACAGATCATTAGGATCTGATATTAAGGGAGTGACTGCATAGAAATTAAGGACAGCTTCTATCTGCAAGAAAAGTGTTTGTAACTCATAGTATGTTAATTTAGCATTACTCATAATGCGTTGCGTATGATATTTTGTTAACTTAACGGCCACCTCCCATAAGCCACCTATTGTATGGGAATAATGAAGAATAAAGATTTGAGGATTGTGTCTAATTCATAATTATTTGCCGTTCCATCCGTTTTCACAAGCAATTGTGTGAGAATTATCTCTATTTGATATAAATCTACGTAAACACAATATACACATATAATAGTACATTTAAAGTGGATCTCTTACCAACTTCAGATGTATCTCCTTCGTCAAAGAGCACGTAGATAAACTAGGGTAATATTTTGATATTTGATTGCCACGTCTCTGTCGATGAATGGTGACAACTATAGCAAAGTGGAATTTAAATTTACTTGTTTTTACGTTTAATTCATATAAAAATAAATCTTGTTGAACTATTTTAATGATTTCAATTTAAGCTACATGAATCTAATGAAATGATAAATGCAAATGATAATTGAAATTGATAATTGAAATTGAAATGATAATTGCTTTAGTTTAATTTCATTTAGTTTTCAATTGTTAATACATCTTCACTCAATAATTTAATTTTGACTGTAAAACATGACTCACTTAAAATGTCGAGATAACTCAAGTAAAAGAATTTAATATTATAAATAGTAAAATGTATTTTCTCGTGTATCAGACTCTCGTGTAATAGGAAGTTTAGAACCAGATAGTTCTTCAAGCTCTTTACATTTCTGAAATGTTTTCCTTATTTCTTTATTAAAAACAACTTAATATATTTTGAATTTATACTGTGCTTACCTCTCGGTCTAACTACTAAATTTTAAATTTTGTACAATATTTAAACCCGGCCCTAATATTTTGCGTTTAGGGTTTACATAAAATGTAAAATACTTGTTATGTAAAATACATTCGCTCCAAAGAAAACGACAATATCATATCATCACACATTTTCACACACGGATTCACAAGTCGAATCAAATTAGATATTGGATATGGTTTTGTTATTGTCGGTTAAGACTGATTCAATCAAATTTGTGAATTTTGAATTCAACTAGAGAATTTAGTAAATGACCTATAATTTTAGGGATCATTAAACACTTTACGTTAAATTTATATATATATATATATATATATATATATATATATATGTATATATACAAATGAGTCATTTATTAAGTAGAATAAAACCGGTTTTTGATGTTTTATGTGCATTAATATTTACATGTAATGTTGGTCTATGTTCACCGATTCATCAAAAGAAGCTGCACTGTAATGTGTTGAGTTCCCTTTCAGGAATATTTAAGAGTAAATTTTATTTGAAAGCTTCCCTAATGCGAAGTAATTTCTTCATTGTTTACCTTGAATATTATGTATTATATATCGTGTTTGCATTATTACTTTCTTTAATAATGCAAACACGATATATTTATGCTATTTGGTTTTTACTAAAATTCGAAGTTCCAAGCAGTCTGCACTTATGATTGATGAGGAATCACAGAAAGAGGAATATTTATAATGTCATATTTAAGTTCTTTCCACTTGGAAAAAGTCACAGCATCTAAGTTAGCCGAATTCAGATGTATTATTAATGTATCCCACTTAGCGGCAAGTTGACCTTTTGAACTCAAAGCTCTTAATTTTTGTAGTAACAATGTCAACAAATAAATAGAGGTTTCCATGATATTCAAGTTTTGAGGATTTAATATTAATAAATAATTTTAAATGATTAATTAGAACTTTAACATTTGTTATAATGTTTGCAAGGAAGTTTCCAAACAATTATATTATTCGCTGCTGTGAATTCAGTTGAATTAATTGCCTTCCTTGGTCCACATCCCAAAGATGATCTAATATATCCCTTCACTGCAGTCAAGTAAGATAATAATCATCGAAATTTTAGTAATTTAATTTCAGATAAACTAATGCTACCGCAAATTTCCTCATTTGTAAGACAATTAATTTCAAGAAATACGTCTTCATACTTGCTTGTATTGTACGGAGATGTTTTAACATTTTTTTTGAATGACGATTAAGAAAAAAGCGTTTCAATCGAATCTCTATGAACTTTTTCTTCTACATCACAAATATATGAATTAATGGAATTAAATTCCCCATGTAATATTTTTATTACAGTAATTTTTCCTGTATATATACTAAAATTCAAACCTGATAAATTTTAGATGATGTATTTTGCATAGTGGAAAGTTTTCTTTGAATTTAGTTGAATAGTTTTGATCACTACGTTTTTAAATGAAATCATTTAATATTTTTCTTTCATACGGCTTCTATTTCATATACTTTATTATTCCTAATTAAACAATCAGTATCATTCAATTAAACACACACAAAAACTTAAAAGGTTTTAAGTGAATTAACAGAAATATAGAGACGTTGCGTTTATATGTATATACACGCATAAGCGTGATCTGTTGCACACATATACTCACACACACACACGCACGCACGCGCATACACACACACACACAAGCAAACATACACACACACACGTATACACACAAGTACACGCACACGCATACACAACCATTCACATACACACATGCACATATACACATACGTGCATGCACACACATACACGCACAGGGTTTCCGTTTCACCAGTAAGGACAATGCACTCAATGAATTCTAAGCTAAATGCAATATGTTAAGATACATCTTAGAATTCCACGCAACGAATAGGAAAACGGAACCTGTAATTGTGCTCCCTGTAAACTTAATATTCAGCATAGTGACATTTTATAAACCCACATATTATTTTGCGTTAGCTGACTTTTTAAATATATTCTTACAATAATGAGACATGAGATAAAAAATCTATCATTTATATGTAAACTATTGCACTTTTGATGTTTGCACATTTTAATTGCTTTTTGAAAATCTACAAATTGGACACAGACTTTTTAATGAATTATTAAAAAAAATGTTTTACCTGTCGAATTTGTTTGCACAGATATATAAAAACATAGTGTAATTTTATGGTACGGGGTGAGAAATTGAAACCTAGGATGTCAATGCAATGTTAAAGATAAATTCAATAAAAGTATACTCGTATAGTAAAGTGAAACGATAAGAGTTGAGAGAACAGAAAGAAGCAGCAAATTGGAAAATATTAAATCACGAGAGATGTGATGAAAGCAAAAAAAAATTAGCGAGAAACACACTGTCTCCATCAGGAGGACCACGTGTCAATATGGAAATTATACATTGCTTTATAACGCTCACTCCTTGCTGAGACTTGAACAGGGCTACTGTTAAAGTCAAAAAGTACGAGTATTTTAATTAAGTACGTGATTACAAATTCAGTTTATCTTTTATCCACTAACCCTTTCATAGGAGGGATGAACTCAAGTATAATACGTTTTGGATATAGCCCTTTGGCGAGCATTTCAGGAATTAGTTTAGTTAAAAATATTTGCAACAAAATATCTTTTTATTCTCAAAGTAATTTACTTTAAGGAAAAAGTTCAACTTATTTCAATTGTTGTATTCTCAGACAAATATGTAGGTAATAAAATACTCTTGTTAAGTTTGTAATCATTTATAGACAGATCTATTTTTTACAAATAAACTTATATTACAAAATATGGCTAAACTCGTTAAAGAGAGTAACACTCGATCAAGACCGCGAAGCCCATAGAGTGAAATACATTCTGGTATACTTCTAAGGTTTGCATTTTTCAAAATATCATTTAGGTTCATTAATTGTGGTGGTTTAGACACGAAAACAATTATTAAGTACTAATTGAGATCATTCAAGGTGATCGTTATTATCAAGGATTGCAAATTACAGGATCTTTCTTCCGCTAAATTTATAATTGACTTATGACGTCTTTATCTTTTAAAAAAATGTTTTTGATAAAGAAAAATTACTTTTAAGTGATATCTTGCTATAATATATATATTTATACATGCTTAGCCTTATATATATATATATATATATATATATATATATATATATATATATATATATAATTATACATGCTTAGCCCAAAATATTAAAAATACTTTTCACTATACTTCGTTCCATTCCAAAAGAGAATGTCGGTAAAAAAAGCAAAGCGTCAGTTAAGTTATTCTAAACCTTGTGTCTTGTATTCACATTAATAATAAAATATAGATTTATTTATTTGGGTTTAAAAAATATTATTTCATTATAGGTATACATTTATGCTTCATAAATAATATTTAACTAATTTTATGAAACTGATTATATAACATCAAAGGATGTATAAATAATGGCGAATATTAGCAAACATGTTTTTTTCTAACGTAATTTGTTTAATATATATATATCTAATATCAAATGTAATCATCGAAAATTAACAGTCAAACAACAGCAAAAGCTTAACTACATAAAACTATATAAAATATTCATTACAACGTAATTAATAATACCTCTTAAAAAATAAAATGTCACAATTTTTTTTCACAATCCTTATGCCAAGTACCGTATATATGTATATTTGTTATATAGCACCAATGTTCTGCCTCGTTTTCTTCTTCTGCCTTACTAAGTGTCACACTAGAAACGATCGAATATCATCTACGTTAAAGTGAAACTATTTATTCCATATATTTCACTTCAACACATTACAGAGTAAACGATATGTAACGAATGGCATTTGAAATACAGACTTCGTACGTGTCGGAATAATGAATATTTTTTCAAAATGTTTTATACGTTTTAGTTTTGTGAGACTAACGGCTAAAGTTGTCCACTAAATTTTACAGTCCATTTTAGTAAAATATCTTTTTATTCTCAAGATAATTACTTTAAGAAAAAAGTTCAACTTATTTCAATTATAGCATTCTACAGACAGTTATATAGGTAATTAAATGCTCTTGTTAAGTTTGTAATCAGTTATAGACAGATCTCTTTATTATTTTTTTTTAATAAATGTACTTATATTACAAAATACGGCTAAACTCACTAAAGAGATTAAAAACATATTGTTTTCATCTTTAATGAGAAAAATGTCAACTAAAGATGAGAAGATATCATTCTCTACTACTTGGTACTTGACCAAGACTACGAAGCCCATAGATTTAAAAACATTGATAAATGTGTAATACTTATATATAACAGGACAATTGATTAAGTTAATACGGTGATGTAGTACATAGTTTCATTGTATGGTGTAAAATCGTCTACTGATTAATTTTGTACTAACCATATTTTAACTGTCAAATTAGTTTGTTTACAAAAATTCTCTTTTAAAATAGAATAACGTATATACTCCATATACGTAGAAATTATGTAACTCGTTTACGCACTTTTGTCACTGTCAATATAATTGTTTGTAGCTAAAATATAATGTTAAATTTACACGTACTTGAAATTCTAGAATAGTTGTAATAATATATTTACAACACGATGACATAATGAAGTCTCATACAAAAGTTAATGTTAGTGAAAATACTTCAAACTCTCCAGGTGTAAGATGTAAATCTGATTAATCACTCTCCACCCAATCCCTTATTTTGATAGAAATAAAAATTTTTCAAAGTTTTCTATATGTGATTATAATCTAATATAGAAAATTTTGAGTAAATTGTATCTCTATAAAAAATAAATCTGTCTTCAGAAATAAAACAAGTCGTTAGCGAGATATCAAAAACTGCGTATCTAGATTTATCCTCAAATATGGGAATTATCCAATAAACGCAAAATTTAAAACGTTAGGTTAAGGTTGTTGTTACTCGTAAATAATATGCAGGTAAACAAAATCAAGGGATCATTGTAATCATGGTATACTTATCAGCGTACAAAATGCTCTGATGTAGGTTAAATATTGACAACTATGACTTCATCACTTTTAGGAACATTTGTGTTAAATTTTCTAAGAATATTGTAAAACTAGCAACATTCCTGTGTTTACATAGCAGGACATTTAAAATCGTGCTCTAGCGACACGCTAAGGAATATGCCTGTATATATAATTTGGCAATTTGAAAATGCTGCTGTACTGTACAATATTCTTGTATTTATCCAACAGTAATTTTAAAACCGTACTGCATTACGCAACGTTGTTATACTTCGCTAGTGGCAATTTTAAAATTGTACTGTAATGTGACTTTTATATAATAATTTTAATTAGTATAGTAATCTTGAGTACATAGTTAGAGAATGTTGTTTAACAAAGCAAATTTTATTAAAAAAAATATCAATTTATGCAAACGCTTTAGTTATATAAATCAGTTAAATTCACCGTTTCCAAGATATATATGAACTTGGTCTTATTGGTATTCTGTCTATAAAACTTTAAAGTAAATACTAAACTTAAAAAATTAAATATTAATTGAACACGATCTAAGTAATTTTAACATTTATTGACAAAAGTTTTACTTTGCACACTTTCTGATTTAAGGATCCATAAACTTTTGCCGTCAATTAAAATTAACGAATTTCTATTATATATATATATATATATATATATATATATATATATATATATATATATATATATATATTATATATATGAATAAACAAAGTATTAACTTAATTTTTATTTAAATTTCACCTAAATATCAGAGTTTAGGCGAATTTAATACTTCATTAGCCATATAAAACCAAGATTCTTGTCATGTCTGATACATTAGTTCACACCACTCAAACGGTTACAATTTATGAATCAACAATAAATTCAGTTAATAATAAGATATTTTAATTAAAACCTAATAATGTTAGGCAAATTAACAGAAATTACATAATTTAACAAAATTTTAATATTTTGTTTCGTTTCACAAAAAGAATTAATTTGCTTTCGAAGCGTCGACGCGAGCATTACTGGCAAGGACATACGCGCCGTGGTGAGCATTACTAACAGCTAAAATGCAATTTAATTTACATATTTTGTTTATTTCTTTATCTTTTCTTTTCTCATAAACTTAGGTAAAACGACCCGTAAAATATTTTACTACTTAAAAAAATAAAACATAGAACAAAAATTATTTATAAAATATGGTTATATTTTACAATTAAATGAAACTACGTGATGTAGTATTCTTTCTTTAAGTTCTTTACTGCGACCTAGGTTTCGTTGTCTTACAACATCTTCAGGTGGGCTATTAGCAACGATAATAGCCCACTTGAAGATGTTGTAATCTGTAAGACTGTGTGGTTGTGTGTCTGTGTGACTGTGTGACTGTGTGACTGTGTGTCTGTGTGACTGTGTGTCTGTGTGACTGTGTGTCTGTGTGACCGTGTGACTGTGTATATGTGTGACAGTGCGACTGTGTGTCTGTGTGACTGTGTGTCTGTGTGTCTGCGTGACTGTGTGTCTGTGTGACTGTGTGTTGTGTGACTGTGTCTCTGTATGCCTGTGTGACTGTGTGTCTGTGTGACTGTGTGACTATGTGTGACTGTGTGTCTGTGACTGTGTGTGTGTCTGTATGACTGTGTGTCTGTGTGACGCTGTGTCTGTGTGACTGTGTAACTGTGTGTCTGTGTGTCTGTGTCTTGTGTGACTGTGTGTCTGTGTGACTGTGTGACTGTGTGTCTGTGTGACTGTGACTGTGTGTCTGTGTGACTGTGTGTCTGTGTGTTGTGTGACTGTGTCTGTGTTTATGTGTGTCTGTGTGTCTGTGTGACTGTGTGTCGGTACTTTGTGTGTGTCTGTGTGACTGTGTTACTGTGTGTCTGTGTGACTGTGTGATTGTGTGTCTGTGTAAAAGTGTAACAGTGTGACTGTGTGTCTGTGTGTCTGTGTGATTATGTGTCTGTGTGTCTGTTTCTGTGTGTGTGTGTCTGTGTGATTGTGTGTGTATATGTGTGTCTGTGTGACTGTGTGTCTGTGTAACTCTGTGTCCATGTGACTGTGTGTCTGTGTGTCTATGTGACTGTATGACTATGTGTCTGTGTTACTGTGTGTTTATGTGACTGTATGTCTGTGTGACTGTGTGTCTGTGTGTCTGTGTGACTGTGTGACTGTGTGTCTGTGACTGTGTGTGTGTCTATGTGACTGTGTGTCTGTGTCTCTGTGTGACTGTGTGTCTATGTGACTGTGTGTCTGTGTGTCTGTGTGACTGTGTGTCGGTATTTTGTGTGTGTGACTGTGTGTCTGTGACTGTGTGTGTGTCTGTGTGACTGTGTGTCTGTGTGACTCTGTGTCTGTGTGACTGTGTAACTGTGTGTCTGTGTAACTGTGTGACTGTGTGTCTGTGTATTGTGTGACTGTGTGTCTGTGTGACTGTGTGACTGTGTTACTGTGTCTGTGTGACTGTGTATCTCTGTGACTGTGTTTGTGTGTGTATGTGTGTCTGTGTGACTGTGTGTCTGTATTACTGTGTTTCTGTGTAACTGTGTCTGTGTGTGTGTGTGTACATGTGTCTTTGTGACTGTGTATATGTGTGTCTGTACTGTGTGTGTGTCTGTGTGACTGTGTGTCTGTGTGATTGTGTGACTGTGTGTATGTGTGTCTGTGTGTCTGTGTGTCTATGTGACTGTATGACTATGTGTCTGTGTTACTGTGTGTTTATGTGACTGTATGTCTGTGTGACTGTGTGTCTGTGTGTCTGTGTGACTGTGTGACTGTGTGTCTGTGACTGTGTGTGTGTCTATGTGACTGTGTGTCTGTGTCTCTGTGTGACTGTGTGTCTATGTGACTGTGTGTCTGTGTGACTGTGTGTCTGTGACTGTGTGTGTGTCTGTGTGACTGTGTGTCTGTGACTGTGTGTGTGTCTGTGTGACTGTGTGTCTGTGTGACTCTGTGTCTGTGTGACTGCGTAACTGTGTGTCTGTGTAACTGTGTGACTGTGTGTCTGTGTATTGTGTGACTGTGTGTCTGTGTGACTGTGTGACTGTGTTACTGTGTCTGTGTGACTGTGTATCTCTGTGACTGTGTGACTGTGTTACTGTGTCTGTGTGACTGTGTATCTCTGTGACTGTGTTTGTGTGTGTATGTGTGTCTGTGTGACTGTGTGTCTGTATTACTGTGTTTCTGTGTAACTGTGTCTGTGTGTGTGTGTGTACATGTGTCTTTGTGACTGTGTGACTGTGTGTCTGTGTGATTGTGTGACTGTGTGTATGTGTGTCTGTGTGACTGTGTGACTGTGTGTCTGTGTAACTGTGACTGTGTGACTGTGTGTCTGTGTGACTGTGTGTCTGTGTGTTTTGTGACTGTGTGTCTGTGTGCCTGTGTGACCGTGTGTCTGTGTGAATGTATGTCTGTGTGACTGTGTGTCTGTGTGACTGTGTGTCTGTGTGTTGTGTGACTGTGTGTCTGTGTGACCGTGTGTCTGTGTGACTTAGTGACTGTGTTACTGTGTCTGTGTGGCTGTGTGTCTCTGTGATTGTGTTTGTGTGTGTCTGTGTGTCTGTGTGACTGTGTGTCTGTATGACTGTGTTTCTGTGTGACTGTGTCTGTGTGACTGTGTGTCTGTGTGTATGTGTGTCTGTGTGTGTGTATATGTGTCTGTGTGACTGCGTATCTGTGTGTCTGTACTGTGTGTGTGTCTGTGTGACTGTGTGACTGTGTGTCTGTGTGATTGTGTGACTGTGTGTCTGTGTGACAGTGCGACTGTGTGATTGTGTGACTGTGTGTCTGTATGTCTGTGTGACAGGATTTCTGTCTGACTGTGTGTCATTCATTCTGATAAACATTTGAGAAGACGTTTGTTTTAATTGCAATCAAATGAATAGAATTGCAACTTAATCCATGTTGAGTTTATGGCAGAAAGGACCAAGTGTCACTAATTGGGTCTCGTGGCACTTTAAAAATTTAATAGTATTTTTAAAATATATCATAACAGTTTATTTCAAAGAATTTAGGTGATTTCATTAAGTTAAATAAAAAAAAACTAAAAGCGACTATTATTTTTATTATGTGAAAGTTTTCATCTAAGTAATTTATTTGTGATTATTGACTGGGATTCTTTCAAAATCATAAGAACATGTGTATTCTATTATATATATCGTAAACACAGTCTGCTCGCTTCGGTTGCAAATACGAACATCGCGTTATGTAGTTAACAAAGATTGAAGCAATAAATTTCCCTACCTGACTTAGGTTGAAAAAGTTCAAATTTACGGTAAGAAATTGGGCTTTTATTTCCGGAAGTTATTCGAACAACTAGAAGAAACTTGCCTTTTTAAAGTTCACCACATTATACCTCATTCGCGTTTCACTAAGCTTTAACATATCTGTTGATATTTAGTGGTATCTATATTCGTAGATATACCAAAATAATTTTAATTGAAACGGAACTCAATGTTAAAATTAGTAATTTGAATCAAAATACCGCTAAATGAGTTACCTCATACAGAATAAAGCTATACGGTCGTTAAATAAATGCATTTAAGATATAAAAAAATATATACATATATATATATATATATATATATATATATATATATATATATATATATTTATATATATATATATATATATTCATATATATATATATATATATATATATATATATATATATATACATATATATATATATATATATATATATATATATATATTATATATATATATATATACATATATATATATATATATATATATATATATATATATATTTATTCACACACTGTTTTTCAAGTAATTATTTACGAAAAAAAGCAACGATAGCCATTTAAATATATATATATATTGTAGCCACAAATCTCATGCGCTCTAAATTTTTAACTTTGAGGAACCAGCCGTTTTACATAAAAAATGTAGGCGTTATAGTAATTTAATTGATTAATAGTTTGAATTGAGTTTAAAATAAGTTCAAGTATACGGTTAAACACTTTAATTTATACAGAGTAAAAAACAATTTTACAGAATCATGCTTAGATTTTAAGTTCATACTCAAGGATGTATTATCGATTTGGTAAAATTAAATTACTTTTCATACTTACATATTTTAAAATGCAATGTCGTTCTATATGTTAATATGTCGTTCTATTTAATTTTGGTCGTTCTATTTATTAATGTCGTTCTATTTAATTTTCAGTTCCACCGTACAAATTTTGAAATGACTTTTTTCATTGTGTAGAGTACTTATTCCGAGATATTTTTAATTTTTTTATTTTAATGTATGTGTTTCCATTACAAAATTATGTAAATATTTGTAAGGCGTACCCAGAAAGCAAACACAAATTACGTTTTAAGCGTCAAATTTTTTTTCTCTTCTTTGCGAAATGAGTGACATGAATACTTTAATATTTGTCACTGTACATATTATTTTCGATATCGATATCGTTCATTGTTTTTTTTTCGGTTGTTAAAAAAACAAATATTTTGTTCAGTATTATTGAAAATTCCCATTCTCCTTACTCAATATCCTATTACAGTTCGCATCATGGTGTAGTAATGTCGCAGTTTAGCAAAGAATTATATCAGAATGTTTAAATTTAGTATCATATTTTACCATACAAATTAATTGTCACATAAAACGCGTTGTTGACGAAATTTCTTGATTGTTTGATATATTAGTCAAACTATAAACATATAGCTTATTTTAACATTTAAAAATTATTTACTATTTAGTTTTGATAAAAATCGCTCTCAAAAATTGTACACTTAACATCAGAGAAAAAATAAAAATTTCAACGCACATAATTTTTTTTAAAAATGCGTCGAGCGATTAGTCTAAGTAACTAAGTTAATGTACAAATATGTTATATTAAAATTTCGAAAAAAAATATTTACCGTTTAGTTTTGGTAAAAATCGCTTTTAAAAATTTATTACAGGAAAAGTAGGTAATTCACATTTCTTTGCTTTATATATAAATACAAAATATTTAAAATGATGTTATATTAACAGAGTGCAAAACAAAAAAAGAGATGTTTCCAATAAAATATTTTATGATAATTTTTGAATCTTAATGTCACACAACCACTACCTTAACTACTGAACATTGCGTCAGATAATTTTAGATGTTAACTTAAGATAATGTATACATATATATATATATATATATATATATATATATATATATATATATATATAAATATATATAAATATTAGTTTAAACAAACTGAAGGCAACTCAACTTATTACGTAATTTACATTTTTCCTATCAAAGCCGGCAAAACAGTAAAAACATGTTTATGCAAAACTTTTAAATGCCTACAACACAGTTCCGTAAAATTCGTTTATTAATAAAAACATTTAATAATATTTTCGTTTTCCACAATGGACATAGTTGTAGCCACAACTTACCTACTTTAAAATATGTGCTTCCATATTACAGATGCATTTACAGAAAAACAATGACATCAGAAAGAGACGTTGTTTCCCGGAAACTTAAATAAGAAGTCAAATAGAATATCACGAAACGACGAACAAGGAAATAGACGACTATATTTCAATGTATTCAGTGAAAAACAATGTTTCTGAATTAAAGTAGAAGAATTTTCTAGGTGCCTTTCTTTGTATGGAGACAAATAATTTTCCACTGCATCGATGATGAAGTGCTGATTGTTTAATATGTAAATAAATTATTTGATTAATATAATAAATTGTTTTAACCCTTTTGAACAAAGTAAACAACATAACTAACTCATCATAAGGAAATGTTTGGGAAATTGTTACGTCACATATCGACACAAGCAAAATAGTTTTGACCATTCCTAATGTGTTGAAAGTAGATAATTTAATTTACATTGAGGATTGCCATTTATATTGGGTAAATCACTTTTAAATCGCAGTTAACAGTTTATATGGATATAAAATTAATTATATGATAAATTTACATAAATGTAAAATGAGTTACGATTCTAAAAACGCACTTCTATTGAATTTATTATAAGTATCTATCAGTTAATTTCACTAGCTCCTATTGATCAACCTATTCTGAAATTTTAAATTTGTTACGAGGGACTAAAATATTGTTTTCCGTTAGAAGTTATGTGTTAACGTTATCATACACTCATCTACAGTGTACTCGTATATCAATGCCATTTTTCTTAGTGTTTTATTGTGTCAATAGATTGCTAACCTGTACAACTGGCAGCACTATCGGTTTCTCGTTTTTTTTAGAGTTTCATATTTAAAAAGAAGAAAGAATCTCGTCGAAAGATCTACGTCGAAGGTATTTTTTCTAAAAAACAATTCGATGCAAAAGTTTAAAAATTAAAAGAATGATAACACAAAATAATAAGGAATGAAAATACTTTTGAATTAAAACGTATATTTGCGAGTAATTTTAGAAGTGCAAATTGAATAATATAATTTTTGTTTCAAAATGCTACTTGAGAGGATATCAAAATAGGATGTTTTTTGATAAATTTAAGAAAAGTATAATCAGGGGTATGCGAGAATATATCACTCCCCCTTCATCCCCATTACCTAAATTACCCACCAAAACATTATGAAAAAAAACATTTCGTAATTTTTGAGCAACACATCATAATGTTATGCAAATCAGAAATATAGTAAAGAGCACGTAATGAAAAACAATAATAACATTTCTAAATATGTCAAGAGAAATACTATGCACTCTAATATGTTTAAATTTTAGGTATATACTAAACTCTCGTAACACTAGTTAAACTCATTCTTAACGATATTTTTTATTATTTAATTATAACCTTTACTAGGTTAGAGATTAACATGTCATCTAAAAAATTTATTAAATGCATGTTGTATCACTCGTAAAATGAGCAGTATACTTATTTTAAGAACGGAATATCAAAATGATATCAGTTATCTTATTGACAATCACCTGACAACAAACTAGACCGTGAAAAGATACGACGATCAAAGTGGAATGAATGAACCAAGGCCATGAATGAGCAAGTCGTAGTGGACTAATCGAAACATTTTGAGTTAAAATATATGCAATTAAATGAAACTACGTGATGTAGTATTATTTCTACTTTCTTTAATTTCTTTACCACGACCTAAGTTTCGTTGTATTACAACATCTTGAGGTGGGATATTAGCAAAGATTAACTCTTAGGAACAACCAACAGTATTTATATGTTTCAAACACAATAGCGGAAGCCTGGTTTGCGCGGATTTTTCCATTGTTTATGTTAGTGAGTTTATTGGATGGGCGCAGCGTAGGTTTTATTATATTACCGAGAGTTTTACAATATACCAGTATGTTGTAATACAACGAAACCTAGGTCGTGGTAAAGAAATTAAAGAAAGTGGAAATAATACTACATCAGGTAGTTTCATTTAATTGTGAATAATGAATTTCTACAAAATTAACGCCAAATATATTCAATATTTAAAATATATGACAAAATTGTTGTTTTAATTGTACCGTATAATAAAAGTACGCAATTTTTACTACTTAATACTAAAAATGCAGATGAGTGTATTTTCGTTTGCTTATTATACTGTTGACTTGCATTTAAGCAATGAACGCTTGTTTGTGTAAAGAACTACCCTGCAGTCCTAAACCATTAGATCCAAGCTACTGGCGAGCTGATACTATATAACCGATAAGTTAATGTATTATTGTGTACATCAATATTATTTATTCTAAATAGTTCTTTGAAATTCAGGTCCAGTATATATCATATTACACATATTTAGCAGTATTTTATTATAAAGAGATTTTCGCGCAGTTAATTCCAAACTAAAGAATATGGATCTCAAATTTAAAATATCATAGATAATATAAAATTATTTATATCCGAACCCAAAATAATATTCAGTAACACTTTTAAAATTAAATGTTTTTTTTTCAGGTAATCTTTATATTAATCGTAAGATATAAAATATGATAGATGAGGATTAATCGCAAGTGCGTATATGGGTTCTACCCTGATTACACCTAAATTGTAACATGTTCAAGTTTCGTGTTTTCTGTTTGCCTGTCTATTTAGCTGTGAGCTTGGTTTTTTGCAATATCGCGATGATAATATTTCTCACTTTAAAGGGCCTTTAGGTGCCATATTAGGAATAGGTAGGCTGAGCATGAAAATGCATTTTATAAAATAGTAAAATATTGCATAAATGCTCACATACCTACTTATTTGAAAATTTAATGATTTTTTTGAAAAATTCATGTAGTGTGCGTCAATTTTTGGATGTTAATGAATATTTTTTTTATAGATGTTAAGTTTATCGATGTATAAACTTAACCTAATTGTCTGAACCTGTAAATACAAAAAAATTCCAAGAATACAACATTACATGCACAAATCTAAAGGTTTTGAACGGTTCCTAAACTTTATTAGGCAATTTTACAAAAATTATGATTATGCTTCGTATATATATAAATATATATATTGCGATATTGGCTACTGCTCTTTTCATACACTTCGCATTCGCTAATTAAAAAAAGGGTTATTTTCACGGCATGGTTAAACCGATTTCTTTCAATAAAATTAACTTTCGTAAATTTGGCAAGAAATATTTTTAAAAAATAATTGCAAACAAAACAGTTACTATTTCATTGCCCAAAATTAATTTCAGATTCTCAAAAGTATCTCCTAAATCTCAAAACAGAGTCCGAACTTCATTACGGTCTTTTTATAATTATATCCGAAGTGTATACGTACGTACCACAATACCACAAGAAGAAGTAAAAAAGTAAACGTACTGAAATTAAGGACAATTAGGACAATTAAGGACAATTAGGACTATTAAGGACAATCAGGACAATTAAGGACAATTAGGTAAAGAAATTTAAAACTTCAAAGAATAATTAAAAATGTATTTAATAGCTTTTTATTTCTATTACCTAGTTACGTAATTCAAAATTCATAGCATTAAATTTTAAATAAGTATCTTTACAATCTTGAAACAATATTTAGACCTAGAATTCTTAACACAGAGGGTTAATATTTCTACTTTAAGTTGACGCTAAGTTAAAATATGCCAGTGCTGATTGTTCAGTAAATAACTTCAATGAAATTCTAAAATAATATTTATACATGATAACATAATTGTTAATTCTTATAAATAATTTTTGATTTTATTCAGAGTATAAATTTCAAAATGTAATATTACGTATTTATTTTGTTTAGGTACAAGGTTCTGGGTTGGTTTTCCATAAATTATAATATATTATATTTTAATTGTTTCAGCATAAACGTTCGAAAAACAAGGCACGTTTATTTGTTTATGAAAATGTATTAGTTTGAATCACAAGATGCAACTTCAATTTTAACAAGAAATTTTTTTTAAATATCCATGTATTAATATATCCAAAAACTAAACCTCCGCCAAATACTGGCAAATACTGAGATCTCGGAAGATTACTACAGTACTAGTGATTTAAAGTCATGCTATTTCATGCAATTAAAATTTTCAGAAGAAAACGAAATTTTGAATATATTTGACGTTAATTTTGTAGAAATTCATTATTCACAATTAAATGGAACTAAGTGATGTAGTATTATTCCTACTTTCTTTAAGTTCTTCACCACGACGTAGGTTTCGTTGTATTATGAAATTTTCAGGTTGGCTATTAGCAAAGCTTGTTGCTAATATCCCACCTGAAGATGTAAATAATGAGGAGAACGCATTTTTTTGCACCTTTTGGTGTATATCTCTTGGATTATGTTAAATAATGAAAACAATTTTCGGGTAATATCATAATATTAATACGTTAACATTGTAACTAATAATAAAAATATAAGCGTTGACATGATTTATTGCTAAAGTTTTATGTGTTAAACGGTGTCTAAAATATCGGCTATTAGGCACAGAAAAACAGACACGTTAGTGACCTTTTTCATATAACGGTCTCACTTTTCCTTTCGAAGTATGAAACCCTAAACAATAAGATCTCATTTAATTTGCTCTTAAAATCAGGTTTTTAAAATCAAAAGTTCACCCAATATTGAAAAGAACCAAATATATGAAACTTCGATATCAAGTTTTGAAATATCAGAATTGCTATCTTTAAAAACAGAGAGTATTCATGCAGTTATTTCTAGAAAATATCCAACAGCACACAAAGTGAGTTTCTCACTATACCTCAGCAATACGCGTAACCAGAATGTAACATATCCTTAAATATAAAGCGGAAAAGACTGAAAACGAAATCATAATCGTAGCTAGTATGATGTATTGGGGCAGACAGTAACACGAAAATATAATTTCCAATAGTGTCTATAGAATTATTAATGTAAAACGTAGTCAATACGGCCAATAGTATTCACAACTTTTTATGATAACTTTCATGTCTCTGGAACCGACATACTTGGGACTGTACAATAAAATTGCAACAGAATGAATTTTGTACATTGAAAACATTTTAAAAAACTGATTGATTCAGGGTATAGAAAATGATAAAAGAAGCCATAAAACTTTTTTCAGAATGTCTGCCTGTGTGCCTGTATGTTAATTTGAGGGGGTATTACGCAAAATATACTGCACGAATTATGATAAAATCCGGTATGGTAATAGTATATATGTAGTAACAACATATGAGAGAACAATATTTTTTTTTTCTAATCATACGCAAACCAAATGATAATCGCAGCTAGTATAATGACTTAAAGAGTGGAGCAGCCAATAACACGAAAACATAACTTGCAATAGAATTATTAATGAATATTAATGTAAAACATCGTCAATATGGCCAGTAGTATTCATAACTATACAACACAACATGTATATTAGTTATATTAATAATGAAATTCAATAGTGAAAATAGTATTATATAATAAAAATAATAATAGTATATAGCACAAGTAAAGGAAAAGATGGAAAAATTACATATTTGTAATTCATTGTGGAATTATACTTTTTTATGATTTGTTTGCCAACGTGTGAAAGATATAACAAACAACATATTTATGTTGGGAAAAAAATTTATATTTGTAAATAGTTTAATTAGATACACTACGCTTGTAACTATATACTAACCCCTTATAAATATTCCATGTAAATATATTTGAGTAAATACTGTGATATATTCAAATTGATTTACTATATCACTATGGGAAATTTCAAGTTACTAAGATAAACAATTTCTCAGATAAATATAGTAGATATTTTCAGCAATATTCTGGAAATATCCGATATGAAATTCTAAAAGTAGGTTAGGAATCCTTATTAATGGATCCTAAATTACTGAATTCCCATATTCCTTACTAGGAATCCTTAATAATTTCGTGTTCTACCACCACAATAAACAACGTGACACATATTTCAGCGTGATCCCTGACAACCTGTAATAATCATATTATAACTACAAACTAACAAGTTTAATATTATCTCGTAAGAAGAACAAATCTAATACTTACGGGAACATTAATGCAATAAGGGGAGATGAACAGTACAATAGTCTAGCAGCGCGCCTGATGGAGATTACATTAAGATGCTCGCATGAGGTCGTTATCGTTGTCGCACAGACGCTCAGGAGGTTTTAGTAGACTGTCGTAGATAATAGTAATTAAATATTGTTCATTTAGTATAAGTTCATCGCAATGTTTGTGAGTTAAAATTATATATATATATATATATATATATATATATAATATATATATATATATATATATATATATATATATATATATAATCATGTCTAGAGCTTTTAGTTCGTGGGCTACTATTAATTTTCTACAAACTTTTAGTTTTACTCATAATACTTTTCATGTTTTATATTTAATGTTTATATAATTATAAACTACATAATATTAATAATAAAAAAATGCTTACTGAAATCATTATTGAAATAAAAAAATATTTATTTCAAATTATTACTTGAACAAATAATAAGATTTTTCAACACTTTATGAGATGGTTCTAGAAATATCCAAAAAATACTCTCTCTCTCCCTTTCTCTGAAAGTGCTATAATTGCTTGATAAAAAACCACTTTATTTGAAAATTAGCTATTTTTTCTGAGAAACTATTGAATTGACTCAATATCTCATAATTTTGAGACAATTCGCTTTATATATATACTGAGTAAACTAGGTAAAATATGGTGAAAAATAAAATTAATGTTTGTGAATAGTTTAATGGAAGTACCATTAAATGTTTATATCTGCCTGATTATGAACGAATCCTCAGTGTATTCATGTGACTGTTCTGGACTTAACAGGTTTCCAGGTTTGTTTTACAGAATTTAACTAACAATTTTTTTACACTGAATTTAAGTAAATCAACGCAAAATATTGGACTGTGAGCTTTATTAAACCTTTTTAAAATTCCTTAGTACTTATTTCTTAATGGGATATTGATCTTCTATATAGAAATGGAGTTTTTTTTAAAACAATTATATTAAAAAACTTAAAAAAATTTAATAAAGAACTGCTATGAATCTGGAATTTTAATCTTTTAATCTCTTTTAAAGAAGTTGAGCTAAGATTTTTTCCTAATTTGAAAAAATATAGAAACATTTTTGAGATTTCTCCTTCGTTATTTTTACTTGCAAATTATAAGAACTCGGAGTGGAAAAATAGTATTAATATAGATTTATAACACTTCAAATTGATATTTTTTTTATTTTAACAAGAAGAATACAAGTAACGTTTTGGGCTATGGAAATTTTGAAATTTTT
Organism: Druceiella hillmani; assembly: GCA_039881145.1. NCBI lineage: Eukaryota > Metazoa > Arthropoda > Insecta > Lepidoptera > Hepialidae > Druceiella > Druceiella hillmani. The sequence continues at coordinate 1,430,973 of JAYKKI010000081.1, forward strand.
TCGTTGTAAGAAATATCGTTTTTTTGTATTTGTATTAAATTAATGGATATTTCGGTTGACAATCAAAAACAAATAAAACAATTAAAAAAAGATTACGTAACTTTTTTATTTTAAACATTTCTATCTTAAGCTATTTCTCTGTCATATTTTAAGTTTTTCAATAACACTATTCCAGTACACATCTATTAAATTTTTTGGTCGATTGAAAATTTATTATTCAGCTTAATTCTTAATTCTTGCCTGTATGTTACAGAGAAAATAAATTGGAGATATTTTAGTAATCACCTCTATATATTTGGTATAAATATAGTGTTTATTTAATTTGGTTTTATTAAATAATCTGGGTTAGTTTAATTGAATTAGTTAAGTTTATATTGTACGTATTACTTTTCGTATAAAAAATAGATACGTAAAATCACAGAACCAGTCTTCATTCCACAAAGTCATTATTCTCCTTAAAGTTCTTTAATAAAAAAAACTATCAAAGTATTAATCTTCATTTCACAAAGTCAATATTCTCCTTAAAGTTCTTTAATAAATATATCATAATCAGATTTAATACAGAACCTAGTGAAAGGAATGAATTATTGCCTTACAAAGATATATAAAGTATAATGATTAAGCTCCGTTTTATTATTATATAGCAGAGAGAAGGAAAAAATTATTAGGAACATAAATTGTTAATAAAGCATTATTAATTAGTTTATATAAATCCATATGTAGGTACCGCCATTATAATGCTATATTGTATCGCCCTCTTACACCACAAAAAATAATATGTGATTTTGTTCATACAAAAACGAGTCGAATCATAAATATATGAGCAATGACGTATTAGGATTGGATTAAAAACCAATAATGGTAGTAAACATTAGCTTTAAGTACATTTAAGCATATTTTAGTGTATATAGTATTTTACTTAAGCACATTTACAAATATTACTATAATGGCTCCTCATGTAAATATATTGCTAATATAATTTTCACAAACGTATTATATCGTGAATTTTCCAAAAACTATGCGATCGAGGTTCATTTCTTCCGTTTTCCACTCAATTTTGTGTGGATGTTTTCAGCAATATCTCCAGTTCTATTTCATAGGAAACTCTTAGAGATTTTGGAATCTTAATAATTTTTTCTTTGAAATTCTTTCAGATGATCTCGTATGAACTCTGAAATTTAAAAAAAAATCCAATATTTTATTATATCTTTAAAATTTCTATATTTTTATAATTTCTATATTTTTATATCTTTTTGATTATGTGAAAGTTTCTCAAGTTTCTGAGAAAAATCGCGATGATATAGCAGATTAAATTTTTAGGGATTCTTAGCCATATTAGAAGTCCTTATATGTTCGACATGTCTATCTGTTTGCCCGTCTCTATGTCACAGTCATTTTACTCGCAGACTATTAGTGCTTTAAAGCTGACATTTGGAATAGTGGTACATATTTATAACACCTGCAAGTGATGTATTAAAATTTAAAAAATGGTTTGTTCCCTCCTATGTATGTAAAATGATGTGCTATTTTTTATTCGCACATCCTATTGTGTGGAAAGGGCATCGTTGACTAGGTATTTTCAAATATTGAGGGTATATTATAAGCACTATTTTGATATTATTATTTAGTTGTCATTTCCTTTTGTGGCCATATTTTTAAGTCTTGTCTAAAACATCTAGGCATACCTATTGTAACCTTATACTGAGCGTGGTCCGATGCGCTTTTCCTGGTCTTGGCCGGGTTTTCCATTCGAGAAGGGAAAGGAATCTTAGACACGATTTCGACGGGAACGTATCTAAGAATTTGAGAATACTAGAATGATTTTGCGGGTGTTAATATTTTGCTATTGAAAGATAAATTGGAAAAATATTTTAGGCTAAAAAAGGAACCCATGACCGAGAAAGAAAGAATCAGATTAAAACAGCTTCTTGTGAAATTAATATCGGAAAATATCGAAACATGTGCCTGACTTGTAAAGAAGTGTACCATATGCATGTTCGAGTACGCAAGATAGTGAATGATGTTTGTGTACGATTTGTGGAAATTATAACTTTTAATATGAACATTGGAAAAAATTTTGAAAGCAGTAAATCTTCATATATTTTTAATTACTGTATAAGTGAAATACGCAATAAATAAAGAAAGTTTAAATCAAAGAAAGGAATATTTAAATCGTGCGTAGTTTCAATAAAATTGCCAACAGTTGCTTTGTTGCGGAATGTGTACTCACTTGTGATTATTATTTAATAAACATTTAATACGATATTAATTTATTTCCAAAACATTTGATTATAAATTTCCAATATTTTCTTAGACGCAATGCATCTTCGAAAGTATATAAATGGGTGAAAAGATTCGTAGATTTGTGTTTGCTAATACAAGATAAGTGTACATTTTAGTAGAAGGTTTTTGTATATTTTAAATAATATTTCAAGAGAAAACGTTCTCTAACACAAACATATGGTAATCTCTTAGTTACGAGTTACAACTGCATACTTAGCTGTTATAAAACATTGTAAATGATAGCGCCTTTTAAATGTTGGGGTTTAATTATTATATAGTATATAATTACACTATATACTATATATTAATAATAAAAACAAAAAAAAAAACAAAAATTAATAAAAGTAGAAAGTCATTAATTTCTGTAAAAATGTGCAAGTACTTCAGTTCACAACCTGCTTTCTATATACTACATAAACACAAGAACAAGACTGGAGAAGCGCATCTACTTTTAAGTCCCATAAGATCTTAAAACTTGTATAAAATAAAAGTACAGAAAAAACAAATCCATCATAATTTATCATTTAAAAACTGTTCATTTACATTGGCTGGTGAAGATAAATTTTGGCTGCAAGTTATTACTGGTGCTATCGTCAGCTTCCAAATAGTAAAGTTCTCCTCGAACTACATTGTAGTGTTATATATATATATATATATATATATATATATATATATATAAATGTATATATATATATATATATATATATATATAATATTAAGTTATCAACTTATAAATCCCTCACTTTTTTCGACCCATTTATGGAATGTTGTAGAAACTTCTAGAATATTTCATGTAGATACCCTACATTAAATATTATATATGATAAAGTGTGCAATATACGAACTTTTGTTTAGTTTGCAATTGAATAACCTGCGAAATAAATAAAAAATGAGTAATAAATTAAAAATGGAAATATTTCGAAGTCAACTCAGGGGAATCTTTTTTCATGAATGTCGTTCTGGGCAAAGAACCAGTAAAGCATCACGCAATGTATACACAACGATGGGTGAAGCTATGCCCTTTTACGACACAGTAACACCTGAAAAACTATTTTCACTTGGATGGTGTATGATATTTCAGCCACCCTACTAATTACAACCTGTTTTACTCTCTGTCTAATAAAATAGAAATAAAGATAGAAAATGTAAAGAGGAAAGTCATATCAAAGTTGAACTCCACCGGTTTTTCAGTCAAAGGCTCAAAGATTTCCACAAAGACTAAACTTTAGATCTACCTACAAATTGGCGATAAGTGTTGGATACCAATGGTGTTTGTATAACTAACGATTAATTTTATTGATTATATATAAAAAATTGAAAAGCTTGTGTACAGAGATTGCAGCTTTATAAGTTGAAATCCCATAAAACATAATTAGTCACGGTAAAATTATGTAGCAGTAGGTTGAGTTTGATGGCGCTAAAATATTTTTTTTCATATAAAATGAAAAAAAGTTAGGTATGAGAGATGTTAATAAATATGTTATTTAGAAAACAACAAAATATAATATTTATAAGTTAACGCTACAAGCAGCGAGTGTGCCAATAGAGAATATACAAGTTTTTGTACATGGTTATATTGTCTTTGGAATAAGGAAACAAAGGGAATTATTAAGAATTCATCCCAAAAATATTTTAATTCTCTATTGGCACAAGTTGGTATCTACAAAGTAATTATAATTTATATAAAAAAAATCTAAAGTAAAATTAAATGATATTCGTAACTAATTAACCGCCATGAGTTGGATTTAATATTTATTAGTGAGCGATAAGTTTAACTTTTTCCATATTTGATACAGAATGCTGATGACTGAGAATAATCGGTGAAGATAAAATTAATGATGTTTAGCACTTTTTAGCCGTCTCCGAACGAATTTTCTCCGTTAAGAATTTTCCGAATTTTCTCCGTTAAAATGGGCTAACGGAGAAAAGGATAAAACTTACAATTGGACAAGAACTAACGAAGACAACAGATATATTTAACCAGGGGTCAGCGTGCTTTGATTTACAGAATAAGTGGTCAAAAATCGGCCACTGGCTTTTTCCAACAAAAGTTAATAGTTGTCGGTCGCCGACTTATTAGATACTAATATCGTTCATTTTCGTTACTCATTAATCTTAAATTAAAAATACTCCTCTGCTTCCGGTCTTGGCTAATATTTTGAAAACTTGTACATCCTGCTCATCCCTTACTGAATTATGATTGGATTTTATAAAAAAATTTCTCATCCAAGACAAACAAATTCGAAATATTCTCCTACAAGTATGATCACTCCATGTTTCCAAATGCCGTTTGAGATAATCACTTCACAATTTTTTTGCGTCCTATTATATCTTGCACTTTCTAATTATTTTATTTTAATAATCCCTAACAATTTTGTTGATACGAAAATGTGTTTAATGTTTTCTTTTTTCTTTGTTAGCTAATAACTAAGCGAATCGTTACAATATACATGTAGGAGAATAATACTAACGACTTCTAACGCGCAGATAGAATACTGATATCACGAAAAGCGTTTTTCTATTATTATTAAATCATGCTCAAACGGTTAGATAGATAAAATTTAGGATTATACATATATATATATATATATATATATATATATGTGTGTATATATATATATATATATTATATATTCATATATATATATATATATATATATATATATATGTATATACATATATATACATAGATTTCAGAGGTAAACTTATCCAATTGAGCGACAGTTTCTTTCTAAATAATTTCAAATTTAAACAACTCGGTTAAAAGTAGACATAATACCACTAACGCTTGATAAATGGGAGCTAGTAATACTTTAAATTCGTGGCGGCTCATCTTTAAAATTGGGCGCGTGTAATATGTATTTATAATTGTTTACTTTGCAGATCTGTCTAATCAAAATCTTTGCTAATAACCCACCTAAAGATGTTGTAATACAACGAAACCTAGGTGGTGGTAAAGAAATTAAAGAAAGTAGAAATAATACTACATCACGTAGTTTCATTTAATTGTCGACAATTGTCGTTTTAAAGAATAATGTATGTGTTATAACACATTTCAAATTTCAAATAGTTATTTCAAAAACGTATGAAGCTGTGATTTTGAAATAGTTTTCATAAAATTTTCTTAAAATGTTGTAATATATGATGGCAATGTATAACCAAAATTATAAAAATCTGGGATAAGTATAGAAAGCAGAAAATTCAAAAGAAAAGGATAAAGAAAATGCTGTGTTCGGGGTCAACCAATAGGCAATGTTGTCAAATATGGGCGAATTAAGTACCTTCTGAAAGCTCAGACAGCATCTGACTAGCTTGAGTGATGTATGGCAGAGGGTTTCGTTGCTGATGATCGAAATTTTTACGAAAATAACTGAGGAACTTCATGATACCTGCAGGATACAATTCGATATTTTCCATTTAATTTAAAAAAAAATTAATGTTATAACATGTTACAGCATATATAATATTATGACAACTTATTCAAAAACATATTAAGAAGTGTTGCAATAATGTCATTGTGCAAGGTAAAAACACATCATCTTAATTAGAAATCCAGGTGGACGAGGCATAGAAAAATTAAATAATTTTGTTATTGTTATATAAACACTTAAACATGTAGAAAATAACGTACGTAAGAACATTCATAATGGAGATATTGGTTCAAAAAGCAGTCCAAGGAATTTTTAAATGTTCTTCCGGCACCACATTTCCAGTGCATCGATTTTGCGATAGTCTTTTAATATGAGGGTCCAGGTTTCTGCTCCGTACGGAAAAATTGGAAAATCGGGACTGCTTTTTTTCGATTAGTCGAATCCGCACGCCACTACGAAAATATTGTGATGATTGCGATAAGCTGTTCCATGCTGTCGATATTTTTGCTAGTTCCTCGTTCCAATACAAGCTGTCCGTTTCTCGAATATTGCTTAAATGTCGATCCGTTAATAAATACTTAATGTTAACTTTGAACGCCCGGATTCACCTTGACAGTTTTATTATGATGATTATAATTTGTGTTACCATATTCTTGTCATAATTATTTTGAACATTTTTTTTCTTTTTCGATCTTAAAATATTTATTTTATTTTGTAAATCGTTATTGTTATTATTATTTTTATTCAACATGTGGAAAAATAATTAAGTTTATTTTTCAATTTTATATTGTTGAATTCTATTTTAAATTTTTATGTAAATTATTATGAATATTTGCAACAATTTTTGCTTTTTTATTGTTAAATAAATTTTAGATAAATTTTTTAATCTCTCGACTGTTATTGTTAAATTATCTCTATTATTTTGTACAGAATTATTATTACCACGGTTTCTTTGTATGTATCAATACTCAAAGTAGATTATTGTCTGTATGAATATTAGAACATGAGTCTAGCTAAAACTTATATATTGCTGTAACGTCATGACTTATTTTTGTTTTCCCCGTATGAAATAAGTAAGTGAATAAATATTCTTCTGTCCTTCCAAATTTTATCTAGCTTCCTGATAGCAGATCTTATGATGTTACAACATCTTTCGATTATCAGATGTAATCATACAAAAATATATGCCATTATTTTTTTTGAGTCCACATAAGATTATCATAAACTGTGATCATAAACATACACAAGTTTAAAGAGTATTAGTGAGCGAAATCACGCGAAGCTGACACTTTATATTATATATATAACGAAGGCCACGTTCATTTTGCAAGATAAATTCTAATATCCCAGAATATGCGTAGAAATTATAAATATTCAATTCACGAGAGCGTAGATTAATAACTGGAGATTTAATCTGATGCATAGTTTATAAATTTACTAGCAGTTTTAAATATTTCTTTTATTATTGGTCTGGAAAACGAAAAATCTCAAAATTGAATATAATACAGCAGAGAAGAATTCTTTCATTGAATATTGAAAGTTGTGCATTCAAGAAAATTTAATTTGATTTGGCCTGCACAATTTCGAATTTGGACTTTTTAGTCATAATCGGAAAAACAATTCCGGATGTCAAAGCAAAGAATTAAATTACTTAAAAAACTACAAATTTACCTAATGCATTGGGTAAACAACAGGTAAGGAACAGTGTCATAAATAATTTTTTTTTAAATATAATATAAAAGATAAACGAAGAAAACAGAAATAATGTAATAATTTAAAGTCTCCCTATCCTAAATAGTAATCAATTATGAACTATCAAAAAACTCCATAGTTTTATTACTGAAGCTATCGATGGGGCAGAAAAATTCAGATATGGCGTGTATCACAAATGTCATTTTTAATATTTACATGATCAAAAATGTAAATATTAAAATTTACAATTATGTTTGTCCAAACGAGACCTCTAGTAAGCTGAATTAAAAAATGACTTCGTCCTCTGAGGAAACAGTCGAGAATCTAAAATGTCATTATATGCAAGGCCAAATTATTATGGTAATAATTCAAAAATTTTAAAATATACGTTTTCACAAGCGATTTCTGTCGGAGGTAAAGAGACTTTCGACCAATTTTATTGTTAAATTTTAAGAGAATAAATAATATTAGTAAATATGTATTTTGCTGTACAAAAACTTACTTTTTATCTTTCCTCTATTATGAAAATGCGAGGATCATCTCAAAACCGGATTATTTATTTATTACTAGATTTATTATTCAGTTTTATTCACTAGTTCTAAATTCAGAGGCTCAATTCGTTTTACAAATGCTAAAAACAGTAAATTAAATTTAAATGAATTTAATCATGGAGCAATGAACAACCCTTCACGTCATTTGGCACTATTTTAATAGAAGGGTTTTATTCTCCATTAGTTTAATTGTGAATTATCTAGCATTATGTATTACGTAGCAAATATATGAAATAAACTTTTCATGTGACACGGAGTTATTGAAAAAATAATATTAATATTGACAGTTGGAGGTTGATAAAAGTATTATCTCCTATATTTTTTCTCATTATTCGAAGTTAATATCACAATATATTAATAACAACAAAATGAATCGCATTATTCATTAATCTTCACCAAAATATACCTAGTATTTTACTTATTACGTTATTGAAGAATATAAATGAAAAGCTTGAAGTGGAAATGTATTCTTCAATTTTGTCGGCGGAACTTGGAAGGTGTTCATAAAGATTCCATCGAATTAGATTACATGTTCTCAGAACGATAGGAAGATATTGCTTTTCATGGAAAATGGTTATACGCATCCAATTATACCATAGAAGTGCTCTAAGTTTTGTTTTCCTTTTTATTAGATCTCATTATACGGAGATTTTATTAAGGCTATATCGGAAATAATCGTCTTTACAAAGCTCCCTTTTATGATGTACAGGCTCTATATATATATATATATATATATATATATATATATATATATATATATATATATATATATATATGTATATATATATATATATATGTATATATATATATATATATATATATAGCTATGCTCTATAGCTCCCAGCTATGTCGAACAGCATTATCCACAAGATAGGGTCTTATTTCCCCTTTGAAAACTTTTCCATATGTACAATATTTATCAACAATACATGGTTAGCACATCTTTCCTGTAGAAATTTGGAAACTTTTCTGTTTTTTCTCAAAGTTTCTGTTGTGTGTTTTTCACTTCGGACTATTGTGAAGGTAATTACATTTTAGCAGTATGGCTGCGTCCCAGTTTTCTGGTATCTTTGTTAAATATAATTTATATCCATACTGAACGTTTCATTCTGTTCTTTATCAATGGCTCCTGAGTTTCCAAGAAATTAGTTTAAGTGAGAGTATAGGATGTGAAGCTTTAATCCCATGAGGATATTTAATTTCGAAAATACTCGAGCTTTTTATAAACTATTTGTTTTGGGTGCTTTTTTGTTTTTTAGAAAATTTATTATGAATGTTTAGGGATGTTCATACTTTCAGTTCCATATCGTTAACTTTTTTTAATCCGAATCTGTTTTTAGTTTTTGTATATCAGGGCTAACAAAATTTCTTTCCTTTAGTTAAGTTTTAGCAAGGATAGAAATATTCTTTGGAAATATTTGAAACTTTTCCAGTTTATATAAGGCTTCATAAAACTGTTTTATAATATATAGTTTCATCATTTTAATTACTTCCTACTAAGTTCTGCTTAAATTTTTTTAAATTGTTATACGTTTTAATTAAATTCCTTCTTTTACCTTCTAATATTAATACGAATATAGATATATAATTGTAAAATACATTAATTAACTTGTCGAAATTTAATCAAAATATTATTATTATAGTTTAATTTAATTAAAATATTATTACTATAGTTATTATTAACTTAACTGATTCACTAAATATAACAAAACCGTAAATATGTGTTTGAGGCTTGACAGCTAGATTCAAAATAGCCGAAACTCTCAGGAGAGCTATTTAATATAGAATATTCACGGGCATTTCTATTCCGGCGATTACAGTCTCGAAGGGTTATGTTGCGGTTACAGCGTTAAACTAAATAAAAAGGCTGATTTTCAATATTTCCACTGCAATGAAAATTAAATACCGATATTTAATTATAATGTCCACAGTGATCGTGTAAGAAATACTCATTTAGCTGCTATTTCGGCATTTCTGATAAACTTAAAATATTATTTTTTAGTAATGTTTTGGATTTATTTCTTTTTTTGCTAATGATCATTTATTGACATAGAGATGGTAATTATGGAATAATTGAAAATAATATTTCACATGCCAGAATTAAAAAAAATGCTAAAGGAATTTAGTTTTAAACACCTATTATTTAAGTCAATTTTAATTGAAATTTATTTCATTAAATATATTATTAAGCAAAAACGACTTTTTTAATACTTTTATCAAAAAGCATAACGAAATAAGGAAACGAATTTTTGTATCTCTCAGAAATTAACATAATAAAAACTTTGCATAGTTTAAAGTTTTTGCTAAAAATTCTGCTTCACATCTTTTGCACGTTTGATTAGAAAAAAAAGGGGAACAAATGGGAAAAATACTGTATAAGATATTTATTTAATTTTTAAAGAGTTAACTGACAATACCTCATTGGATAAAGTCGTGAAAATTTTTTCTCTCATAATTTGGAATAAGTATCCTAATTTTGGGAGTTCGGTAATTCATTATAAAATGTTGTCTGTCTGCGCCTCACAACTATTTTTTTAGAAACCACTTTACGTAGTAATTTGAAATTTGGCAAAGTGATATATCAATATGCAAATATCTCAACAGTTTTTCAACAATATTCACATGGAAAGTTTACAATTTACATACTCAGTACTTGATCTTTTTCTAATTTCATATATCATGTGGAATATCAGTTAAAAAAAGTAACTATTTTAATTTAGAAGGATATCCAGCATACTTTCTAACCTACATATTGCTGACAAGGTCTATAACATTTATCTCACAAATTCTTTGTGATATTAACTTGAAATTTGAAAAAATTTATATAATAATTGTCCACAAAAAATATATCCTCTCCCTTTATTTTCAAGACTGCTAAAATCGAACTGAGAAAAAAGCCTGTTAACCACGAGAACACTTGCATTATGAACTTGCATTATAACATTTTAGGTTACATAGTATTTCTAATAAACTATTTACAAATATTAATTTTTCGCAACGTAAACGTATTGCCTTTTATATATCTCACAGGTGATACAACAAATTATAAAAATGTATAAAATATCACATACCTCCCATTATGTCAACTTTCAAGTATATAGGTCGACCGAATGTACCCCATAAATTTTGATTATCAGTGGGTGAAATTATTTTATTTATTTATTATTATTAAATTTCATATCTCAAGTTGCTCTTGAGGAAAAGAGTTTTGACAGACAGGCGAACGAACGGAAAATCGAGTGATCCTATAACGGTTTTGTTTCTTCATTTGCGGGACGAAATCATAAAAACAATGGCATTACAAACTTTTCTAAATTGTTTATATATTTTTTGAGATATTCTCGACATACAGGTATATCAATGGCTGTTAAATAAATATTAGTACATATATTTACGCTGTGAAAAAAAATATTAATATTTGTATTGTAGTACTAGTCTAATAATGTAGTATTATACATATATATATATATATATATATATATATATGTTTTGGGTACTGATTGTTCATATTTTGGCTCATTCTTTTGAACAGGGAAACATGTACGAATGTTAAAATAGAGTCTTTAGTTATAAAATAAATCAAAACATTGCATGATAAAACCTACTAATTATAGCACTAGTTAAATCGTTTCTAAAGGTTTGTAGTAAGCACTACAAAACTCAATATAATCGTATAATATATCGTTTTTAAAGGTCTGTAGTAAGCACTACAAAACTCAATTTAATTATAAAATAAATCAAAACATTGCAAGATAAAACCTACTAATTATAACACTAGTTACATCGTTTTTAAAGGTCTGTAGTAAGCACTACAAAACTCAATATAATAGACAACGATGGCGGCGGGTAACGAATCGATTGGACAACATGTAGTCGCATCGAGCTTTTAAAATTAAGTGCTTGACGCATCTTCATCACAAAAGTTTCTAAATTTAGAAACCTTATTATTTAATATTTTTTTAAACCTGTACAGTGAAAAGTATAGTAGGCAATATATTTCCGTTTTACAGAATAACATTTTGTAAATAGTATAATGGTAATAATGATACATCCATTAAATACAAGTACATAAATGAGTACGGTACCATCGATGTGCGAGTTCTACTCATGCTTGACAGGTTTTTATTTCGTGTTACTAACTGTTCCTTTCTTTAAGTCTTTAGCCAAAATAGTGAATGTAAATAAATATTTTCATCAATAAAATCCAAGTTATTTTCACTTTAAAATAGTGGGTTGTTTTAGTAGCGTTCACTCGAAAATATTAAGAATTAATTAAAAGAAGGAAGTCAATAGACTAGTGACTAGAGGAAATCAAATAAAATATTTTTTAAGAATTTTAATGCCATAAGTTTCTTTCTACTTTGTTTTTTGAATATGATCATCTTTATGGTGAATTACTTGATATCAATGAAGAGCATCATTACCACTATTCAGTTACCACTATTCAGTTACCAGTTTTCTATTTCTATTAATATTCAATTTAGAATTATGAAAAATTTTGAGGACTTCACATTTCTGAGGTCTTTATAACTATACGTTTCAAAAATGGAACCAATAGCGGAGCCCAACGTTTTCATCCCCATAGAGTTATTTGAATTATGCTGCTACCTCCCCCACCCTTAGTCACTATACGCCTACCCTCCGTTCATCACGACATGGATCTTTAGTGTTGAAGACACAATTGTAAATAAGTAAGAAGTGTTCCCTGGCAGTAATATTTTTTATAACTGCTCTTTCCATATGAATTCTATTCTATATTATAGAGCCTATAATCGTCATCAAACTAAGAAAATAATTTTTGAAATTGGGGGTACGATTCTAGAGTTTAGCGTAAACAAACCAACAAAAAACAAACTTTTCCATTTTATATTTTAGTGCAGATTACATAGTGGTTAAGCATGTTGCTGAAGTCTATGTTTCCCGTTTCGTATAAAAGGAAAAACGAAAGCCTCATATAAACACGATCGTTTATGTATCACAACCTATTTTTCAGGCACAATTTTTTGCAGAAATCTTAAATATGATGTAGTAATGGATAATATTGATATCCACATTTTATTATAAGTTAACATTTTAAAATATTGATATGTAAATTGTACTAATTTTTTTATTATTTTACATGTTGGATGGGTATTTAAAAAGCTACATAAATATTTTTTTTAGAATTATAAGTGAATATTTTTAGAGATATGCACCGAAACGTGCAAAACTAATGCTTCTCCGCCTTATTTTTAAAAGTACCTGAACGAAAACAGTGAAAAACTTCACTAGAAATAGAGAAACTTCATCAGAAGAATATTCACTAGAAGATTGCAGGAAAACTATAGTGCTCATCCGGGATCTAAAGAGTTTTATTTACACAAAGGATGATGACTTAGAACAATAGCACTGTGGTATTTTCGCCAAGATCTCAGTTTTTATGTGAGCACATATCAAAGGAATAGTTTCTTGGAAACATCAATCGTTTGTACATAAAACAATTTTTTTTTGTGTAGAAATAAAACTTGTATCTTGTGATTCAAATGAAAATACTTTCACGTATTAAATAAAAGAGCATGGCTCTTTGAAGGTTTGTGTCAAAATTATTATGACATATATATTTTTAATTTATAGGAAATAAAAAAAATATATTCAAGTTTGAAATTTTTTCTCTGAATTTAAAACCGAAAATTATTTATAATAAATAACAATTATTTTAATAAGCATAAATACTATTTTAGAATTACGTTGAAGTTATTTACTGTACAACCGGTACTGGCATATTTTAACTTTACTACAACTTTAACTAGAAATATTTACCCTTTTTGTTATGCGTTCTAGATAGAAATGTTCTGTCAAGATCATGATATATAGTATTAAAAAAATACTATTGCGTGCATATTAAACTGTTCCTTAAACGTTTTGAATTTCTGTAACTGGCTGTGTGCTCAATTTCAGTTATATATATATATATATATATATATATATATATATATATATAGATTAGGAACCATTCAGAAGGTCATATATGTACGTGTAATATTATGACTTTTGTGTTTACCGTTTCAGATAGTTAGATAATTAAATCCATAAGCTAAAAATGTAAAAATAAATTTATGAATTTTCAAAAAGTATTGAATTTTGAAATTAGCACATCTGCATGCAAGGATGCGATATTTTATTATTTTATACTCAGCCTACCTACCCTGAATATGATACATAAAGGCGCCTTAAAGTTAGCGTTATAAATATAATGATAAAGATATTCAGAAAAACCAAGCACAAAGTAAAGATAAAAAAAACAAACAGTAGACAAAAGAATTTAACATTTTCAATGAATGGAGCTCTAGTCAGGGTATATTTTATTTGCTTTTATCACATTTTATATTCTTACGATTAGTATAAAGGTGCCAGTTTTATCTGAAAAAAATCAAGTAACTTAAAAAAAATTACTTAAAATTATTTAGTGTCCTTGAACGTAAATAATTTTACATAGAAAAGCATTTCATAATAATATCCATGATATTTTACATATGAGATCAATATTCTTTGTTTAATTTCGAAGAAACTGCGAGAAAATATACTTAAAATAAAACTATATTGCTAAAGATAATAGAGAACTATTTAGAATAAATAATATTGCCATACATAATTATTTAAGGTCGGGTATTAATATTATATTTACTTATCAGTTGATATAGTACCAGCTTGTCCGTGGCTTGGCTCTTGTGCTTTGAGGGCGGCAGGGTTTGTCCTTTACTCAAACGAATTAATTCAAAGTTGTGTAAATTTAATAAAGAGTTTGAGTTCCCTATTGACATCCTGTAGTACAAAATTGTTATTATTGGTTAAAAATGACAAAATTCATTGTTAAATACTTCTACACCAAATATCATAAGAATTTATCTGATGTTCTAAATATGGTTAAGTAAGAAATATCCAAATACACCTATTGTAGTTTTGTTAATCCACATTTCCAAAGCCATGGATGTAACTTCATAAATATTGCAGACCTAATAAGATAAACAGATGTCAAAAATAGTCTAATTTCCAATTTTCGTGTCAAATAGTAAAATTACGTACTTTTGTCATCCAGTTAGTTAACACAACAATTTTTTATATATTTTGACTCCAAATATTTTAATTAAATCATTAGAACTTGCGTGTATGATTTTTGTTCATTCAGTTCACTATGTTTACTGTATCTTTTCATGGTCCAGTTCGATGTAAGTGGTTGTCAATCAAATTGGAAAAGCAAAATCCAGTAACTGATATCTTTTAGATATTGTGACCTTTCAACTAAATATACTGCACTTTTTATTAGCGGTCCCACACATATTTAATATAATTTTCAGATGACGTGTTAATATCTTACATACTAAGATTTTGAATTAAACAATATAAAATATTATTAAGTCTGAGTAGAATTCATGTTATGAGAGTTTCTTATATGCAAACAATTTAAATAGACGGGTGAACAAACGTTTAGAAACGTCATTATAATTTGTCAATACGTACCGTTTATTGTAATTTTGACAAACATAAGCTTATCACGTATGGCTCAAAAATTATGAGAAAATATTTTCATAATATTTTGAGTTTAGTAGCTAGGAAACGGGGATTAGTGGGGAGGGGGAGTTAAATTTACCTCATATATATTCTCGTATACTTTTGATTATACGTTTCCTAAAATAATAAAAAAATATTGGTATCCTTTTAACTACTGGTTTTAAACAAATATTAAATTTGCACTTTCAACATTTTCATAAAATCCCTCAAAAGTATAAGTTTTAATTATTGTGTATTTATTCAGAAATTTTAGGTTTAACAGGCATAACATTCTTTTAATTTTCAAATGACTATGGTGAATTTTAATTACTACGGTGAATTTTTTTTAGGAAGAAACCTTTGACACTTGTGGAGAAAATCGATAGAAACATGAAACATTTTACAAACAATTTTTTTTTCTTTTTAGGTATGAAACTCTCAAAAAACCGAGAAGTCGAAAGTTCTGCCAGTTATATAGGTAAGCAATCTGTTGAAACAATAAAACATTAAGCATCGATACACGAGTGCACTATATAAGAATGTATAATATCTTTAATATAATAACTTTTATGGTTTTTTGAGTACCTTGTAACAGAGTTAAAATTTCCGAATCGATAGTTGCTGGCTTTGAAAATAACTGTAGATTCATGTAATAATGTATTACATGAATCTACAGTTATTTTCATTAGCAACTATCGATTCGGAAATTTTAATAGAACTGCGATATTAGAATCGAATAGGTTATATTCTATATTTATCTAAAATTTATCAGGTAGTTAATTTATTTTGCATAGCAAGCACAGGTTTTTCCACGCTGAATATTGTAACCAATTGCGATAAGCGATTCATAATGATTTGTGTTAACCTAGTTTAGCTTTGAACTGATAAATGATTTATATGGCTCTTTAATTTTGTTTGATAGATTGCACCCATTCAGCTCTAATAAAGCTTGTCCTAATCACAACTAGCGTAAACATTTATATTTACTAATTTTCTAAAGTGGTCATTCTTAATTACTAAAATTTTCATTTATCTGTTTTTATTATTGTTTATACGAATCGTACACGTAAACTATATCACAACAAATCATAAAATATACTTTAAAATAGACAATCATTTTGATTTTTTTGTTAATAATTGTGTACTTAAGAAGATAATTCGTATAAAGTCTCCAAATAAAGATATTTTCTCTAAAAAATACCAATAGAACTGGGAAAAAATCTACGGTTACATACGAAATATTTGCTTATGGTACAAGTTTTTATATGGTACAAGTTTTTATATATATGGGAGCACGGCGCCTTGAGAAACACGGCTAACCGATTTTCCTAGAATCTAATGGCACTAACAAATTATTGACTTATACTCGCACTCTACTTTCTGCATTCAATTGATATTAACTTTGAAGGTTTTCACACGTGATTTCTGCATTCAATGGATATTAACTTCAAAGTTTTTCACAGGTGACAATAGGTTACTTGAAATCTAAATAACAAGCGCGTCACGGATTTCAAGAGCTTTGAAGTGACGCAATGAACAGGCTGAAGTAGTTCATTGTCTGCTTGTCCATTGTTTAGAGCTCGCACGTGGGTATAATGTATATTTAACTCTACCTGTAGATCATATCTTTTTATTTAAATCTTTATGAGGACATAGGATTTCACGTGTGGTGTATATATTTTTTAAAAGATTGACAAAAATGGATTATTCATTTATTTATATCAGGCATAGTTATCAACTTCACAGCAAATAAGACCAGGTATTATAAATCTAATAATAATAATAATATAATTTTCCAAAACAAACAAGTGCAATAAATAAAATGCTTAAAGTAATTTGCAAGAAGAAACGTAATGTTCAAAGATCGCCTTCTTTAAAAATGGGCACTGAATTAATGTACAATGTAATAAAATCAGATTAATAAAATATAACCATATTTCTTTCCTTTTAATTTAAATTTATAAAATACGATCTGTTGACAAACTGTGGAGAAAATTTTAAGTAATAATGTTTTTGTATAGGATATCGAATAGATTGTTTTACAAATTTTAATTTCATGCTGAATTTAATATATTTTAGTCAGCTGTTAAGCTAGGTTATTAATTATGACTCAATTATCTTTTAATGTCGACTACAAATGCGCAGTATTGGGGAAAAACAAAAAACTTACTTTTTCAAGGAAACAATTTTTACTGAAATCACTTATGTGGTTTTGAAACAAGTATTATTCCGGACTTAATTTGCTAAATCCGACTTTTAACATTTGTTGCTATTAATTGCGACACGCTGCGTAAGTTGTGCAATTATAGTGTAGATTAAAATGCCACACGATCAATTAACCCATGAATTTCGCATGTTAGAATGAGTCACGTTTCACTAATTTTAAAAAAAATAATATAATATTAGCACATTTAGTTATTCGCACAAGGGCATAATTTTTTTTTATAATTTATGTCTTTTGTCATATTTTTGCAAACAATAGCGTAATTATATATAGCTTATGTTTTAAACTAGAATATATTTTTTATTTATATGTAACATTTTATTAAAATATATTATACCGTTTAAGAATGAAAGAGTAACAAACAAACAAATAAAGAGAAAGCATTTCACTTTTATTACATTAGCGATGGTAATTATATATTGGTCATCATTTAATCTAATACTGTGTTACTTATATGCAAAATTTAATTAAAATAATTTGAGCCACTTGATCGGGAATGAACAAGGAAACATATAAACAGGCAACATTTCATTTTATTTACATTAGCAAGTAATATAAGTATTATTTAGCAAGTATAAGTATTATATTAGCAAGTAGAAGTTCCGTAATCTAAGGCTTGACATACTGAACATTTCTTTTTTACATTTTAATTTTCTTCTGTCAAGGGAAGGAAAGAATATTTCTGATTTCAGGGAAGTATTTTCTACAGAAGTACACGGCGTGACGTAATCATTATTTTTGTATTTATCAAAACTTCTGTTAAATGTTAGTTCTCTGACCTCCTCAAAAACACAAAACTGTTTGATTTAATTTTCCCTTTTGGTTTACTATAGATTGCAAGGTAATTCAAGAACAAACATAGCATGCATGAGTAGCTAAAATTTAAATTCAACCCAACTTCTAAAATGTTCACATATTATTTAAAAATAAATGCCTTTTTATTAGAACGTTAGACTGCTTGCATTTACATTTTGATTAACCAAGTTAGGAAAAATACATTCTTTTATGAAGCATTGAACAATTTTAACCTGTAAAGCAATTGATTTGTTAGAACAGAACCAACTAACGCATTTTCAAAACCAATTCCCCGTAATAGCAAACAATGCGCAGAGGTTTTATGTAAAAAGAGCACTTACATTGTACTCACTATTTTCCAATCAAAGCTATTAAGTTTGCGATGCATTGCTTTTTATTACAAAAGTTTGACATAGCCTTTTATTCATTAGAGGTTCTAGCTAAAATGCTTTTTTTAAAATTCAATAATGCGGGAGCGAGTCGAGATCAATACACGTGAACACTTAACACCATATATTCAGCGGATCATCGAGCTTTTCAATAGAATATTATTGGCACAGGTTTTTTTTATTATATTTTTTTTTATTATATTATATATATAAAAGCTCTTTTTATGTACTATGATATTCATCTCTGAATTAAAATTTAAATCATTGGATACTAAATACGATCTGATAATTGAATACATAAATTCTAATAAACATTGCATCTGATTTTCATGACCTTTTCGGGAATTTTAGAGGCGGTGACACTGAAATTCTTTAGAATATAAAAAATTAAACAAAGTGGCAAATTTCCAATTTGCCAATTCTTTTTGAAAAGAGTCCTAATGGCAATCTGTGCATTGTTTTCCTCGATATAACTATTGATAGAAACAGTCCGTTCATCCTTCCTTGGACGTCTCCTTTACGGTCTTTTCGAAGACCGTCGCCACTTCTTACAATTTGAGTATTATTCTTGGCAATAAATAGATATCGCATAGTATATAGTCGGAACTGAATGAATGTTGACTCACAAATTTTATAGCCAACGGAGAATTTCCGTTCCTCTGGTTGAGTGTGTAGAGGCGTGGACGTGATGGAGGATGATTCGAGAACGAAGGTTAAATTTTTCCAAAACAATAAGCAAACAATTAATGGTTTACTAGTCTGCGCTAACTTTAATTTTTAAGGATAATCATTGTATAATAATCCTTGCGTCTTATGAATAAGGCGGCCATCTTTTTTCCTTCCTTATTCTAACCCTTCAGAATGAAATACCTACAACTCAGACTGCCTCTTAGTTTTGGGATTGTAATGATATATCAAACTTTTGTCACCCATAATGATATAGAATAGGATATTTGTGAAAATTTCTCTTTCAAAAAGGATTAAAAAGAAATGGAAGTAAAATAGGATCAAGGATAGGAATTGTGTTCTAGCCGATTGTCTCTGTGTAAACATGTAAATAGGTTAAAAAAGTTTGTGAGTTTTGGATATTGTTACATTAGCACGATAAACCAACTCTCTTAATTCCTAAGTATAGAGATAAACCATAATAATTAATAACTTTTTCGCGTTTAATTCCGTCCTCAAGATACATTATTTCAATGTTACCGCAAAGATTAATCGAGCAAGATGCCGAGCACTGTGTGATTTCATCAAAGAAATATACGACGTGTTGTATTTAACATCTTATTTGGGCATGAAGGCTAAGCAATACGATTATTATATTGTAGAAGGGAAAATCGATTGTACTGGTAATTGAGTGTATTCTTTAATTTTCTGTTTATGATAATTAAACCTTTAAATGTAATTACGGCTAAAAAAAAGTTGAAAGTAAACTCATTTTTCGTTATTAAGAAACAAATTATTCTTACGTAACAAAGATCTAAATTTTTAAAAAAGATGTCTTAAGCTATTTTTATCTTATATTGTCATTATTGTAAGACATCCACAACAATTTTGGTGGAAACTTCCTTCAATCTGCACCACTCCGTTATATTTTAGGCTGCTTAAATCCAGATTGTACACGCCGCTCTCTATATATCATTTCTCCGTCGCATTTACGACCGCCCACAATGTCTGCCGTATTTTGAAGGTTTTCATATCAAGAAAATTTGCATTACAAGTCCGGCTTTTGAGCGATCTGCCTAGCCTTTTGGCAATATCACCGAGTTTATTTTCTGAAGCAACTTATTTGTTTCGCAGTTTCCTTAAGGAGATTCCTGCCAATTTTATTTCCATAGCTATTTGAGCTGTTTTCAGGATGGGTTTTGCTGTTACTCAAGTCTTGGCTCCATAAGTGAGGACTGCTTTTAAATAGTTCTAGCTATTCATTTTGAAGTCGAACTCAATTTTGAGTAGACTGAGAATCCCAGTCTTATCCGTCTATCGACTTCGTTGGTCTTATATGTTAGAAAGGAATCCTAAAGAAAAATTCTTGATATGCCTATTTACCAATAGCTTTTGTACTTTTTGGAAATAAAAAAAACTAGCTGATTCGAAATCTGAAAATATTAAATTTTTCAATTATTTTCTATAATGAAAGAAGAAATGTGTGAAATTTGCAAAAGCAACGATGTTAGTTATCATTGTGAAAACAGCTATAACATTCTTCTATAAATTAATAAATATTCAATAAAATTAAAAATACGGTGCTTTGTAAAAGAGATATCATTCTTTTTATCGATGTAATATATAACAACTTTGCAGAGTTTGACCATAATTTCGTTTAAATTTTTTGGCCGAAAAATATGACATGAAAAGAATAATGTCGAATGAGTTTTTATAAGAAACTTATATGAAAACCATGTTTCTAGGAAACATGGTTTTCATATAATTCTGCTATCTAAGCCAATTTATTAAATAGTTTCGAAATAACTTTCTATTATTTTTTTTTCAAATAAATAATTTAATATTTTATTTCTATCTGAAAAAAATTGCAAATTTTAACCATTCCTTTAATAGTAGTAGGTCAGCTTAGTATGTGAAATGGTTTATACCATTCCAAACATGCATGTAAATAATCTAGAAGAGAGATGTTTCAACAATACAATTCCATGAAATATATATATATAATAGGAAAAACTTAAATGAAACTCAATTGAAACGAGGACATAACTTGAATGATATTTATAATCTAGACTGGTCTTCAAATAATTAATAAATAAATATAATGTAAGTAGCTATTTTGAATGTTATGTTACTTCGTTAAACGCTACTTTCAATGCTAAGTTACTTCGTTACTTGTAAGTGAAAAGTATTTGGATAATTTAAGAGAATTTATTGAATAATAAGAATTGAGAAATAAATTTTAGTAAACGTAAATAAAATAGATTTAAAATTCATCTTTCCGTTTATATTTTAACATTTATATATCAATATATACAATAAGCAATATATTTCATAATTATATATAACTAGTTGAAATTTCAAATTATTGTTAAAGGAAGAAGTTACAGTAATAATACTATGGGTAGCGAAGTAATTTAAGAAACAGTCATGAGTAGAGTAATGCTAAAAGAGTGACATATAACATAAAGACAAAAGTTTAGAAACAGAGGATTATGAACATGATTTGATTAGTGGTTAACTAAGATGAGTCAAAATTAATGTTTTTACGTACGTGTTACGCCGTCACGTATGTCTTTTCAGTTTCTTTATTATAATAACTACAACTTTTAATCACGCGTTCAAATATTTTTTAATAAAATTTATTTTTTCAGTTAACTGTTTAACAAAAGAACTTGGATAAAGATTTCGGTGTATAGGCTAAGCCTGCTAGTACTTACTGACATAATAATTTGCGTTTTAATATTAACCTAAGATATTAACTTAAGCAAATTTAAAACAGTCATAATATTTTCGTTATAGTCGCTCAAAATTACTTAATCATTTATTTTTTTATGAATGCGCTAACTTAGTAAACTAAAAGAAAATTATTGAATGACGCTTATTTGAGAAAACTTTTGAAAACTACTCCAGGATATGTGAAGTTACTATGAAATCATATGATAATTTCTAAAGGCGGTCGAAGTACCTTGTCGCTTGAGTGGACAACAATACAACTGCTGGCATTAACCTCGATTAATTTTATTGAAAGGGCAAAGAAGTTGTAAAAAACCGTGTAAGTTTTTTCGATTAAAATTTATATATTTTTTAAAACTTAAATGGAGCTTAAATTTAAAATAAAAAGCAATCATACAAAGTAATAAGAGATGGTGTTACTTAACCAAAATAAATGTAAATTTTAAAATTATAATCTGTCTAATTGAAAGGCATAGAATAACTTTCAGTATTTTGACTAGAAAAAGCAATTCAAGTTAAAATGTAATAATAATTATAGCAATTGCATATACAATAATATCTTATTGTAAGCAAATTCAGCCAGACGTAGTGACGTTTTATTTCAACGATATTTGTTTACTACTGGCCTAAACTTATGCTAGTAAACAAAATATGAATTGCACTGGTTTCAGACGGTAAACGAAAGATGGAGCTGGGATAGCGTAATGTGATATTTATTGTTTAATCGATAAATTTAAACATTTTCTAGATATAAGGAAATTATTAAGTAATTAATAAACAATTCAACAGATTTGATTTTTATTTCATTTAAAAATTAATATCTATTATAATTACATGAGAGACACCATATGCTTGTTTACTAAATATAAAGAATGCCACTAAAAATATGAAAATGATAATAAAAGGAGTGGGAAACTCTTAATGTTAGTTCTTTAAATGTATCCGACTCCATATTGGCACAAGGATATATAAAGACCATTTTTTTCTCAAGTAGCAAAGATAGAACATTTTATATTTCCGCTCATTTCAACCAGGTAAACATTATCATAAGTAGACAATTTCAACAATAAATTAACTAAAAGGTTTAAACTTATTTGAACAAAAATTTCTACCGCAGTCATTGACTTTGTGTTTAGTATCCGACAGGTGTCGACTTCAATACGATCGTTCATGACATTATATTTAAAACTAAACGATTACGCAAATAATGAACTACGTCAAAGCTCGCTAAACTGAGGTGGCGTGTTTGGAATGAAAAGAGCTTTGTCGCTGGAGAAAATGTGCGCTTCGGAACAGTTTTCATTGTACGTAGTCTGGCACGTAGGGTGCTCGTGCTAAAAAGCATTCGATCCTAATGACTTTTCGTTAGAAGGATTATATTTTAACGACTTGGTGAAATTTTTCTTTTATTTTCTAGAACAAAACGTACTTGCTAACTAACAATTCGTATGCTATCGGTGTAGACGTGCATAAAATATATTAACATTATTTGTTCAAAAAAAGTACAAAAATAATGAAAAGAAAACTGAGTACAAGACGAAAACACTTAAAATTTAAATTAAATGCTAGAACCTATAATTTTATTCGATTTTTCAAACGCATGTTTGTAAACTATGAGGGGAACGTACATTGTATATGTTAATTATATGTGTTAAACTAAATATTTCGTAAAGTGGGTTAAAAATTAAAAAAAGTTGGTAAGTAAAATCTCAATATCAATTAAAAAAGTAGGTAGGTAGATAAATATATTACTTTTAAATTTTTTGATATATTAATTATGGTTCATATTTAAAGCGTTTATGGGCTATGTTTTATATATCTAGACGAAAAACGGTTAAAACCATGAGGTCAAGGTATATAGACTAGTGGACTCCATTAACAACGTTATAAGGGTTGTTTGATTAAGCATGGAAATTTAAAAATTAACCGCACATGCTACTCGCAATCGGTATGTATTAGTATTGACACAAGATTAATCAGCGACAATATTAAGCCGGATGCTAGATGATGAAATAAAATTGAGCAATAATAGGGATTGTCCCATTTTTCTATGCATTTGGGGGCGTATTGAAACAGGCATAATGATTGCACAAGAAATTGGAAGAGCTTATCAAGCAATTGCGCAATATTTTCAGAGTTTACCCTTTAAGAATCGTTCAGAGCGTATGAAAAAATGTAACCGTTAGGTTTTGATCGGACAAAGTTCAGAGCGTTAAAAAGGTGTAATCGTTAGGTAGCCTCTACGCGCAACGTTTCTGCGCATCTTTAGAGTGAGATATCAATTTGTTTATTTGGTATTGTCTTACGGCGCGCGCAATGACGGAGTGTGACACTCATAGATTACTATCGTTCGCTTATATCAAAATGTAATCATTAAATGTCATTATAAGTGAATATTTAGTGTCTTCTATTCAAAAAATTAAAAAGTATCTTTTAGTTTTAACTTCTTAGTCTGACGTTACTAAATGTTTTTAATTTTGTTGCATAAATTTGATCTTATTCATTTGTGTTTTACATGAAAATAATTATATTATCAGCATTTTTTATTAAAGAATTTTCCATTTATATTTAATGATATTGTTATTTATATTCATATACAATGTTACCTATTTTATACATTCCAAAACAACCGTACTTAAGGAGTAAACTCCAGTCACGCGTCGGAGCTGACATGCACAATTTGTTTCATTGCGATGGACTAAAAAAAATTTGTATTAAACGCCTAGATATTTTATATTATTATCTTCAAAAACAAACTAAAAGTCGTTATCACTTTTTAAATAATTTTGATACCATGAAAATAAACATCATTAATTTTAAATAAGATCTCTTCCTCTTCTGAATAGGTAACAAGAACAAATCAATCCACAGATGAGTCACTTTTAAAGTCATCCAATAGATAGTGGCAATCAAACTTCAAATTAAAGATAAAATTAATTTAAAAAGTTCAACAGCAAAACATCTGAAGATTTTCCATATTCTCGAATTCCTTATCCTGTAAGTCAGTTTTTAGCGTTATATACAAATTTTCACTAGATGGCGTATTTTCGGATGAATATGTGTACTCGCAAAAATGAGCCTAACTCTCGTAATAAGTGACTAGTTTATTTTGCGGAATATGTTCTTATGTCATCATAGAAAAGAAAATTTCATTTCTATCGACAACTTAGTTTGTAAACTCTTTGATATTCATAGACCATAATTTTCTTCCCAAGCAAATCTAATAGATTAACGCCCTTGATATCCTCCACAAGCTCAATATTTTCAGTATGCCGTTCAGGTTGGGGTACTGAAACTTCTATTTTTTCTACATTTAGCCATTTGTCATCACAAGTTACCAATACCATATTATTCGACGAGTGCGTTTTACAGGACGCAAAATGATGTAAGAAAATATGCTAGGTCTTGTTGATTGCTTATTTCTTTAGTTAATCGATCCAATTGACGATAGTAAAACTCTGCGCACACCGTAACAATTTAAAAAAAACAAACCGCAGTAAATGACACCCCTTTTTCCATCGGAAGCTTTACCTTTATGGCATGGGTATCGAATATTTTTTTTTCACTAAGCCACTGGAATTTGTTTGAATGATTAAGTTATAAAACTCACTTCTAGCCAGCAGTTACGTTAAGAGAAAAAATTATGTTTGATGTTAATTAAAATTAATTTTCATCGATGTGATGCATTTGTTGATATAGCAAAACTGTCTGACTAAGTGCACCTCGGCCTGTTTATATCTTATTAGAAAATATTCTAAAACTATCGACAGCTTTCAAAAATACCAAACTCGTGGCTAAAAATTTATGAACCCATACAATATGCAAACTAAATTCCAGTTAATTTCGTTACATTATTCGATTAAATAAATTGCAATACGGTGCAGGCCTTACCAACCAGATTAAATAAATAATTTTAAAAAAAAAATTTAAAAAAAAAATTAAAAATTAAAAATTATATAAATAATTTTTTATTTTTTTAATTTTTTTTAAAATAAAAAAAATATTCTACCATTTTTGTTTTTAAGCCTTAAAAGATTCTTTTGCGTGAGTATAAACAATTTCAAATCTACGTGTAAATAATCCTTATACCTAAGCAAGGCATTTCGATTTATATTATTTTTTAAAAAACTTTCGACATGTTATCATTACCTGGGAAATTACGGAAAGTCGTTAAAGTGTGTTTTAATAATATAATTTTTCTCTTCGCATTTAATGTTTCTCAATTTTTTGGTGAGTTGAATTCTAATTGAATGTTCAACAAAATCGTAATAATTTATATGCTTTATCATTTGTATTTTATATATCAAATGTATCATGCATATTGTGGTTTTGAACTACTTTTCATAATAATTTTGAATACATTTCATCTGATGACTGACAAAAAATACATCGCAATAATCTTGGTAAATCACATTTATTTAAAAGTTTATTTTATTAACTTATACGATATATTTATAAGTATAAGAATTGTGACTATAAGAAATCATGAAAAAAAAATTTAAAAAACTCATTTCGATATATTTTAGTAATAATTAAATTGTGTAAAATTCAATAATAAAAGTAGTTTCCAATAAAAAATGTTCATATGTAATTTAGTCTCAAAAAATTATAAATATATGAATTTATTTCAAATAAACCGCAAATGATTAAATACAGTTTTGAATAATTTCACTATCACAATCGTCCTTATTTCCATAAGACGTACTGATTTACGGGTAATTAGTGCCAGTTTGCTTGAAATGCGACGAATGCTTCTCATGTTTAAGAATAAGGTAAATAAGGAACGAAATAAGGTAAATAAGGAACGAAAGATGCAGCTTTTCTAAGACATTTTCTTCAATTTTCTTAAAGATATTAAAACGAAAAATTATTTAAACATGTAACCACGAATACTTTTGCTGTCCATCCTGGCTTTATTCGGATAAAAAGGACTATGATTTAAGTTTGTTTTATTTCTTATTTTGTATAATATTTATAAAAACAAATTGGTTTTTCTTATTTTTGTCTGAGAGTCTAAATATATATTTTCCTGACTGAATTTTAATTATTTCGAGATTTCCATACAATTTTCCAGTCCTATTTTTTAAGTATTAGTGCTAAATTAAAAAAAATATCCTTTCTGAACTAATTTATTGACATTTAAATATATGTTTAACATAATCTAAATATTTTGATTCGTTTCTACTCAAAAAAAAATCAAAATAATTCGGACAACATTTCTCTGAAAGTGTGAGCGAAACTATACTTAAAATAAATATTACTTTATTTTTGAGTAATTAATCAATAATTACCGTTTGTTATTTAAAACACACTTTTTGATTAGGTCTAACAACAAGAATTTTTCATTGGCTGCATTAAAATGTTCAAATTATTAGACATTTATTTTAATGAAGTTGTAAAAACATAGTTTTTTAAATCTAATGTTTTTTAAATCTAACATAATACTATATTATCCCCTTCTACGTTATCGAATGATCCCAAGATAGGTAAAGCACGAACATTACGACAGACTGTCTGCTTCGTAACTGAAATCAATGAAGTGGGTGCAAACTTGAACTCCCAAAACACAACTCAAATGGTTTTAGAATATGTTTCACTGAAATTTTTATTAAGTTTGTTAATCAGTTAGAGTTTCTGTTAGATATCGATCCGTTCAAACAAGCGTATTAACAAAATTACTTCTCAATGACAGAGTTATAAGTTTTAAGTGAGATACTTACCGATATCAATTTTGCAGTAATATAAAAGTTTATATTTAATTTAAATCAAGGATATTGGATGTTTCCTGTCGTCAATTTTACATATATCTTTCCTTTTCCTGATTTAAAAAATTAAAAATTTTATTTGCAAATAAGTTTTAAAAAAATATTCTCATAGTCTCAATAGTTTCTCATAGTTTCCTACCCTAAATTATATTTCTTTTACTTAAATCATCTTTATATTTTATTTCTTGCTTAATGTATTACTTACCTCAAGATAAATACCTGTAATTTACTTTTTCTTAATTATTTCTTCATCATTCTGTCAACACATAGTTATCATTAACTCGATGATTTATTTCCACTTTAAACTATTTTACTTGAATAAGTCGCATATTTATAGAATAATAAAATATTTAGGCATAAATAAACATTTAAGTGTGCATAGCAATTATATTAAATTATTTGCAATTGTTTTCCATCAGATAAATATATTAAAGTGAATTTAAATTTCCACAGAAGTAAAAATATTGTTAATTTCCCAAAAAACTGTAGGATTCACATTCGTTTCTCTAGTTTTCTGTTAAACTTTAGATTATTTTATGCTAAAGCTTTTACCCGTTTTTTTTAATTATTTGGAATTTAGCAATTTCGGAGATGGAATTTCAATGTATTTTTTGCGGACGTCTTTAAAAATATTTCTAATATTAAATTCTTAAATAATAGCTCCAAATAATTTCCATTTCCTACTTTAATTTACTCAAGTGTCCTGCGAAATAAAAAAAGACATACCTTATTTGCTCCTGCAAGATTCAGCACAAATATTTTAGAGTTTTAACTACTGAAAAATATGTATATTAATATGTTTTACCACTGTGTCGAATTTAACTTTCTATATCATACGGTTTCGAGGAAAAACTTATGATGTAGGAATTTAAATATGTAAACGGATACCCATGAAAACGCTTGTGACCGACATTTAGGGAAAAGTAAGGGATCTTGTAAGTTTTTTTTCTTTTAAGGTATGAAACCCAAAAACTGGTGAATGAGCTTCCCATACTAAATTATGTAGCTATAGATTTCTGGCGTACTGAAATTAAGTGTAATTAAATTTTTAAAACAACCTGTGCACGGAGCACATGTCAAGTGCTAACCAATCCGTGTGATGCGTGTACAAACCATCGCCAAATCTGAGGTGTCTAAGTTTTGCGTCTATAGACCTATATCGTAATAGACATATATCTATAAACTTTGGGTGATTATTTCGGTATATTCGTTGATATATTTTGCTGTAAAAAATATTATTGTTTTCGCTGTAAATATTACTTTCATTGCAATTTGCTAAATAGCATCGGGCATAATTTTTTCCATATTTTCAAGTAGCATATCTTCAAATATATACCGAAAAATGCTCAAAAACAATGTATCCCCTCATCAACCTTGGAAGTTATAATATATACCATAGTTATCAGAGGAATATAAGCATAATTTGTAGAAAAATTACAAGGATATTACAATAATATTTAAGATTTGTCTCGGCGCAATGTCCCTATTTAATTACATAATTTATTATTAATTATTTTTTATGCAAAGAAGTCCATAGTAAGCTTAAATTAAGAAATTTCTCTTCAAAGATTTTCTCTTTATACTATAGTATAACTAGTGCTTTCTAAGCTAAAGAACAGAAATTCTTTTTAAGTTCAATAATAAATCTAAAAAATGCAATTTCACCACAATATTGCAAAGGTTGCGTTTTGCGAGAAAATAAATGCAACAAAGCCGTAGTGTTTATGTTTAGATAATTTTTATTTTTAAAAATACGTTAAATTGTAACTAAAAAAATATATATAAAGTGCATACCTGGTATTGATTTTACTAGGCTAGAAGCAGCACTGGTGTAAAATAAAAAAAAATTGATAAGAAACTTCGGCATTCAGAGAAAAAACTGAGAAGAAAAACAACGTGACATACGATGAGACAAAGTCAGTTTTAAAGGTCAATATTCGCTCTCCCGCCTTAAGCGCTAAGTTGTAAAACGTTGTCGGGAGAAAGAAAATGAAGGATCGTTAAAAGTTTTTGTGCTGTTTTATTACGGTATACCAATACGTGTTGGTTAAAGACTGGGCAACAGAACACTTATCATATAAAATAACACTATAATCATAACAAATCATCATCATATATATTAAGCTAAGGTTTTAAGATGTTACTCTCCCTTTTTAGAAAAAACCTCACAACTAATCCACATAAATTATATATCATTTTATAGATAATTGCTTGCTCTACCGGAATCCACAACTAAAAAATTTATTATTGCTATTGTTTTTGCAAATTAATTAATTATTAAAATTATATACACAAAACAGCAATGCTGCCATCTAACGGCTCAACGTCAATATGATTGACGGTCGGTAAAATTTTTGTTTAATTTCAAATCCACTCACGTATAAATAAAGTGACGCTTTAGCTCAATGCTTTTGATACTTGCGCCTCTATATGTCAATTTTAGTAAAATATTTGTTTGATCTGTCATCTGAGCTTCATAATGGAAAAAATAATAATGCGAAGACTTCGCACGGGTCACGCTAGTCTATAATATAACAATTATTATTGAAAAAAATAGCACTTTTTGACCACATATCAATGAAAATTTAATTAAATTTTTGTACTTACTTATTTGATCTTGATTAGCATCTGACACTTTCAAATTACAATATACGTTACCCTATAACTACAGTCTAAACGTGCTTTTAACTACAAATCCGCTGAATAACATCAAACAAAAAACAAATGCCAGTCATGGATTGACATAGTCTATTATTTGCCTTTTGTTACTGAGTTTGACGTAATTCATTATTAGTTCTAAACTCGGAAAGAATAAGGGACTACGTCGAAATTTAGTAATAACTTTGACATTGTCCATTATTTGACTTCTATTGAGCTTTGAAGTGATCAATTAATAGCTCAGTAAATTTCAATCCAATAATGGACTATGTCAAAGTTCAGTAAAAGAAGGCTATGGGACTCGGATGTGAATTGCTTTAAAGCGGAAAACAGTGAATAAGCACCAAACGCTTTTATTAACCTGAGGCTTGGTGCACAGTGGCATTGTTTGTTCACAAAAAATTTTAATTAATTTTTTACAAACAAAATGATTGTTTTAGAAGTATAAAATATATATCTTTTACACTACTTATAAAACTAAATTTACAAAAAATTCTTATAAAATTTTATTGAAAACGCGTTTATTTTCTTATTGGCTTTCGTGCTTTTCTTCTTTGACTTTTAAGAATCGAATCATGTTACAATCCGGATTTATGATGTTTATGAATTCCTCGTTTATTACTAAATTTACATTTTCGAAATGATACATTTATTTACTACTTCAGTTATATATCACAGCGAAATATAACGGAAGTATTTCAATTCATTATATATTGTAAATAAATAAAGAGGTCATATAATTTTCAACACATTTACAGTTACGTACTTGTAAAATAAATGTCTGTTTTTGTATTAGGGGGGGGGGGAGGGGATAATATGGTAAAGAAAATTTGTAAACCTTAAATCGGAGTAACGCTTAGGAAATTCGAAAACATTAAATTATATTATTTGTCAATAAATTACTTACAAACAATATTTTCAGAATTGAGCATTATTTATTCGTTAAGCTTTGTGCCAAAAGTACCAAAAATTGCTAATATGTGCATTACTTAAATATTTTATTTTTTTTAATTTTTCCATATTTTAGTACCAATTATATTTTTGAAAATTCCTACTTGTTAATCATATTTAATAAAAACAAATAAATAATGCGTATTAATGATTTAAAGTTTTTACCTTTTCTCTTTTAGTTAATTTAAAATTCAATAAGATAATGACAGAAAATCCTGCAAGTTATACTAAACACTAACAACGCGTCTACGCATCGAGGTTTTACACAATGAATACTTTTGCCGTGCTCATTGTTTCTCCATAAAATTTTTCAGGTCCGGTACGCATCGCCTCTTTTCACGAAAATTTCATAGATCCATTATCTTCAGAGATACTTAAGCTCGAATTAGTTTCGGAATGCACGTGAAGTAATTTATGTAGATATCAATGCTCATAAAATAGAGAATATACTTGTAGTATAATAAGCCACTTAGGAAATTTGATTAACGAATATTGCAAAATATTTTCGAGGATTAGTTGGTTCCGATATCGTTATTCAAATTTTCCACAAAAAAATTTTGGTGATAAAATATCAATTAATTGCCAAGAAATAGCCAAATATTTTTATAGTGAGTTTTAGTGAAGATTTAATATTGTAAGTATAATCTATGATTTTGAAAATTTGCGTCTATTTTAATAACATGCAGTATTTATTTTTTGTTTGGAAACAAAATATACCAACAAACAGTCACACAGACATACATTCACTCAGACACACAGTAACACAGACACAGTCACATAGAATCCCAGTCATACAGACACAGTTACACAGAAACACAGACACACACACACAGTCACAGAGACACACAGTTACACATAGTCGCACAGTCACAGTCATACAGACACACATTCACACAGACACATCACTCACACAGACACATAGTCACACAGACACACTGTCACGCAGACACACAGTCATACAGACACACAGTCACACAGATACACAGTCATACAGTCACACAGACACAGACACACAGTAACATAAACACACTATAACACAACACACAGACACACAGTCACACAGACACACAGTCACACAGACACACAGTCACACAGACACACAGTCACTCAGACACACAGTCACATAGACACACAGTCACACAGACACACACAGTCACACAGTCACAGTTACAAAGTCACACAGTCACACAGTCACACAGACACACAGTCACACAGACAAACAGTTACACAGTCACACAGACACATACACAGTCACAGACACACAGTCACAGAGACATACATACACACAGTCACATAGACACACTGTCACACAGTTACACATACATACAGTCACACAATCACACAGACATACAGTCACACAGTCATACAAACACACATTCACACAGTCACACAGACACACAGACACACAGTCACACAACACATAGACACAGAGTCACACAGACACACAGTTACACAGTCACACAGACACACATTCACACAGTCACACAGACACACATTCATACAGTCACACAGACACAGCCACACAGACAAAAACACAGTCACAGACACACAGTCGCACAGTCACACAGGCACACAGACACATAGACACACAGTCACACATAGTTACAGAGACACACAGTCACATAATCACACAGACACACAACACACAGACACACAGTCACACAGAAACACAATCACACAGACACACAGTCACATAGACACACAGTCACACAGTCACACAGACACACACAAAGTACCGACACACAGTCACACAGACACACAGACATACATTAACATAGACACAGTTACACAACACACACAGTCATATAAACATACAGTCACACAGACACACAATCACACAGTCACAGTCAAACACGTACACAGTCACACAGTCACATAGACACACACACAGTAACAGACACACAGTCACACAGTCACACAGACACACACAGTCACAGACACACAGTCACACAGTCATACAGACAAACAGACAAAGAGTGACACAGACATACAGTCACACAGTCACACAAACACAAAATCACACAGTCACAAAGATATACAGTCACACATACACAAAGACACACTGTCACATTGACACATAGTCACTCAGTCACACAGACACACAGTCACATAGACACACGATCACACAGACACACATACACACATACACACACATAGTCACATAGACACACAAACACACAGAAACAGATACACAGTCAAATAATCACACAGACACACAGACACACATTAACATAGACACAGTCACACAACACACAGACACACACAGTCATATATACACACAGTCACACAGACACACAATCACACAGTCACAGTCACACAGACACACAGTCACACAAACACACAGTCACACAATCACATAGACACACACACTCACAGTCACGCAGTCACACAGACACACAGACACACAGTCACATAGATACACAGTCACACATAGTCACACAGACACACAGTCACACAGACACACATACACACATACACCCACACAGTCTCACAGACACACACACACACATAAACAGACACACAGTCAAATAATCATACAGTCACGCAGACACACAGACACAATGTCACACAGACACACAGTCACACAGACACACAGTCACACAGACACACAGTCACACAGACACACAGTCACACAGACACACAGCTACGCAGACACACAGCCACGCAGACACAGAGTCACACAGACACACACAAAGTACCGACACACACAAAGTACCGACACACAGTCACACAGACACAGACACACGTTAACACAGACACAGATTCACACAGTCACAGAGACACAAAGTCACACAGTCACATAGACACACACACAGTTACAGACTCACAGTCACACAGTCACACAAACACACAAACACAGAGTCACACAGATATACAGTCACACAAACACACAGTAACACAGACACGTAGTCACACAGTCACACAGACACACAGACACACAGTCACATAGCCACCCACACAGTCCCAGACAAACAGTCACACAGACACACAGTCACACAGACACACAGTCACACAGTCACACCAGTCACACAGACACACATTCACACAGACACACAGTCACACAGACACACAGTCACACAGACACACAGTCACACAGACATACAGTCACACAGTCACACAAACACACATTCACTCAGTCACACAGACACACAGTCACACAGTCACATAGACACACGCACAATCACAGTCACACAGACATACAGTCACACAGTCACACAAACACACATTCACTCAGTCACACAGAGACACAGTCACACAGTCACATAGACACACGCACAATCACAGTCACACATACAAACAGTCACACAGACACACACACAGTCACAGACAAACAGTCACACAGTCACACAGTCACACAGACACAGAGTGACACAGACATACAGTCACACAGTCACACAAACACACAATCACACAGTCACACAGACACACAGTCACACAGACACACAGACACACAGTCACATAGACACACAGTCACATAGACACACAGTCACACATAGTCACACAGTCACACATACATACAGTCATACAGACACACAGCCACATAGACACACAGTCACAAAGACACACATACACACACAGTCACACAGACACACACACACACAGAAACAGACACATAGTCAAATAATCATACAGTCACACAGACACACAGTCACACAGACACACAGTCACACAGACACATAGTCACACAGACACACTGTCACGCAGACACACAGTCATACAAACACACAGTCACACAGATACACAGTCATACAGTCACACAGACACAGATACACAGACACACAGTAACATAGACACACAATCACACAACACACAGATACACAATCACACAGACACACAGTAACACAGGCACACAGTCACACAGACACACAGTCACTCAGACACACAGTCACACAGACACACAGTCACACAGACACACACAGTCACACAGTCACAGTTACAAAGTCACACAGTCACACAGACACACAGTCACACAGTCACACATACACATACACAGTCACAGACATACAGTCATAGAGACATACAGA
This sequence comes from Druceiella hillmani, assembly GCA_039881145.1. Classification (NCBI taxonomy): domain Eukaryota; kingdom Metazoa; phylum Arthropoda; class Insecta; order Lepidoptera; family Hepialidae; genus Druceiella; species Druceiella hillmani. The sequence goes on from JAYKKI010000081.1 coordinate 1,466,603, forward strand.
CACACAGTCACACAGACACACTGTCACACAGTCACACATACACACAGTCTCACAGTCACACAAACATACAGTCACACAGTTACACAAACACACATTCACTCAGTCACACAGACACACAGTCACACAGTCACATAGACCACGCACAATCATAGTCACACAGTCACACAGACACACATACAGTCACAGACACACAGTCACACAGTCACACAGTCACACAGACACACAGACACAGAGTGACACACAGTTACACATAGTCACAAAGTGAAAGTCGTACAGACCCACATTCACAAAGACACACAGTCACACAGACACATAGTCACACAGACCCACTGTCATGCAGACACACAGTCACACAACACATAGACACACAGTCACACAGACACATAGTTACACAGTCACACAGTCACAGACACACAGTCACATAGACATACAGACACACAGTCACACAGACACACTGTCACACAGTTACACATACATACAGTCACACAATCACACAGACATACAGTCACACATTCATACAAACACACATTCACACAGACACACATTCACACAGACACACATTCATACAGTCACACAGACACAGTCACACAGACAAAAACACAGTCACAGACACACAGTCACACAGTGACACAGGCACACAGTCACATAGACACACAGTCACATATAGTTACAGAGTCACACAGACACACAGTCACACAGACACAAAGTCACATAGACACACAGTCACACAGACACACATACACACAAACAGTCACAGACACACAGTCACACAGACACACACAGTCACAGACACACAGTCACACAGACACACACAGTCACAGACACACAGTCACACAGTCATACAGACACTCAGACGCCGAGTGAAACAGACATACAGTCACACAGTCACACAGACACACACAGTCACAGACACACAGTCACACAGTCATACAGACACACAGACGCAGAGTGAAACAGACATACAGTCACACAGTCACACAAACACAAAATCACACAGTCACACAGACATACAGTCACACATACACAAAGACACACATACACACACAGTCACATAGACACACACACACGCAGAAACAGATACACAGTCATATAATCATACAGTCACACAGACACACATTAACATAGACACTGTCGCACAACACACAGACACACACAGTCATATATACACACAGTCACAGACACACAATCACACAGTCACAGTCACACAGACACACAGTCACACAGACACACAGTCACACAGTCACATAGACACACACACAGTCACAGATACACAGTCACACAGTCACACAGACTCACACACAGTCACAGGTACAGTCACACAGACACAGATACAGAGTGACACAGACATACAGTCACAGTCACACAAACACACAATGACACAGTCACACAGACACCCAGTCACACAAACACACAGTCACACAGACACACAGACACACAGTCACATAGAAACACAGTCAAACATAATCACACAGTCACACAGACACACATTAACTCAGTCACACAGTCACAGAATCTTAGTCTTACAGACACACAGTTACAGAGACACACAGACACTCACACACACAATCACAGAGACACGCAGTCACACAGACACAGTAACACAGTCACACAGTCACACAGACACACAGTCACATAGACACACAGTCACACAGTCACATAGACACACACACAGTCACAGACTCACAGTCACACAGACACAGAGTCACACATACATACAGTCACACAAACACACAGTAACACAGACACATAGTCACACAGTCACACAAACACACAGTCACACAGACACACAGTCACACAGTCACATAGACAAACACACAGTCACAGACTCACAGTCAGTCACACAGACACACAGTCACACAGTCACATAGACAAACACACAGTCACAGACTCACAGTCAGTCACACAGACACAGGGTCACACAGACACACAGTCACACAGTCACACCGTCACACAGACACACAGACACACAGTCACACAACACATAGACACACAGTCACACAGACACACATTTACACAGTCACACAGACACACAGTCACACATACACACAGTCACACATACACACAGTCTCACAGACACACATTCATACAGTCACACAAACACAGTCACACAGCCAAAAACACAGTCACAGACACACAGTCACATATTCACACAGACCCACAGACACACAGTCACACAACACACAGACACACAGTCACACTGTCACACAGTCACACAGTCACACAGACACACAGTCACACAGACACATAGGCACACAGTCACACTGTCACACAGTCAGACAGTCACACAGTCACACAGACACACAGTCACACAGTCACACAGTCACACAGACACATAGGCACACAGTCACACAGACACACATACACACAGACACACAGTCACACAGACACACAGTCACACAGACACAGAGTCACACAGTCACACAGTCACACAGTCACATAGACACACAATCACAGAGTCACACAGACACACAGTCACACAGTCACACAGTCAGACAGACACACAGTCATACAGTCACACATACACACATTCACACAGTCACACAGACTCACAGTCACACAGTCACACAAACACACAGGCACACAGTCATATAGACACACAGTCACACATAGTCACACACAGTCACGGAGTCACACAGACACACATAAACACAGTCACATAGACACACAGTCACACAGACACATAGACACACAGTCACACAGACACACAGTCACATAGACACACAGTCACACAGACACACATACACACACACACAGTCACACAGTCACACAGACACACACACAGAAACAGACACACAGTCACATAGTCACACAGACACATAGACACATAGACACACAGACACACATACACACACAGTCTCACAAACACACACACATAGAAACAGACACACAGTCACATAATCACACAGACACACAGACACACAGTCACACAACACACAGGCACACAGTCACACAGACACAGAGTCACACAGACACACAGTCACACAGTCACACAGTCACACAGACACACAGACACACAGTCACAAAGTCACACAGACACATAGACACAAAGACACACAGTCACATAGACACACAGTCACACAGTGACACAGTCACACAGTCACACAGACACACAGTCATACAGTCACACAGACACATAGACACACAGTCACACAGACACACATACACACACACATTCGCACAGACACACACACATAGAATCAGACACACAATCACATAATCACACAGATTTTTTTAAAGGAATAATATGCAAAAAAAGATTAAATTATTATTTCTATTTACACTTTTTTTCTATTTTAAGTGCCTTTAACGCCACGTACCCTCATAATGCTACCAATAAACACGCTGTCATATATCCTAATATTATAGGTAGTGTGAATTTGATATATGACTGTAAACAAAAATTAAATTCCAAAACCACAGAAAACATTGTAAAAAAACTACATTGTTCTGAATGGACTAAGGCTATGCTACATTCTCAAAAGTTTGGGGTTTAGCAAGATATATCAATATATGTAATTCAGTCCAGAGAAAAATGAACCAATTAATTTGTTTCTTTTAAATAATTTAAGAACGATTTATGTATCTTAACCAGAAATACAAAAATGTTTTCAACACTATATATCTATATTTCATAAAAAGCTTGTTTCAACACTATATATCTATATTTCATAGAAAGCTGCTTCATGTTTGTTATTATGAATAAAAAGTACAATAAAATTAACTGGGAATTTTACGGCTCTATTTCATCGTTCGAAATTAACTAAGTAAATAACCTCAGTACATATTTCATGGACATATAACAATGATTTTTGATATGTAAAAACATATCTGTGTGGCCAGCGAGGTGGTCGTGTCGATATGCGGGCGTACGGGGCGTTTGATTGACAAAATGGTGCTTTTAAAACTATTGTACACCAATGTATCAAAATATATACACTGATTGTAGAGAAGATCAAAGTCTATAAGGAAAATGTTCAGACTTGCATAATTATACAGATTATCTGTTTTTACCCATTTGTGACCACAGAAGTATTTTTGAATTACGAAAACTAAACCATTATACATAGATTAGAATAATGTTTAAAATTATTTTACACGTTAAAGAAATCTAGAAATAAATTTCCTTTGCATCTATTATTTGCTTGTTATTACATATCTTTCATGTGAAAATTTCTTTAGGCGCACCAGCGCACTTTTTCTGAAAAATAAAAGAAACTAAATCGTAACGCTCGGGTAGGTGACGGTGAATCGGGTAAACTCGGTTTCCTCCGACATCCTTCAAGTAACATACTTCTTTAGTCGAACCATGCAAGCTTTCTAGTTAAGATTATATTTGAGAATAGTTGAATACAATACAAACGCATTTTTCCTGATACGCCGAATTAATATCCATCATACATTAATATATAAATATATATATATATATATATATATATATATATATATATATATATATATATATATATATATATATATACATATATATATATATATATATATATATATATATATATATATATATATATATATATACATATATATATATATATATATATATATATATATATAAATATGTATATAAATTGAGATTAGAAGTTTACGTCTATCGTGTGGTAATAAGCATACACAAGACATCATTTTTAATTACAAAGGAAACATATGGAATGTTAAAATGTGGAACCATAAAGTTCTGAACTCAACTAAAAAATAAATAACTAAACCTCCGGATAACTAACCATCCGGAAATATAAATAACATTTAGCTATAAATAGGAATTACGCAACAATAATTCAAAATAAGATGGGACAGCCGAAGAACAGCTATCAAAATGTGTGCGAAAAAGGGATCGAACATTTGTCATTTTTAAAGAAGGTGAAATCGTTTTATTACCAAATAAATGGAAAAACAACAAAATAAACCGGATTTACATATAATGAGGGTAACACAAGCAGCTATAATAAAGGACAACCAAATTAAAATTGAAAATATTGGGTCAAACCAGTACGTCACCTTAATTATATGTTTGTATTCAGTTAAGATGACAAAGTTTAGACGACTAACGATATAAATAAATAGTTTAAGAAGAGGTATTTATACATTAATTTATAATTTAGTTATTAAGCTTAAGCTTGTTTTTTTAATTTTTGAAGTATTATATTTAATTATTTGTGTTTTAAAGGTTTATTCTATATTGGTAAAATATATTTTATTTTAAAAGCTCTGAAAAAAATAGAGGCACCAATACATGAATTCATAAAATAATATATATGAGAATATTGGATCGACCAAAAGTTGTCATTGTATGCTATCGATTTTTGTTGGATCGTTAAATTTCACTATCACCATTTTTTCATAACACATCGATGTACTTGTAAAAATTAGCTAATATGCAAATTTAGTCATGTTATGTCATGTGTAAAAATTAGCTAATATGCAAATTCAGTCATGTGTAAAAATTAGCTAATATGCAAATTCAGTCAGGTTTATAATGAAAGATTTGAACCCAATTTCAATATTGAATACTTACCGCACCAGATTTAACTCATCCTTGATTTTTTTTATTTCGATCCTTGTCCGCTAATAAGTGTAGAAAAATATTAACATTGCTAAACATACAAATATTTTCTTATATTCGTTTTTAATATTATTTTTGCATATCACTAAAATTTAAGATAACATGTCAAAATTAGCATTAAAAATTCACATTGGAAACATTTTAAATTATATGTCTTGAGGCATTTATGAAAAAAAAAATGAGAGTGAAATTTTACAGTGCAACAAAAATCGACATGATGAAGTTGGTTATGATGCAACGAAAATCGATAGTATGAAGTTACTCACGGTGCGCTCGTACGATGCAACAATAATCAGCAGGATGAAGTAGCTCACGAAAAATGTTTACATGCGTGTAGTGACTAATAAAATTGACGATAATTTTTGAGGTATTTTTAAATACACAAAATTTGTTTTATACGCAAATAGATCTAAGTTATATTTGTGCTTTTAAATAATATTTTTAGTAGTTTAAATTTAATACTGGTTCATAGAATAAAAAACATTTATTTATTATGAATATTCGTAATAGAAATAGTATTTACAAGCTTTTTAAAATATATTTTGAATGTGTTTCCCAGAGATTAAGTTTCATTACGTGTTTATTTGCATTATAAGTTTTGAATTGTTACTTTGCCATTTATTAAATATTTGAAATTAATAACACATCCATTTATTTTCATTATTAATTAAATTTTATTTAGATTGTTTTAGTAAATATGACAATTTATTATATACATATATTTATATTAAAGATAATGCTGACTATTCATTTTTTTTATTTTTTAAATTTTTTTTTTAATTATTAAATAATAATGATTGTAATTCTAAATAAAAAGATCAAATTTTTTACTACTCTGTCTGAGAAAACAAATGTTAATTTTTAAAATCGAATTGTTTTATTGAATTTAGATTTTACCAATCGTATTGATGATTACCCTCCAGTCTTATTATTATTTTGACATTGGTAAAATTTATTTTAGCTTAAATTCTTTGAGGATTTTTGAGCCACTAATAATAGAATTTATAAAATAATATATATTAAAATATTTGATGGTCTAAAAGTTGTCATTCTATGAAAGTGTTATGAATTATTTACTGCAATACCTATATTTAATTCGATTATGCTCATTCAGTAATTCTTACTAATAATATCAGTAATATCATTAAAAATGAATAACAAGCACTTAATAATATTTTATATACAGATATATAAAAATGGCTAACATATATATATATATATATATATATATATATATATATATATATATATATATATATATATATATATATATATATATATATATATATATATATATATTATATATATATATATATATATGTCAGCCATTTTTATATACCTGTATATAAAATATTATTAAGTGCTTGTTATTCATTTTTAGCAGATATATAAAAATGGCTAACATGAAAATTCAGTAGTGCAAAAGATTTCTAACTAAATAAACACATAGATTTAAACAATACTTTAATACTGAATGCTCACCGCATTTGACTTAACTGACCGTTGTTTTTTTTATTTCGACCTTTTCACGCTAACCGGTATCGAAAAATACTAACAATTCCTAACATAAAAATGTTTTCGTATATTCGTTTCTAACATTAATTTTGTAGATTACTAAATATGAGGACTATATGCCAATACAAATATTTTTAAGAATTGTACATAAATAATTTTTTCGTGTGCTTTTCAAGTAATAAAATGATATGCGACTTTGAATAAAAAAGACAAACATAAATAAAAAACGGCAGGAAGAACCATTTATGAACTCTAGCATGATTTGTGCGCGTTGTTCCGCAACCTGCTCTCCTTTATGTAAAATTTGGATGACTCAATTTTCGTGTTCTGATATAAGATATTGGTGGAGACTCAGCAGAATTTTTGCCATATTTCCAACGTCAGTGTCCTCAAATAATATTATTTCTATAAAAGAAGTTTGCGAAAAAAACCTAATTGGGTTTATCGCATTTTTGAAGCTATTTAAAAATTTAACAAACCGATTATAACGTTAGCGGTATAACATATTTTACTATTATTATAGATAATTTTCTATTCAACACTTTCCTATTGAATGAGAACGAACTACTCAATAATGCAAAAAATTCTTAATCTATAGTTATAACGAATATGTTTGGCACAGATATTGTTTCTTTATAAAATAGAAGAATATTTTATGCATAATCCCAGACTCGGAGCACGAATGAACTTACTAGAACTAAAATAAATCGATTGATGTATAAATGTCGATAGTCATAAGAACATCCAATCTAATTATTCAATTCTTAGATCGTTTGCATATTTTGCATGTATAAAATGGTTCATTTCTTGCGTTAAATACGTTAAGAGAAAACAATGTGTTTCCTAATAAGGTCCCTTAAAACTGTTTGCAAATTACTGTTGTTATTTTTGTGAAAGCTTTTGTCGTAAAAACTTGATATTTATTTAGCGGTGTGATAAAAAACTTGTATATTGAACCGGCATATAACCCAATAATTAATACTGAAAAATACGTATATGGAAATTCTAGAGTGGACAAATAAAATATTAAATAATGTTTGTCTTAATTTCATGTATTGCGTGAAGTATAAATTAAAATAGGGAATTATTTATATAATTTCCAAACTTAGTACAAGTTTTTATATATTTATTTTATATATATTTTACTATAATATTCCTAATTTTACTAAATATTTGTCTCTCTAAGCATACTCGATATTATTAAACTCAAAATTATAAAAACAAGGTTAATCAAAATTTACCAAAAGTTAATCTGACAACTACAACCGTATTTTAGAATTTCTCATTTTTTTAGAAATTCATAATATTCATACTGCGATTACATCAAGCAACATATTATTACAAATAAAAAATTAAAACTAATATTTTTCAATATTTAACCAAAAGTTTAGAGGCACATAGTCCTGTAAATGTTTATGTCTATAAGTTTATCTAGCCAAATATTATTAGTTCGACTTATATCATATGTAACAATTTTATTATTTTTTTTATTTTATACTTCAAATTATTAAATAGATTTGGCGGTACAGACGATGCAAATTAAACAAAATACTATAAACCCACAATTTAAAAATACAGCCCCTACATCTGTTATAAAAGTGTGTAGCTATTATTTTTAATTAATCATTAATATACATTGTTGACGTACATTAAGTTTATTCTGAGCTATTAAAGAATTTGACAAAATACTATAAAGCCTCAATTTAAACATGCAGTCCCTACGTCTGTAATAAAAGCGTGTGGCTATTGTTTTTTTTTAATTATTAATACACATTTTTGACGTAAATTGGTTTAGTTGTATTCAGAGCTATGAAAGAATACAAAAATTACTTCCACACTCTCTGCGCAGGAGTGGGTACAGGACTGAAGTAATCAGCTACTATTGCTTGTTGTTATCTAATTACTTCAAATATGTTTCTTGTAGATTCGTTATCCGTTGCTTTTTAATGTCTATTCAATCTTCAGGAATTCGTCACTTAAAAATCTTACTTTATTCCGTAAGTATGTGATAACTGCAACTGAGCATGGCCGGCAAATGTATGTGACTTACATCGATTAGAAAAAGAATTTCTGTTTCATTTCGAGATTCTTCTTGTTACACTAATTCATGCTCTTTTATAATTTTACCGGTTACTTATGAGTATTTTAAATTTCGAAAAATAATCGGTTAAATATACGAAGACCTGTTCTGTGCTAACGACCTGAAATTTTTCTGAATGTGAGTTCTGGGTATATATGTATATATATATATATATATATATATATATATATATATATATATATATATATATATATATATATATATATTATGAATTTCATTAAAGTTACTTGAAATATTTACAGGTATATTAGACTTTAAATTGATTTTTTTTGAAGTCTTTATTTTATTTATTTATTTGTATTATTTTTTACTTTAGTGCACCGAATTAACACCTATTTATTACTTATTACCAAGAGAGCAATCTCTCACATTAAACCAGAACACCACTCCAGCCCCGCTCGAAGAATAGCCGGGGATAGAAGGCAGGACCTCTGGTACTTCGCGCCGGCGAAGACCGTATGCCTTTTCAACACAACACACCGCGGCGACGACTTTAATATTTTGTTCCTAGCGAAATGCTTTCATTTGCTGGCTGCAGGATGGTCTGATATTAATTTATTTTCTTATTATTCAACATCAAAAATTCCTGAATCTGAACTTGTAAAAGCAATATCCCGGTCTTGCTTATGCTTGCCGCATTTTTACCTACAGAGTTAAAGTAATTATTTATTCCGTATTTGCCTAAATGTAATATTTAAAAGTGTTTTAAAGTACCAAAAAAGCAAGTGACCTATTATGTGAAAAGGAATTTAACTATGGGAACCAGCATCATATACTCCTAATGATTAATTTAAAAGTGATATATAAATGATAAATTTAAAAAATTGATTAATCTAAATTAAAAGCAATAACCAGTAGTCAAAACTCAAACCGAAACTTTTTAAAAGACCTATGACTGTGTACATGTAATTGAGAATCCTATAGTTTGATATTGATCCTAAAACGTCGTGTTCTGATATAACGGACCAACTGAAATTTCTTACTTCATTTTTAAATTGATTTTAAAATTGAGATACAGTACGAAAAATGGCTTTACTGTAATTTAAATTTAAACCAATGACCTTTAATTTACAAATCAAATACTTATACTACTGCAGAATATAATAGCAAATATAGTAAATTATTACTAAACTCAATCAAAAATTTCGTCAAACAAATTAAATAAAACATAATGGCATAACTATACCTCTGTTCTCAAACCCATGCTAAATATTCAAACATTCTACTGCAATCTGCTTACAAGGGCGTAAGAAAATATCAGCAAGACAATTAAATATTTAAAATTTTGAATTACTTAATGGCTTATTTTTTCTACATAAATCGGTGACCCAATTGATTTTGTCTACATAAATTGGTGACCCGATATAACAAAATCCATTTTGGATCATATAATTTTAAAATAAAATGTTGTTGGCCCAACCGATCTATTTGCTTAGCTGTCTCATTATCCAGTATGTGAATACCATTTCCTCCAATTAATTTTGTTTCCCATAGCATATCCCACAATGTAAGTAAAAACGGACAATATGTTTTAGGAAAATATTCGAAAATTAAATTGTTTTCCAAAATGAAAATAATTGCGTATCGATTTGATGGCAGGAATACCAAGACCATTTTATTATATTGGTTGATATTAAATAGCAAAGATTTTAATTAAATACTTTTAAGACATGTTTTGACGAAATTGATTCTATACAGGACTGTGTATAGTAATTATCTATTAATTATTAGTCATTTCTTAACTCTAAACGGTGTGTCAGACATAAATGTCAAATATAACGAAAACATGAATGAATATATAGCTGTGTTAATTATATAAATAAGGTTAAATAATATTGTTTTGACAACATCGTAATCTGCTGTCTAAGCACTAAATAGAAACGTCATTGCTAAATCTATACCCAGTCTCAAGATCCGTGTCATAGGAATCATGACAACCCTGAACAATAACAGAGTCAAACAGTGCTAACATAATTCCTTTTCCTGAATTTAAAATTTAACAAAAGTGTCAGAAAAACTATCTACAAATCAAAAAAGACCCCTAAATATTTCAATTCCCTCAAAATTTTGAATGAGTTTTCCACAGAAGATTAATTATATATAAATGAATAAAATCCTTTTGATGCTTTACTTAATAATATATAGAACAGCTATGAGACAAAGATCATTGCTAGACTATTTCAACCTTGATGGAGTTTCAGGAAAATTGAATAATCGTCGTTATTTTTGGTCTCATTGCTTTTGGGTGATGGTTGAGGATTCACATTTGAGCCGACCGAAGGGTGGGTATTTGATTGATTATTATTTTAAGGGATTTTAGCAAGGGATGACCTACCTAATAAATATATTTACATCTTTAGAGTAAAGACTGAAGTCTATGGGACCAAGATCTACTAAGTTTTCATCGATGTTTTGATCTTCAGGAAGTATAGGAATTACTGAATATCGGAAAAGAGTGTCTGCAGCGGCATTGAACTTTCCATTTCAGTACACGATATCGTAGTCATATTTCTCTAATTTAAAACGCCAACGTTGTAGTTTGGGGCTAGGATCTTTGTGATTGAAAACGCTTCTAACCGATTGACGGTCAGTAACGATTTGGAATTTGCGTCCATTATAAAGAGACAGAAGGTTTTACATCCAAATAAGATTGCAAGCATCTCTTTCTTAGTTGTGCTAAGGCTAGATTCTCCTTTATTTAATGTGCGTGACACACAGTTAGATGTATTGCAAGTAAGAATAAATGGTTTAGTAAAATCGAGATAGCAAAGTATAGGCGCTGAAGTAAGTTTAGGTTTCAAAGTATCAAATGCTACTTGTTGTTAGTTTTCTCATTTGAATGGATTACCTTTTCTTAGAAGATTATTTAAAGGTTTGGCTATTTTAGAAAACTTGTGAAGTAATTTTCTGTAATAAAAAATTAGGCTCAGAAAAGGTTTGATTCCTTCTGGGGAATCGAGAATTGGAAAAGCTGTGACGCTTTAATTTTCTTTACAGTTTAGTTTGATGCCTATTTCTGTTATGGGATGGCCAAGATAAGCGACTTCGTGTCTCAGAAATTCACACTTGTTGGGTTGAAGTTTTAAGTTTTATTCTTTTAATTTTTTAAGAACATTGGGCAGTTTATCTATGCAAGATTTCAGCTTGTGCAAGTATATAACGATATCATCAAGATATACGAAACAGCGAATGTTCTGCTAACCGGATAAGGTCGTATTCATAAGGCTTTGGGGCGTAATAGGGCCGTTTTCCAACCCTAATGACATTCTACTAAATTAGAAGTATCCTTTAAATACATTGAAAACTGTTTTTGGATCATCTACTGTGTTGATAGGAATTTGACCGAATCCGGACGCGAGATCTAAAGGAATTTTGTAGCCAGAGTAAATTTGATGAGGATTACGTCTTATTTAAATTAATTATCAAGCTATTTAATTATCAAACTGTTCTAGCTATTTAAATATCAAGCTGTTCAAGTATTTTAGCCATTTGCAGAATGGGGTAAGGGTCACCTATCGTCACGTCGTTGAGTTTGCAGTAATCGATCACGACTCGCCATTTTCTTTCCCCGGAAGCTACGCCACTGGACATTTCGTCTTTCTTTTTTGTCGGTATGGATATATTAATATCCGCCAAAAGTTTTAGCTCGGTATGTTTCTATCTTTAAAGAGAACGATTGACTATGTCATTGTAATTCTGTTTGCCTTTCTGCAAGCCAAAAAGGAGGTGAGTGCAGTATTTTCTTTCCTCGAACTAGGTCTTAAGAAAGTCTCATAGCATGGACTAATTGTCAAATTCCTTGACAGAACAGACTAGTTCCGCCCAGCCATTTAAATGTCTTAATATGTATTAAAAAATAATTTTTTTCTACCATGAGATAGCTAAAGTAACTGTGTTCTTGCAGTTATTAGTAAAGGAATTAAATTTTTCACGGATTCTATCAAATGAGGTCATGAATTTGATCAGAATATTTAGTTCGATGGTTTGTGTTAATGAGTTAGGTGATTCTTTTTTTGGTTTCGATGTCGTTTCGATAATTTACGAGTTACAAGTACCTACAGACGATTAGACTCACCAAAGACTCACAGTAATGTGTACTAAATATGAGCGCCGTCGTCGCTGCGAGTATGCGTCAGCGCGCCGCCGCCGAATGGCGAACCGGCGCGCCATCGCAACATGCCGCGATACGACCTCGCAATAGTCCCGAGTTAAGTATTTTACCGAGTAAAGTTTAGTTTCATGGCGTAAACTTCGAGTGTGACTTCAACTATTATTGATATTTACAAAAAGAAAATAAAAGGCATTTTTATAACACCAATAAAAAAAATTTTCACAATACATCCACATAGTTTTTGCAGGCCCGAATTTGATCAATTAGCAGTAGAATGAAATGGAAAAGGAAGAACTGTTTAAGGTGAACAAGTATTTTGTGAAGACGTGAATTGTTTCTTTTTAAAGTAAGTTATTTTTTTCGGGTATTTATTTGCAAAATACGAACTTAGGTATTTTATCTAATTAACGTGTTCTACAGAAAACTGTAGGTACAAAGTTATCTTTAAACCATACACTCTCGCTGACAGTCAATCAGATATATGGTATGAACACAATTATTGCAAATTAAATATGAATGTGAATGATAATGACGAGAATTTAATCATTTATATTTTGTTTACTTTTCAGGGCCCAAGTGAAAGCTTACTCTAAAAGTATAACCACAAGTAATCTTCTCAAACATGTAAAAGATGCGCATAGTTTAGAATATACATAAAAATTCTTCCCTCAACCTCCGAACATCAAATAGTTTTTTTCACCGAGAACTCCAAAGACCAGTGGCAGTAGTAAAAAGAGCGATAAGTGATCTCAGTTCCAAGATTTAGCTCTTAGGTTTGCTAGATCTTTGATGCCCTTTGATAGTGTGAATAAAGATGCAATGATTTACTTAGTGATAAAGTACAGCATTATTTTTTCTGACGCAGACTTGCCCTAGAGGCACTATATGGCATGAAAAGAAAGATGTGTATAACAGTATACTGGCGTATATAAATGCTTTCATATCAAAACACATTCCTTGTTTCAGTGCCTTGGCCGCCGATATATGCACCGATAAAACAGAGGCCGCAATTATGTTATTTGTACTTATCATTTTATTTCTGAAGACATAATCCTCAACAAATTTACTCTTGCTACAAAATAATTAGCTAGAAATACACCGGCGAAACAATCCGTGACACAGTTCTGGACGGGTTGCGTTTAAAAAAGAGATTTATTTAGTCACACATGCAGGTGACAATATGAAAAGAGCTATAAACTTGTTAGGATTTGATAACCACCTTTGCCTTGGTCATTCTCTACATAACTGGTTAACGTATAACATCGATAACATCAGAGAAGTATCCAACATTTTGAAAAAATTCAAGGAGATCGTTAAGCATGTTCGTTACAGAGCATCAAGTGCTTAAGCCGCTTCATCTGCTGAGCAAAATTATTTGCTTTCTGTTACTGAAGAATTCGCCGAACATTTGGAGGATCGTGACTCAATCGATTTCAAAACGGAAAAAATTGAGATACTTGAAAGGGCTTCAAGTTCCAGACAACTTTTGCCGCTCCCTCCCATTATTAAAACGAGCACAAGCACAAAATGGTACACCATTTTGATGATGCTTAAAAGGCAGCCTATAGACACAAATATCAAAGAAATAGAATTACGTGGTCTCGTATTACTAGACTTTGAATTATACTGATTTACTAGACATTGAATCTCTCATAAAGTTTCTTGAAAATTTTAAAAAAATTATGGAAGTTCTAAGTTCAGGAACTTAACCAACTCAACTTTGAATTTGGCTCCAGTATTTTGCTCGTAAATAAAACAATTTCTTGAAGAAGTGAGTGATGATGAGCCTCTCGTAATAAGAATACTCAAAAATAATATGTTAGAGGGTCTGCGATCCCAATTTCCCTTAACCGATGTGGACGTTACAGCAAATTTACTTGATTGTTGATTCCATGCCTGCAATAATGCAAACAAAAGGAGGACTGAGGTTTCATTTCTATCATCGATGATTAGAAGTCGGTTAAAGTCGATGAATACATGCAAACAAAAGGAGTCGCTAAGGTTTCATTTTTTTATTAATGATTAAAAGTTGGTAACAGAAGATAGTCCTCAAAATAAAATTCTTGATTCTCACTCTTCAAACTTTCTTCTAGATTGGCGCGATAACACAGTTCTACTCAATATGATTGTGAAAGATATTTGAAGAACAGACCCATTACTTTTTAAAGTAATTAAGTAACTAAGTTAAATTACATTCTTAGGATTTTTGCAAAAGTCGTTCATTTTGCTTAGGTAAATCTATATTTTTATATCGACGCTTCATAACTTGTCCTAAGGAACATAATTAATGCGACAAGTTTGCGATTCGTCTTGTACTTTGCCATACATATGACCTGCACCGGAGAAATACAAATATAATACATCTAATGCCATGTACCGCCAATTTCATCTGAGTGAAATCATGAGAATCATTAGTGTCTTTATAAAACTTCGCCGGCAAATTGACAGTTTATTATATCCACAATATAATAAAGTGTAAACTTGTAGCAATGTGGGTATTCGGTTATTTGAAGATTATATTTAAGTTTACCTCGTAGACAAGGAACAATATGTTACGTCATTGTATTGTATAAGAAATGACAAATTATTCTCAAGTATACCCCGGAAGCTTATTGAAATAGATTGTTTATTTGATGAAGGAAGATGATTGTATAAGACCATAAGACTAAACAAAAGAATATAGCAGACATAAGATATGTAAAAGAAAAGATCACATAAAGCCAGAACTGCATTATAAGTATATTCCCTATGTGAATTTCATGTTCCATTTCATAATAAGACAATTATGACATTGAAAATTAAATATTACAGTAAAATTTTACAACTGCAGATATAAAGGGAATTAAAAGTAAACAACAAGGGAAAAAGTAAACAACAAGGAAGAAGCAAAACTTCACAATCCTTTAATTAAGTTTATTATAAGTAATTAGAAATAGTAGATATAACAAAATATCGCAGATCATGAAAATGGTGATGACATTTAGACACAAAATTTACTGGGCTTTCGTTTTTATAGCCATTCTCGATTTTGTTAATTTAAACAATAATTAGTGATAAGAAACTATAATTTCATTTATTCGATATAGTTAACTGCATATTACTATTTAAAAATTGCAAACCGAATTGTTATTAACCGATCGTTCTCTATAAACTGGCTTTTTTATCCTTATTTAAGGTATTCACAAACGAGGAGACAACGACAGATGGCGTTATCATCACCTCATATGCCGGCGAAATACTATGAAATGACTACTCAGCGTTTTATCAAATTGTAAAAAAAACTTCACCAGAATAGCAAAGTTAAATGCAATCAAGTTTTTTTTATGTTAGTATTGTGATAGTACAAGAACATTTATTCAATGTTTTCTTACTGACAATTCATTTAGTCAACAAAAAAGTTTATATGACAAAATTGTGGCTTCATTATATATAACAAAAAGTGCGAGCGCGAGCACGGAAAATGCGGGTAGCGGAAAAACACTTGCATCGTTTTGTACATTAGTCCAATCCATGTTTATGTATGATGATTACATTATCATAAGATGTTTTCATTTCCAGAGATGAAATAACATTTGATTTATCGTGGAGTTATATTAGCAGCAAAAAACATTTTTATATAACCCCAAGACTGTTGTAAAATAACGTTTTGTTAACAGCTTATAACTTTGTGGTTACTTTGAGAAAGAAGTAGGTATCTTTTGAGAGTAGTATTTTAAATATAATTTCACTATTTTTAATAACAATAGTCAGCAGTCCCAGTTGGCTTACTTTAGCGGAATGATACAAATCAGTTTGTTATTCATAATATAAATTAACTTTTATTTCCTCTAATGTATATGCATTTTTAAATAAAAACACGTGTAAATCGATAGAGTCTTTCAAAATTGTTCTATATAATTTTGCAATGAGTAGAAATACTATCAAAATACACTTCATGTACTCAAAGGTTACAATAGATATTTGATACTGTTAAGTTATTTTTAAATTATTTTAAACTATATTTAGGAGCATTTTTAGTTTATTACAAGTATTGAATATATTTGGCGTTAATTTTGTAGAAATTCATTATTCACAATTAAATGAAACTATGTGATGTAGTATTATTTCTACTATCTACGATGTAATATTATTTCTACTAAAGATAGTAGAAATAATACTACATCACGTAGTTTCATTTAATTGTTTATTACAAGTATTAAATATTAATTCTTCAAAAATGTTTACGCGTGTTGAGAAACCAACGTACATGTATTTTCTTTATTTATTTATTATAAACTACACTAATAACTTAGAGATTTATCCCAAGAGTCCACTACGTGCAAGACAATATACGGTTATATCATATAGCACAAATAATAACGGATAAAGCAGAAAATGACAGCGACTCGAACAAACGTCCCTCTAACTAGTGATCGGTCCTGAATTATCAAGCAACTACGTAACGTTGTTCTTAAATCGGTTGATGATGCATAATAAAGATGAGACGAATTTCATAACATTTACTGCGTTAAGCATAAAGAGCAACTAAACCCAAAGCTGAGGGATTATAAATGTAATAATATAATGATTTTAAAAATACACCATGAAAACCAATTCCACAAGGAATTGAAGGGAATTACATCCGATACTGCTTAATATGAAATACGAAATAAATAAGACAAAAATCCATTAAACTTATTTATTGTAATATCCAGGATGAGAATATAAGTAGCTTTGTACGGAAACCACATTGCTATTCATTAAAATTGTGGAAATACCATATAGCACATTTTAGTCCTTTATAGGTTTTAGGATCTATATGCAGCTATTTTCATTTAATTTCTTTCAAATAAATAGACTTAAAATATAGTCTTAATTGATAATTAAGACTTGCCAGATTTTTCCTTCATTTTCTTTGTAAACAACCTAGTACTGAATAAATATTATTTATCAAGTTAATGGCTTTCTTGGAAATAACCGTGAAGTTTTGCGATTCAAAATTACATGCAAAATTATCGATTTCCACACTTAAATAGCCCCGAAGATGTGAAACTTCGGAAAATTTGTAAAACTTCTTAAAAAATTGTAGAGAACATAATTATGATTTGAGACTTTCTGAAATAAGACTTTCTGTATCTCTCAGGTATTAATTACAAATATTCTTATATCACAATGTAGCGCTTCAACTAAAAGTACGATGTCATCCAGTTGCACTATTTATAAATTTTTCGAACTTAACTGTGCACTATTGCGTATTTAACGATTATATACATAAATAAAGTATTTATTTAATTATATTATTGTGAAGACGGAATTTAAATTTATTTACATTTATAAGTATAGTATTTATTATAAGTTTACTGTAAAGAAAATTATGTACACTGCATGTAATAAATATACATCTAATTAACTATTCTCGATTTGCTATATGATGTGTCAAGTCCAATAAATGAGTCATTTTCAGATTGCAAAGTGAAAACATTAGAAAAACGAATACAGACAGGAAGATGAATTAGGCTCGTTTGGCTTCCACACTGAATGCAATGGGTGACGTTACATTGAGAGAGAAATAAAAGAAGGGGAAAAACTTTCGTGCTATTTTATTAATGATGGAAATATACCAACCAATGTTTTCGTATGATATATTATCTAGGTTTATCCGGATACTGACAATGAAATACAATTCCAATGTTTATATTTTTGCATTCTCATCAGAAAATATTTTTATTTCATTATATTGAATTTTGCCAGCAATATATTTGGAAAAATATATCATGTTAGAAAGCTAGATAAACAGAAAATTAACGTATGAAATTTGAAGGGATTGAATCTAGATGATAATGAACGCGTTGTAAATGAGCTTGCAATCCACATAACAGCCATATATTCCTTGTTCATAATTCGAAAAATTCTACGAATCTCATTTGATTTGGTGTCGAACTCTTACCATTTGTCACTGTTCTGCTGTTACTTTGTTTTAAGCCAATATAATATTATTATTGAAGAAAAACTTATTTTGTATTGGCAAACGAAATATTGAGGAATAATTTCACAACATTTTAACAATATATCATGGTGTTCTAACGGCTTCCATTGGTTAAAGAATATTATGGTGTACGACAATATTTGACGTTGTCATTCTATGCGTCGTCATCGTTTGATTTGAATGATTATAAAGTGAGTGATAATAACGGATCGTTAATATGCTTATAGTCATACATCTAATGGATTTGTTCATTGTTAATATTTTA
The DNA here is from genome assembly GCA_039881145.1 of Druceiella hillmani. Lineage (NCBI taxonomy): Eukaryota > Metazoa > Arthropoda > Insecta > Lepidoptera > Hepialidae > Druceiella > Druceiella hillmani. The sequence goes on from JAYKKI010000081.1 coordinate 1,486,135, forward strand.
GAGATATTGTACTAGTCTCAATTGATTCGACGTCGACCTGTTACTGAAAATTCACAGTTCTGACATTGTTTCATTCTTTTCTTCTTCTCATAATACATTCTTCTAACGGAGGTGGGCAATCATTATTTCTTTTATTGTACTACTGACCTAGGTTCTTTAGCCACGATAACCTCCTTTTGTTAGGCCTGTTTTTGTTCTGTACCTTGCCTTGTATAATGAGTTAAAGGAGTTGCTATTGTACTTTGGTATATGATGTATCCGAGATATTTAAACTTGTATATTTTACTGCTAATTAATATCTCTGTGTTTTTGTTTATCCGCTGAAGTATCGCAAAATTCCCCACATCTAGAAATTTTGAATTCTCACTTTTGTTTCATAACACAAATTTCAGCGCTATAGAGTAAATATGAAGCATCGGGCTGCACGTGTTTGTAAGTTCAGACTGAAATTACGATCTCGTGGAATTCCTCTTATCTCGCGGAAAACGTTTCGGGCTTGTTCATTTCTGTATCCGATTTTGAGACTGTGTTTATCTCTATCGTCAACCATTGCTCCAAAGTACTTATGACGGTTGACGAGTCTCAGAGCAGTCCCGTTTATAGTGATTAGTGAAAAAGGTTTAAGTACTCTGCTTATCATTAAATATCTTGTTTTTCTGTAATAAATGTGGACTCCATATTACAAGCTCCATATTACGTCGACAAGTTTTTGAAGACCTTGTATACTACTAAGTACTAAAATGGTGTCGTGTACATATGTGACGTTATTAATAAATTTTCCGTTGGCAGATATTCTTTTATTTATTTTATTCAAACTTCTGATATTATCAGAGGTCTGAATAAAATATATAAAAGAATATCTGATAAAATAAATAAAGGAATATTTTCTATGATAAAATAAATTAGATTGAATAATAAATGTCAATCTTGGTCAGTCAGAAAATATATTACTGAAGAGATATATAGTATTGTAAATATTAACAAGATATTCCGTTTTATTTTCTAAACTAATTTGAACAAATCGAACCTTACTTCATCTGGTTTAGCATCTTCATGCAGTTTAACCTACTTAAATGCATATATAATTACTTTTTTAGTTACAGGAGAACTAAAGTCTTTGAAAAATACAGAGACATCTTGTCTAGAATCGTAAAATAAGTTACTATTCCAATCTTAAAGTTCGTCCGAATTTAAGCAACAATATTAAATTAAAGCAATGCTGTTCTTTGCCTGGCGGAATTTTAATTAAACGTTAATTTGCATAATTTAAATAGTCATAACTTTTTATTTGTATGTAATGATTGTTTAACTTATGGTGAGTTTACTTTTTAATCACAACAGATAATAAAAGCAGAAAAAAATAATTGTTTTTAAATAAATATCGGAAAGTTATTATGGATTAGGATGTAGATAACAATCAGATACTTTTCATTTATATTGTAAGGACATTTAAGTAGAATTTTAATTGAACTAAAGAAAAATCAAGGTCGATTAATGGAAAGTGATTCATTAAAAATAGTGATAAGTTTCTCAATTAATTTTACAACATTTTTAACAACGACGTAATATACAGTGTTGGTTAATATAAAAAATAATAATAACACGAGTCTTTAAATTAGTTTTTGCACTTGCATATATAGTTATGTCATTTATAATTCCATAATTATTATATGTATAATTATATTTAATGTAAATTCAAACCAAGTAAGGCAATTTTCCAATGTAATCTTAAGTACATCGTAAAACAATGGGCTTTAATTAATTTTCGTTTATAAATTTCTTATAATCGTTTTCAGAATATATTTCTGAAACTTCTTTATTGTCTTGTATCTTAATTTGCATTTACGGTTTTTCGTTAATAGTTTTTTAATGAAAGTTCTGTCATTTTAATCATCATTATTTTTTTTAGAAAATATTTCTTAGTACCTTCTTGTGAATTTTTATTTTCTGCTCATAATATTCAGTATTATAATACGAATAGGACTAAGGTAACTCACTTTTGAAGTGAACACCTCAATTTTTTTATTGTAATTCTATGGTCAGTTGCTAAAATATAGCTAAATGAGGACCAACATTTTAGACCAATCTATTTTTTCAAAGGATGACTCTCAGCAATAAGAGAGCCACATATTAAATCAGATCTTTATGAATGTAACATTGTCTCTTTGAGACCACAACGAAAGTAATAAAAAAAGACGAACGAAAATTTTCTCGTACCAAATTAATTTGAACGTTATATACACACTCAAACGTCAATCTTGCTTGAGTTTGTGTGAATATATAAATGTCCTCATACGAATTTGCGTGAATACCCAAACGTTAATCTTGCGTGAACACCCAAACGTCAACTTTACTTGAGCTTGCATGAACTCTCCAATATCAATCTTACATGAACTCGCATGAACACTGAATCGTCAAATGCAATGTAAGGCTACATTGCGTCATTGCGTGAGCACTCGAATGTCAACCGTGGATAACTCGTTAAATCTCAATTTTAACATCAAATCTGATCTTATATCAACTTAACTACAAATGAATCCAAACCACGCCTTAAGAAGTTTTGTGCCAAAAAAAATTAAAAGCAATGCAAGTAAAGTAAATTAAGATGAAGGATGGAACATTTCGAATGCTTTTGTCTAAATTTGTTAATTGCTTAGAAAAGTTGCATTATGAGTTAAAAATATTGTTAAATTGGTCAAATAAATCAACTTTTCAGATTACTGAGTAAAAGATAAGACGATTGTCATTATCAATATTTCTTCGCGTATTGTACCGTTCTTGGGGTATATTATTTCAACGTTACTGCTAGATTTAATCAAGCAAAACACCGAGTGTCCTTTACTTTCATCAAAGCAATATACCATGCGTTGTACTTAACATCTCAACCAGCTTTGAATACTAAGCGATACGATTATTATTTCACAGAAAAAAAATTACGTGGCGTTTCTTTTTATAAGAATGTTTCATATGTTTAAAAGTAATTATGACATCTTAGTCAATATTGATAATAAAAACATCTTTTGTTATTGAAAAATAAATTATACTTTCGTAACAAAATCCCAAATCAAGAAAGTTTTTAAATTATTTTCATCTCACATCATCATTTCCATAAGTCATTCTCGACCTCCTTCAATCAGCACCATTCCTTACTATTTTGGGCTCACCACATGCCCACCATTCTCTTTATGTCATCTTTTCATTTACTTGTCTTTTGCACTCCCAGCATCTCCACTCCAATAAAACTTTTGCACCACGTGTCTGACTTGCAAGCAACGTGACCAGCTCACTGCCACTTAAGTTTTGCTATGCTCTAGCCAATATCACCAACCTTTCTTTGCCTTCGAAGCGATTTATTTGTTTTTCGATTTCTACTAGTTTCCTTTCTAAGGCCTTTTAAACAACGATGGCTTATGCTGTTACCCAAGTTACGACTCCATAAGTGAGGACTGTTAGTACGCATTGATTGAAGATACATGCTTTTAAGTGGTTCTTTGTATTCATTTTGAAAGCGAACTCAAGTTTTGAGAAGACTGCCAATCCTCGTCTTGTGTATCTATCCATTTTCTTGACCCTGTACAGTAGAAAGAAATACGAAAAAAGATACGTTTTGTATTTACGAAATAAAAAAAAATAAACGTGAAATTTTTTTCTTTTCCTTTTTTTTAAAATTCTATTCGTCGTGAAAGAAGCTGTAACATACCTTATTAAATTTACAATTGAGGCATCGTACTTTCCATCGCTATCACATATATCATCTTTGTAGAACTTGAACAATATTTCGTTAAAACGTTTGGCAACGAAATTTGAGAAAAAAGGAATAATATTGAATCGGCTTTCATAAAACTTAGAAACATAGTTCCCATAATTCCAATATCTACGCTATTATATTAAATACACATTTTGACTAGTTAATTTATGAAATAACTGTTCATTATTTTGTTACAAAATAAATAAGTGAATACTAAAATTCCGTGTGATGAAATTTGTAATTTTTAAAAAATTATTTCCTTTATTAGTGGTAAGCCAGTTTGTTATATAAACTTATTTATATCATTTTATACGTGCGTATAAATAATATAAAAGAGAGATGTTTTAAAAATACATATATATGCAAAAAAAGGATAAAGCTTGAAACATACGTAACACAAACTTTAAATGCAACGTAATAACCTAAATCCTACGGTCTCAGAGTATTAGCATTAAAGCGACTAAAAGAACAGAGTGACACTTATAAAGAGCTTCAAAACTCTGAAATCTAGGTCGTTCGTCAAATATTTCATTACGTTTTATTGTATAAAATATAATTTAAGTAGCTATTTGATGGCTAATTTTGTTGAAAGAATGGTTTTATTTCGAATACGGAATTACTTCGTCGCTTACAAGTGAAAAGAGTATTTGAATAATTTAAGGGACATAATAGAATAACAAGAGTTGAGAAATAAACTTTTACAAACGTGGAGAAAACTGGATTTTAAATTCGTCTTTGAATTTACCTATCAAAATTAAATACTGTATTTCATAATTATGTATTGACTTGGAGAAATTCTAAATGATTAATAAAGGAATAAATAACAGTAGAAGTACTATCTGTAATGAAATACTTTAAGAAACAGTCATGAGTTGAGTAATGCAAAAAGAGAATGAAACCAATTTAAATATTGTGCAAATAGTGTATTTAGTGAAAAACGTTTAGAAACAGAAGATTATGAATTTGATTTGATTAAAGGAAAAAGAATATTGTTATGTGCGTTCTTCATCGTTACGCATGTCTGAGAAGTTCATTGAAATGATGACTGCAATTTTTAATCATAAAATTAGAAGAATATATTCAATTGAACAATAGTTCTAAAGCAATAAAATAGTTCTGACAAGAATATTCACAGCATGAACCGACAAAACGCCACATCATTATCACAATGACAATAACACGACTACATGCGCGTCTTTACGCAACTGTATATTATCTAATCGCCAGTAACTTCGAGATCATTAGATGTACTTGCCATTTTTATGCTTTTGAGGGCATATTGAATGAAACAATTCAAATGATTGAATAAATAAACAAAAGAGATTATGAGTAATTACGCCACATTTTTTCATTGCGACAGATTAAAAAAAATTCAAAGCATTTTAATTAAATGCAGCTCAAAAGTGACAATTGCGACAATCGATAAAAACGGCTCAAAAACTGATTTTAAGACAGTTTATAATCGTCGAAAGAATACAGTTATACCGTTTATGGATAGGTTATAAATATTGACATTTATTAACTCTGCAAGTTAGTATGTAATAAATATTGAGTGCTAGGTCATATTCAATAATACTGGACAATAAAATTATTACACAATTAAATTGATCGTCTAGGTTTCGCCTAACCAAAGCCATATTTAAATAAATTGTACCACTAATGGCGTTTTTACATATTTTTTTAAAATTTTTATTATAAAATACATCACATTTTCTGTAAACGATTACTCGTTTTCCTTTAATTTGACACAAAAATTTCCAAAAATTGCAGACACAATTAAGATGACCATCATAAATGCATTTAAAAAGTACATGTGTTTGCACAGACTCTCAGTGCGGATCGCGGCTATTGCTACTAATTTCATGACTGATAAATATTACACGGTTAAAAAAATGCTTTGTCTTAATCTTTTCTCATAAAAAAGTTATAATTTATACGCAGAATTCTTATACATCGTATAAATTTATTTTTACAAAATTCCACTTATTGGACTTGAAAAGGTTTTTTTTTCCAAAACGTTTTAATATTATATTGGTCTTTCTTGATTCAATACATATTGCTATGAGAGTCCAAAAAGTGCTAACTCTGAAAGAAAGGAAAACGTCGTGTTAATTATATAAGTATTTTTATTACAACAAAAAATGTTTTATCAGGCAAGCTAGACAAGTATTTTATTAGACAGAACCGAAGGTTACGTGCTTTTTGTATATGATTAAGATAATAAATTAAATCCTCTCTGCATTAAATTATCAACACGATTTGTAATTAGGTTAAAAGATTACGATCCCGGTACATCTAGCAAACCATTTCGTATCAGGTCTAACTTATATGTATTCTTTATAAACTGTAACTTATTTTATTTACGAGTTAAATAGAAATGCTATTGTTTTACTAACTTTGAAAATGTAACATAATTATTTATTTTTAGTAATAAGCGACATTTGTGTTTTTTTTATATGAAATAAATTTGTAGTTTTCAAAACCAATATGTTTCTTTAAGTAATTACCACATGGTAAGCTGATACTTTGTCACCCATTTGACTTCTGATTTAAAAAAAATAATATTGTCTAACTTAATTGGAAAATATTATTTAACTATTCTACCTTAGTATTTGTTACAGCAATATTTGCCTTTTCGTTTACAGAATTTTAAATAAATTTGTGGTTTAGGAGTATGTCTGCTTCCTTTATTTTGGAATTAAATTATGCTTTTTAAAATGTAACATACTTATAATAAACAAAGGAGACGAATTTAATATCCCTCTCGGTTTGGGTGACGACATTTGATTATATGTTTATTTGTGGTGGACGGTCAATGTTCTAATAGAGTGATGAACTTCAGTAAACAAGAAAAGCTGAGATCACGAAACGGAAGAAAAATCAGAATTAAATAATCTTAATATAATTATATTCCAGCGCGGATTAAAGTAATCTCATCCCTAACAAAAAGACGCTAAGGTTGTTCTGTGATAATTTTCCCTCCGAAATAGGTTAGTCAACGTTTTTAGCCTTTAAATGATATATTTTTCAGTCAATGCACATAGTGGGAAATACAAATCACAACCAATAAAAATCGGTCACCTCTATAGATTTAATATAATATGTGTATCTGACTTCAAAGATTTTAATGAATAAATCGTTCTCTATACACTCTCTTTTTTTATTCAAAGTAGACTCCTCGTCGGCTGAAATTCAATGTTTTAAAACTGGTTACAAGAATAATTTGTTTCATTTACTAACTCAGTGCTAATTTCATTCACAAGTGCACGAAAAATAAACATGTTGAAATTTCACAATTAATTGTGAAATTTCAATGAAATTTAATTGTGAATAACGAATTTCTACAAAATTAACGCCAAATTAATGTTGAAATTTATTTAACAGTTTGTAAATAACTATAAAGGCTGGTTCATTAAGCTTGATTATATGAACTTTATACAAAACATGCCCTGTTCGTGCTAGAAATGTTGGACTTACTTATATTTTGAGGCTATTTACATTATAACCAAATTTGAAAATAGTTACCTAGTAATTTTGTATGCTTGTAAGTTAAGTTTCACCAAAAAATTTAATTTTAAATCGAATATTTTAACAAATTTTAACCCGACATCCGATGTTAATATGTAAATATCAAAAAGAAAACAGTGTACATACGAATGGTATTTAATGTTATCTAGTAGGTAATGATTTGTGGCCAAGAATTACCATCATATTTGACAAGCATATTTTGCGATGTGTATTCTTAAGTTGTCATGGAGAAAATAAATTCAATCCTCTTGACTACTTAGTTTGTTCGCTAGTTGATCTAATTGCTGATAATAAAACTCTGAATTTATCATAATTCTCTTTGGTAGTAAATATCGATCACTAACGCTCTTGATACTCCACCAGAAGCTCAATATTTCGAGAAAATCCTTTAGATTTGGGTACCGAAACTCTTATTTGCTTTGCACTAAACCATTGTAATTTAGGTAGATGATTGACCTGTCCGACCTATCCCACGTATTAATACTTTAATTTTGAAGGCTACTCCTTTTTTTTCCTTTATTTTAGGCTCTATAAAACGGTAACATAAAATAAACATGATCCTATTGTCTGCTTATTTAGTTACGTAGTCGATCTAAATGATAATAGTAAAACTCTCCATTCTCCGTTGGGTCACCAGATAGCGAACCCTAATAAATTACGCCCTTCTTATTCCATCGGAAGCTATAACTTTTTGGTATACAGTTCGGATTCGGGTACTAAAGTTTATTCTGCATTAAGCCATTGACATTTGCTTGAGTGATTAAGTTATGTAACTCATTTCGTGGCACCAGTTACATTAATAGAAGAATCCGTGCTTGATGTCAATTTATATTCATTTTCTATGATGTATTATGCTTGATAATTTAGCAAAAACTGTCATTAAGTAAGTACGGTTCGGCCTATTTATGTCTTATAATTAAATACTATCCAAAAATGATTTCAATAACCTTCAAAATTTCCATACCAGTGGTTAAAAATTACGAGCCAACACGATACACTCAATTCCAATTATATAAAATGCATTATTCGGTTACATAAATTACAATATAATACAGTCATTAACAAACCAAATACCAAAGCAAAATTTATATTCTTTTGGTGTTTGTAGAATAAAAAAAGACGTTTTCTTAAAAAAAAGTTTAAATAAACGTTTTTTTTATTTTAAGCATTAATCATTTCTATACGTGTATTCCCATATAAACAATTTCAAACCCATGTCTAAATAGTAGTTATATATAACGACTTCAATTGAAATTTTTACTAGTTTTTAATAAAGTTTCGACAAAATTTTATAACCTGGCAAGTTAGTAGAATTCGTTAACCTAATGTTTAATAATAACATTTCCCTTTTACCTTTTTTTAATTTTTCTTAATTTGTTTACAAAGTTTTAATTAATGAAAATGTGTTGTCTTTAATACATTTTGTAAATTTTATCCAATACTTCATTTTTTTCATCTTGAAGTTCAATTATTTTATTTAAATATACATCGATTTTGCTAAATAAATTTCAACTACTCGTAAGTTAATATATTTGCCCGGTTGTTAAGTTGTAACAACATAGTTTATTAAAATGATTATTCCTAACACCATTTTATATTATCCTCGTTTACGTTATCCTCGTCTACGAATCCCAGACATTTAAAACATGAATATTAACAAGAATTGTTTGCTCCATAACTGAAAACATTTTAGGTGTGGGTAAACTTGAGATCCCAGAACATAACTTAGTGATTCTAGAAATGTTTAGTTTGTTAAATAACTTAAGTTTATGTTACACATTGATCGGCTTATGACACACGTATTCTCAGAATTATATCAAATTGGCAAAGTTTCAAGTTTCAACTTTCAAGTGAGTGGCGTAACTGGTAGCAAGACATGACAAACTTAGGTAATTGTCACCAAGCTTAATTTTTTAAAATATTGGATGCCATCTTTTTTCTTCTGTTATCAATTTGGCTACGTTTCTTTTTCCTGAGTTCAATACTTAAAATTTAATTTTCTCACAAGTTTTAATAAAATCTTTTCTTATTATGTTACTTATTGTACAATTTATTTTTCATTGTCTGGTTAACTTGAATCGACTTCACCTTTTATTACATATGGAACATCTAATTTACTGCGAGATAAATACCTTAATTTAGTTTTCGTCAATTATTCTTTTTCTACTTTTAAGTCAGCATACCATTTTGAATTGGATGATTTTTCCCATTTAAAACTATTTTGTCAGAATAAGTCTAATATTTTTAAAGTTATGGAACCTGTTAAATATTAATAGAATTTGCACTATAAGAATTCTGTAAACACTTAGGCATATTTAAAAATTTGATACTGCCAAGTATTTCTAATAAACTACTTACAAATATTAGTATTATTCTTTACCAAGTAAATATCTTAAATAATATTTATTTAGAACCTTCAGAGTCGTTAAAGCATTGCGAATTTTTCAAAAACTATCAAATTTAAATTAATTTCTGTAGTTTTCGTTAAAATTTCGATTAATTTTTAGTCACAACATCTTTTATCTGTTTTTTTTTCATCATTTTTACTTCAACTAGTTCGGATATGGAATTACAATATATTTTTGCGACGGTCTTCAACGATATTACATTAAATCTTACATCAATTAGCTTAAGCGCCTACGAAATAAACAAAATTGGTTATTTTACTTGCTCCTCCAAAATTTTTAAAGAAATATTTTAGTGTTATTTATATTTGAATTAATATTTTTTATGTGTGGAATTTGAGTTTCAGCATCATATAGGTTTTAAGAAAAATGGCTGTAATCGACAGGTAGAGAGAAATGTGACAGATCTTATGAGATTTCTGTTTTCCCCGTTGAGGCATTAAACCTAAATCTAGTGTAACGCGACTTAACCTTCGAGTAATGAGCTTTTCGTGCTAAATTATGTATCTATAGATTTCTGGCGTACTAAAATTTCATGTAATTCAATTTTCAAAAGAAACCTTCTCTGCACATGTTAAGTGCTTACCAATCCACGTGATGCTGGTACAAATTTTGTTTCAATAGCATTTCCATAGATCCAAAAGTTCCACGGCTTATCTTATTATCTTAAATTAATCTAACATTAGAATAATATAACCTTTACATGTAATACAATTGTAATAGAGTAAATTCTATAGATGGAACATAATTTAAAATGAGTGATTGGTTTAGCATATGGAATGACAGTAGAAGACAGAAAACCTCTTTTCAGAATTTTTCTCCGTCTGTTTGTATGTTAATATGTTCTTCAATCAGACAAAATCTACTGGAAGAATTTGAATAAAATTGATAAATAAATCGATCGAGCGACATATAGGATACTGCCTGGATATTACGTGTATAAAATATATACTCACTTGCTGAATATTACGATATTAGTACTACCAACGCTATCTATTAGCGTTTTAGCAAATTTCATACTCAAAATTTCTAACAGAAAAATAAATATAAAAAAAATCCTACTAACAAAGTCCACGCGAACGAAGTCTCGTTGTAAAAGCTAGCATATATAAAAAAATGAAAAACAAAATTTTCAATTATAAGAATTATTATTCGAAACCTAGATAATACGTTTAATTGGCTAAAACCTAGATATGACGTTTTTGAAATTTAGATTTTAGCAATTTAATTAAATACTAATACTCCACCATATTTGCCGGAAATTGTTCCTCTGATTATCATTTATTCATAGCTCTAAGTAAACATTGACGTGAAAAAAATTCGATGTTGCAGAAGAATCACCAAAACGCCCTCTCAACATTTTTTCAAAGTCACCGGAATTATACAAGTAAAAGATATTATTACTGCCAACTAGATGGCACGTGGGAGATAATTATGATGCAGACATGAATTAAATTTAGTGTAATATATAAATTTTTTAATAAAAATTGTTGACAGTAACTCGGTATTAACAATTTATTAGCTAACCCAATATATGTTCCTGCACTCAAATTTCCAGAAAATTTCTTTTCTTATCCAACGAATTGAAATAGGAAAAAATTCTTTATTTTCAAGCATTTTTTAAATTTGAGGCTATCCATATTTCTGAATCTGCACTCAGTCGCTTTCCATACAAAGTTAAGGATATCAACCAGAATTCATACTAAACATCAGAATACAAGACAATGAAAATGTCTTGCGTGAACGGAAAAAATTCAAGGTCTTAAACTTGTACATCGGATATACACATTATAAGTGTATAAACAACTAGATAAACAATTTTGTTTGAACCGTGAAAGCAGTCATATTTTCGCGTATCAAGGAAATTAGATTCTACAAATACTTACAAAATAAATTTATAATGTCAAACATTGCTTTACTTGGAGGTATGAAACAAATATGGCTTTAATGAGGTATCCGTTTTTACATAAATATAATTACTAGGTATATTCTAATTCCTGGTAAATGTTAAAAAATATTGTAAAGTATACGTGACTTTTGAATTTACTTGAGTAACATAATTTTGTGTAAACAATGTAACAAAAAGTAACGTGAAAACAATGTAACAAAAAATAAAGTCACTTCCTTTAACTTAAAGATGGAACTAACACATGATACCGAAATAATAAGGACATTAAAATAAAAAAGTAACCAAGAAATAACGACTGAAAATATAGGTGGTAATTAAATATTAGTAGTAGACCAAATGTGCATAAATATTAAACGTGCTCTCTGAAATATCCCATAAACAAACATACCTTGTGTTAATACGATTCAAGCATTTAATTTTAATCAAAAATGTTTTTTTGTACCTATATCGGTACATTTAGTAATATTACATTCACCACATCGTAATACATCACATGTCAGTTACAGCGGAAATGTTCCTCCTTCTTGACGCATGTTTCGTGTTACGCGAAAGCGATATTTTATTTACGAGAATCAGTGCGATCCGACGTATATTCCGAGGAAAATTTGTATAAATAATACTACTTAATATTAAAATATATTAATTAAGCATTACATGCTAATAGTTACTAGAGAGAGACTTTCAGTGTCAGATGGCCGACAATAATGGCCACTTGCCTATATGTATTAAAAGAAAATTATTTAAATTGCTATAATAATTTCTCTTTAGGTATTTTACTTCCATGAACCTAATTGGTGCGAACTTGTTTAGTGTGGTGATTTGAGTGGACAACCCTTGAATGGACAACTAAGCATTGTTGCTGTGAAATTAAAATTTATTGAGTTAATGTTGGATTCTGAAGAAATATTATTACGTACTTTATACCTTATTTGTTACTTATTTAGATATTTTGGAAAAAATCAGAGTTTACTGCCTTTTAATTCTTTTTATCACGAAGCAAACTGAAGAAATGTTGACATAGTACTGAAAGTATTAGCATATTGATATCTAATAAGACTTCCGATGGTCTCCAATAAGCGGCGCGAGACATAAGTCAAATGGCAGAATCAAAATGTTTCGTTACTTTGATAGTCTATGTGAATACGGTGGCAAGTACAGGCCAGCATTAAATATTTAGATTATTCCCAATAGTTTCCACGCTGCATCATATATCTATCTTGATGGCGTGTTCTCTGTGAGAAGTTCAAATTATGCATTTTAATTTAGGTCCCATTATGCAATTTTTGTAATCTTTTAAGTAGTTTATGCTATAATTTGGTTCAATTCATAATGTTGACTAGGCTTTACTTATATTTTAACAAGTTAGAATTTTCATAATATTTGGAATTGTTTTCAAACTTTAATTTTCCATTAATTTATTTCAAATTATGTGATTACTAATAAGATGTTAATCTATAAACCTTATATTTACGAGAAATATATACATGACCATTTCTTAATATTAGGTTGTCAATTGCCACTTTTTCCAACGATTTCAGGAACGTTAAAAAACTCCTCGAAATTCATTGGTAGGTCATGGAAAGAGCGCGGCATTCAACCTGTTGTTTAGTTAGCAACTGTATTTTGACGAGTAAAGAACAAATCTGATATGAACAAAGATAAATTGGAGTGCTCTTGTTTCACGGATTCCATTCAAGGCGATAAAATTAGGTACGTGGACGAGTTTATGTGACTGATGAAATGAATGACACTCTTATGAAAATAATATAGAACTAAAATAAACCCAATAAACAACAGTGAGAGATGACGGACATATTTATTACCACCCGACAATGGCATGACTGATATCACGCGACAGACGTCACTATTGATGTTATACCAATATAGTCGTTCTGAACATAGTCCACGATATAGTATTTTTTGTATACATACTATCTGCGTCTATTCTCGTTTTGGCAAATTCGCCATAGATAAATGTAAGACTCTTAATATTTTACTTAATAGAATAACATTATATCATGTATTCATCAAAGCATAATTTTTACGTTAAACATTTCTCATACACATTGCAAATTGCCTAGAATTATTATAAAGTTTTGAGAAAAATTATTCATCTCCAAACAATAATGTGGTACAGTAACACCTGCGTCAGAAATTTTATTGATGTAGTATTGAAAGGGTTTCTGTCTATTGTTTCCCATTATCGGTTTTTGAAATAATCTATTTCCACTTCCCCTACAATAGGAAAATATATTTTTACAAGGCACAGTCTCTCAATAAAAGCACACCTCTATGAGTCACGCATAAAATATTAAAACATAAATTGTATTTTTTTTATATTTGTATAGTAAGGAAACACTGTTATAATTTAATTTTCTTGCTATACACTATATCTAAAGGATACCGGTATTGGTGTAGTATCATTACTTTTGACAATGATGTGTCGTTGGTCGGTAGCTCTCTCGCTCGTTGTTGTATTTTGCTTTCGTTGACTTGTCCATTTAATGAGATGGTTTATTGTATCCAGATATAAAATAAAAGTACGAGGGATAAGTAAAAACTTGAAAAACTGATAACCGTGTGGGTATACATTAAAGATAATGAGTATTTGATGTACAAAAAATTATATTACGATTTTAAATTGTTTGGAGGGAGATGGTGATTAGGATTGGATATGTAAATTGAATATTTTTCAAAGAATTATGTTTGATGATTGATGAGTGTACATTTTTTATTGAAACTTGCTTGTATAATACTTAGATCTCTGGATAAAGTTCAAACTTTTTTTAATGCTAATCAAATATGTCTTAAAAGATTTAAAATTTAGTTTTTAATACAATACATACACATAATACAATAAAACACAAAACATTTATGAATTTAAATTGTTTAAACTATCACAGTGAATGTGTTCAAATTTGAAGCTAAAATATAACTTAATTTTATCCCTGCCAGAAACAATTTCGTGACGCAAATATATTTCCTGGAAGAAACCTCTATCGCGCTGAAAAAATGTACTACACAAAGCTTCAGGAAAAAGCTAAATATAAATATTTTATATATTTTTTAATTAGTGATCCGCCTGGCTTCTTACGGATAACAAAAAATGTTTAACGCATTAACGCTTTCCGTATCAATGCGTCAAATCTCGCGTATATAATTATGCTCACTTAAGAACACTGACATTAGTTTCAATATATTCGTTAGAAAATAATGGTTTATGATAACAAAAGGAAATTCGATGTATAAAAATTGAAAAAGCTCGTCATAAAATTTTATTTCATAAAAATTATGATAATGTCACACAAAGCGCTTCAGAAAATTGAGTTGAGAAATTACTGAGAGTAAAATGTTAATTTTATGTAATGCACATATACGCTGTCTTGGTTTGTTTCCACATATGTGTAACAATGTAAATAGCGCACACCAAGGTACTTCTTCGACGAAAGCTTTTTTTCGACATCACCGATATTCGTGTTCACAGGTCGTGTAATTTCAAGAAAATTTTCATAAATTTTATGTTTTAATATTTATCATAAAACATCTACTCATAAAAGAAAATCAAAAACAATCTATGTCGTATTTATTGAGGAAATCACGTAAATCGAGAATCAGCGTAGGATATTTTACGTGCATGTAGTTTTATTATAATAAGCTAATAACTAATATGTCTTATGTAACAAAAATTTGAGAATTTTCTCCAAGTATAACACACGTAAACAATACAAACCAGTACATATACATATTGTGAACTATCAAAGATTACTTAATCTCTCTTGGATTAAGGAGCAAGATATTGTGAAAAGGCAAAAAAAATAATCAATGGACAAATATATTAAAAGGAAAAGTTTGAATAAAAATTTCCTTTAAAATTTCTCAAAAATGATGAAAGGCTGAATATAATTTTCTTCTTCGTATGAATGCTATCTGTTATACGTTTTCTTGATATTTTAAGTTAATTATCGTAAGAATAAACTACTATAAATGACTAAAATAAATATATATGTTTTCAAATATTTTAAAAATAGTTTTCAATACGTAAAAGAAGCAATGCACTAGGCATAAAATTATAACACCACAATTTTGCTTTAAATTTTTCTTCAAATGATTTCTAATGCTGAAACACCGTCGAAAATATTAAATAATCCACAATACAAAAAATTATTACGCCAAATGGAAAGGCAAGTAAATTCATTTTATTTTGAATAGATAAATTATTTTTATGGATTAATTAAATTTAATTCTTGGTCAAGTAACTTCATCCTTGTTCTTTGAATGTAAAGTCATATATATAAACTCATTTCGTTATAAAATTATATATAGATCCTATATACATATACTGATGCTGTAATTTTCATTGCACTTTTTCCAATAAACCGAAAGTTTCACTCACCCTTCCATGTGAAATCTTAAGAATAGCTTTGATTTTTCTTTATAAACAATAATGAAATGTCCACTTTGTAATAAAAACTATGATATATGCAATATATAGACTACAATTAGTGAATAAAGATACGTGTTTCTTGGATTATGTTTTATATTTTCCCGGGATATTATGGAAACCGGTGTTAAACGCTTTATTTAATTAATTGTGACAAACTATATGGGACAACAGATTAATTCTTTTAAAGTATTTTCCAGTCACTCTTTCACTAAATAGTTAGGGGAAAATGTAGATACTCAGGTATCTACATTTTCCCCTACACTTCCCCTAATTGTACTTAATAGTCCAATTATTTCAATTCGAAATATATAATCTACATAGTTTTAAAAACACTGAGATCGTTTCCTGAGTCAAAATTTCTTTTATAATTTTTTCACTACGCAACGCGATTTTCAAAGAAAATTACTCGTACATCCAAGCACAGTACTGAAGCTATTTGTTTCGTGATTTGAACCTGGAAACAGTTTAAATATTTTAAAAGTTTAGGTAGACGCATGATCATAATTCGACAAATAAATATATTTAGGTAATACGAAATGTTATATTCAATATAAAAATACAAATAATTTTGCAATTTTGCTTTTTATTCCTCTTTGATTATTTATTTGAAATTTTCGTGAAAATTTCCGACCAAAACCTAAAGTTCTAACATCTCATAATCTTTTGAAATCCAGAATTCATATCTTATTTTTTATTCTTAAATATAGTAGTGACTTTTATTGCCTTCCTGTCTCAAAAACGGAAGTAAATTACATATATTCATGTGCAATTACTGAGGTTTCCCTTAAACGTTTTTTAAAACAAACATATAACTTTTGAAGTAACTTCGTACATTGCTGTAATAATTTTCACACCACCATCTTTAATACCCAGATTTTATTTATGTGTAACTTTTCTATAATTATGTAATTAATTTTCCTTCCTATTATTTGTTTAATTTGCAGAATTATAAGTTTATATTGGTGTAAATCACTCAAATAAACACATTATTTAAAATAAACTATATATTTGCTTGTAACTAAGTGAAAATACTGGTAAAATAAATATCTTTTCGTATTCCAACATTTTCATATCGTCGCATAAAAATTGATATTTACATAAAGTTTTCATTAAAAACTTTAAATATAATTTATAGAAAAATTCGACAAGACTGGGAAAACAACAAGTATTAAACTTCAGAAGTTGCGAGTATGTATACATATATATATATATATATATATATATATATATATATATATATATATATATATATATATACAAAATATATATATATATACACATATATATATATATATATTTTAATATTTTTGAAGAAATTTTTTCGACATATCTCTCTTTGACCCTCATTATTTAATTGCCCCTGTGTAGAGTATCGCTGAAAAGGCCTTTCTAAAGTATTGATGGTATGTCATGAATATTTTTTTATATAGGGAAGCGTTCATAATATATTAAGCTTTAATGTGGTAATTTCTGTTAGTTACCTGTTCTCACCCTTCACCAGCTAAATTGCTATATTTGAATATCTAAAGTGTATTTATAATTTGTATTGAATATATAATAAAATATTCACAACTAAGTGGGCATTATTATTTTCCTATTAAATGTCGATCAATGTATGAAATATAGTTGGACCTGTAAAAATTTTAAAGAAACTCATTAAAGATTACTTAAATCAATTTCAATTATAACTACATATTTTAAATGGTATATGTCTTTTAACCTGAAGAAAACAGTTATTATACGTTACGCTAACTGTGATGAAGTAAAGAAAAAACAATAAGAGTAATTTAGTACATAGGTACGGTAAAGTTGACTCGAACTTGTTTGAAATTTTCCTTGTGAAGTTGAATTATATCGAATATATTTGGAGTGAATTTTGTAGAAATTCATTATTCACAATTAAATGAAACTACGTGATGTAGTATTATTTCTACTTTATTTAATTTCATTACCACGACCTAGGTTTCGTTGTATTACAACATCTTCAGGTGCGATATTATCTTTGCTAATAGCCCACCTGAAGATGTTGTAATACAACAAAACCTAGGTCAAAAAAATTTATGAAAGTAGAAATAATACTACATCACGTAGTTTCATTTAATTTAATTATATCATTACCTCTTCACAATCAAGCAGGCTATGGCACCCTGCACTGCGCGTGGTCCGACACGTACTTGGCTGGGTTCTTTCCAGTAATTTAACCATTACGGTTAACATCTAAACGTTCAATTAAATTCGTAATTGTGCTTTAAGTTCCAAATATATATTATTTGTATTAAAAAAATTATGTTCATAAGTGTATTATCATAAAAATTGCATGGCATCTGATTAAAATAACATTAGAAATAAGTTTTCAAATATTTATAAATAAACCTTCTAATAATTTATTTTAGATTTTTTTATTTTAAATACGTTAATACAATTTTCAAAATAATTTTGAGTATTTACTTTGACTTAGCCACACGAACCAAAACATTGAATTTTTAATATGGCCTATATGAAAATGCGATGGATTGGATAAATAATTCCTTAATGCAAATTTGGGCCAATATGAAAGTCGACTGTCTTACCTTTCTTCAAGAACTGATGAAAAATGATCTGATGAAAAGTCACTATACCACTATAATATAAAATAAAAAAGAAACTAAACAATCGTAAATAAAATTAAGATTACATGAAAAATAATTAGACTAATATTGTAAGATTCGTAGAAAAACTTCGTCTCGTCGTCGTATTAAACATTTGTAAACCTTCTTTGTGAATATTTCTCGGTAATATCTCAATGAATTGAAAATATCTAAGTAATATGGGTAACTTAAAAATTAAAAATAATTTAAAATGAATTGATAACATTTTGTTTAGTTGTCATCGCTTTTTTGCATTTAATTCGTGCTTTGATAATATTTGTTTTCATCACATTTATAGATGAAAATATAACATTATTACAAGATTTATTTGCGCGGAATAACTTCTAAATGCTAAAATAAAGCTTTGCTGTCCAGTTAATTTGATATGGATTCTAATTTGGTATATAGATTATTAATTAATGAAACACTACAAATTTAGGATATCGTATTAAGTAACTATAAAACAATTTAAGTAAATTGTGTAAAAGTAATATTAGAATTATTTACGAGTAATTTGAGAAGTAAAATATTAACAATTTTTACAGATTTCAGGGGGGAAAATTTGGTAGATTTGTAGGAAAAATAATGGTGGAGTTGGGTGGCAGATCCTTATACTTTAACCGACTACTGCGTGTCAGAATATACACAAAGTAAGAGTCCATAGTTACCTATACCTGAATTATACAGGATTGAAACTGTTTATTAAAATTAACCGAAATAGTTCCATTTGAAGCTTTTAATAAAATTCTGGAACGTAGAACTTTTTCAGACTTTTTCAAACCTATGACTGAAAATTGAAATGTATTCACATAACATATTATTAGGACATATAATTTTAAAACGTATCGTAAAATTAAGAATAATATGTAAAATTTCGATTTCATTTGAAAAGGTCTTTTAGTATGGGAAGCGTAGAAAAATATCGTATTATAAAAACGTAAACTAACGAGCGAATTGTTATGGGAAAGAATTTATCTGCAGTAGCATACGTTTTTTTACTATCTTCTTAGCATACCTAATAAACGATAGATATGTTAAAAACCTAAAATACAAAAGAGTATGATAATTTTATCAGAAATGGTAATTGTCGTTATTTATTACACAAATTAAATTATTGACGTAGTTGTGGTTAAAATATAAAGAAAATTAACTACCAATATATGAACAAAAAACAACTTAGTCAATAATGGTTAAAGACATGTGTCTACTTTAGAAACGGTGCGAAGCTTCTTTGGCTACCTATTTATCCTGGCTTTATAGGATCTTTCATAATATGCAGAAGATATCTTTTAGCAATGAATAAGCATATTTTCATCCATAGTTGCTTAATTATCTCGAATTATTTTGTCTCTAATAAAATATTTATTTAGATTATTGATTATATAATAATATTTAAAATGTTTATTCACGAGGAATAACCTTAGTACTTTTCCTTCTCATATAACGTAGTGACATGAAAAAAGATTTTAAAAAACGTCATTTATTTGGGGTTCCAAAATGAGATTTTAACTCATCTTGTTGTGAGGAATTGTCAATGAGCCTTTTGTTTATGTATTATAACTAAAAGGGTCTGATGATCGAGGAGGGAGTCTTGTCTAAATGTGTAACATTAAATCCATCGAAATTGATCTCGTTTCAGTTGTTTTAATGGATCCTTAGTTTACAACAGCATGACTTTTTAATCTATAAATTCTACTGATTGTTTTATTAACAAATTTCTTGTGGATTTTTATACTTTTCACGTACATTTATTAACGGTGTATAGTTGGAATTGTATTTAAACGATGACAAACATGAGAAGTAAGTTGTTATAATGCCCATTTAAAAGTGAATTATTTTCACTGAATTTGTCATCCACATTTGTATATATAACATGATAGTCTCTATTTTTTGACACGCTCTACAGTAATAAAGCTTAAAATGCACAATGAAGAGTACATGAGAAAATATTATACAATATTTTCGAAAAAAAAATTCTTAGAGCTTGACTGAAATTGTACTTAAAAGAAATTAATAAAATAGTTTATATTAAATTTTCATTAAATATATTGACTCATTGAAAATTTTAATAAGAGTTTACAGCTTGCTATTAAATATCTTACTTGTTACTTATACCATCTGACATTATTGTTAATATTAAACACGTAATTATAACATATTTAACTTCTTCTTCTAGGCAGATGATAAACGCTCACTAATCGTGCTCCACTTTATGCAATAATTGAGTTATTACGGCGAAGGTCTAGACGTCCAATTAACCTTGTACTTGAAGCTTAAGGTAAAATTTTTATTTTTACTTTTAACAACTGTTCTTAAATATTCGTATAATTTTACTATACTTTACAAAAATAAGGTACTGCTTGATCGCCAATATGTGAAATTGAGAAGTGTTTTTTGCATAATATTCCTGTTGGTAATTGGACTGTGTTTATATATATATATATATATATATATATATATATATATATATATATATATATATATAGTATATAAGCGTGTAAAGTAGTATAAAAGCATGTAAATTATTTTATCGTTCGAATAATATCATGTAAAGGAAATAGAGTAACTTATTACAGTTGTTCACATCTCGTGTACTGATAGAATAGACCAAAAAAAGGTTAGAAAATTATGATTTTTCGTAGAATTATAAATTAAGAAAACATTCACAATTACGTGAAAATTTGGCAATGTTTTTTTTTTATTTGTTAACTAATTTGTGTGATGTTTTATACATTGTAATACTTGGATAAAATACAGAAAGCAACGAAACACCTTTTTCATTACAGTGACATCTGGTGTCAAGTGTCCATAAGTCAACATGTCTTTACAAATTCCTAATTAACAGCTAAATTCTACCTCCTCATCTCAATGTAAGCATTGATTTTAGAAAAAAACTTAGAGCTACCATCTCCTAACGGGACATACGCTTCATTTCTTCTTTGTTCATTTTGTTTTTTAAATTAATTACACATCAAAAGGAGAGCTTTAATAATCAGTTTTTATGGAAAAATAAATTAGGAAAATTTAATTCAAACTTGGGGGCAAACTAAAACAACAGTAAAAAAGAAAAATGTGTGATGACATTTTAGTTATTTCAATATATACAGCATAGATATAAAACAATGATTTTTCGACCTATTTGATTTTATGAATCCTTCAGAAAAACCAATAAAATCGTCTGACGGATCTATACAGATGGATGTAGATCTATTGATATTACATCTTGATCTCTAGAATCGTAAGTGGTTCCATCTAACAATTTCGTGTGTGTATGCTTTTCCGCATCTCAAAATCTCGCAATTATCTTGACAGCATAAACAGTTAAATTGAGAGATTTATATTATTTAGATACACACACACGCATGCACGCACGCACACAGGCACGTACGCATGCACACACGCACGCACGCTCGCTCCTAAATCATAGACCAAAAATTTCAGGTAGCACAAAATTCAGTAGTTTAATTACAAGTATAATTTTAAGGGGTTTGTAATTTTAAACGCGATGTGTATATTTCCAAACACACCACGCTTCTTTGCTATCGGTGCCGACAAAACCAACAAACGCGCGCTATCTACTTAGCCGTTGTGGCGTTACATAAACATTGTTTTGTTCATATTGAAATGCTATTTAATTTGTTCAAATTTTTTTCTCTATTCTTAGCACAGTTATTTATTTCACTATTTTAAATTATTTGTGAGAACTTATTTTGACTGGGTTTTCATTTAATATCGGACGACCAAATCCACATCACATACATCGCAAACATTTGTTCCGATTTCAATAAATTTCATATTATTTATATTGAATTTATCATAAGTTCATGGAATTTTAGATAGCATAGGCTGTGATAGGTACTAAAAATGGAACAATCATACTTATTTACAAAAAAATTAACCTACTTTAAATGAACACTGAAGTACTTATTCCATGATGGTTATTGCTTAGGCGATGTCAAGTAAAATGACATCGCCTAAGCAATAACCATCATGATAAAGTCTCATCTGTGCGTGGGGATGTGTATACAAAAGTTTTAAAGCTAGCAGTATTTTGCAAATTTATTTATGTTCGGAACACTATTTTACCGCAAAAGTTAGAAACAATATACTCCTATTTTCATTATCATATATTTATTACAGTGCACCCAATACGGTGGTTCTTTGAAACCGGTTTTACGGAATTGTAAAAAGTTTTATTTTTATTTCCTAGCGCAACTTGATCATCTACTCATTCAAACTCATCGCTCCATATAACCTGTACCCTGTATCCAAGAAATAGGGCTCATTTTTTGCAGTATTTTTAGACTTAATCTCAAGCATTATACTTCTAGAACCCTTTTAATTTTTTTCAGTGTACATTAATTAGTCCTCTTTGCAATAGAAATAATAGATTTAAACTCGTCAATGTAAGTTATACGTGAGTGCTTCAAGAGTAATCTGTAGCATTTATTAAAACTCGTCTTGACCTTTTGAAAAAACGAAATATCAACCAATAATCGTAGCAACTACATTAATATAACAGCCATATTTTACTATGCAAGTGTTTTTTATGTGAATATAGTGCTCATGTACTCATAAAACTCAGTATACACAGTGGAAAGCGTGGCTTGGCCATACGTATGTATATGCCCACAGAACAAAGGGATTAGAAAAAGTATATGGTTGTTAATTATTATAACATTTATGTATATATTATTAATAAAATTATAATAATATTTAAGCATTTCTTTAACATTCCCACATTTACAGTGCTTAATGAAAAACAGTAGGAAAGTAGCCGATTAGAATATATTTAAATATTATTTTTTATTTTTTTATTTTTTCATCATCTCTAATACAAACAATTTATAAGTCCGACAAAAATATAAATTTAAACAATACAATTATAATAGTGTATTACAAAACCCATGTAAGTAATATGGCTTGCGTTTCACTGGAAAAAAACGGAGGCTCATTTTTAACTTTATTCTATTAGCATAAGTCCCTTCATATGATATACAATGGTAAATGGTATAATATATTTTAAAATATGGTCAACACCTTATTTAAAGTTTATAACTAGAGAAAATATCGACGACAAAAGTGCGCAAAGGTTTTAAGTTTTATAATTTTGTATCAGTGATAAGTACCACGGTATGATGTCACTAAAATATTATTAACATTTTTTCACTACAGCTGATTGTTTAAAATGATTCTTTTTAAACGCTGCTTGATTCCATTCTAGTTATCTCATATTTATCCAAGTTACAAGCCGTTGTAAAAAGGACTTAAAAAATTCCACGTCATTTTCAGGTCGCTTATCCTCAACTAGACTATAACAGGCATAATTTCTTTAATTCTACGCTTATATTCCCAACAAATATATGATAATAATAACCAATCGTTTATAGACTAATTATTTGCCAATACAGTAGATTGAATCCAACCTAAAATTAGTACATAAAACAACCATTAGATTTAAGAGGTCCGTTAGAAGAAAACTATAAACATGGCATATTTCAATTCCGATTTTCTTCACTAGCAGCAGCTACACAGAAATCTTCACACTAGTTAAATTTTTTTTGGATAATATATTTCTTATGCAGACTGCATTGTCAAAATTAATCAAAATATTTTAATAAGGGAATTAATATTAAATCTCATTTGCTACGAATAAACTTGAATTAATTTTTATTTTAACTTTTATCAATTAGGGTCTATTGATAGTCATAATGATTACAGAACTCTCCAGCGAATTAAATTCAATGTAATTTTACGCTTTTAACCCTTCCTGTGTTTGGATGTAACCGGGAATCATTCACAAAAATAAAATATATTTCAGTTACTATTGTTGAAATGAAGCTTATTGCGGAGACTTTATTATAAGAATGAAACAAAATGTCTTCTCAGAACTGCAATATCGATAACTTAGACCTATAAAATTTATCCATGATAATTTATACTGAGTTCAAAGCCTACTGAGTAAAATTACCGCAGTCACGATTTAAAAGAAAATTTTTAAAGCATAGTAATTGCTTTACTTATAACTCTCACGTTAATGTAAGTGTTAAAAGACGCATTATTATAGCGTAATCAATTGCACGATAGCTCATTTTTATTGAAATTTTTGATTTAATTAGTAAGTTCTTTAATTAATAAGCTGTTATAGAGAGGGTCCATTTAAGAGTTTACTAATGCTTTAAAGTAGAAATTAAATTTTAATTTTTGTGCTTAACCGTTTCTCTAATTTCAGGTTTGATTTTACATTATGGCGCACGGAAAATGGTATTATATTGCAGATTAATTTTGCAAATATAAAAGCTTTGCGTACTATTCAGATAAAATCTGATGTCACTAGTCGCAATATAGTGAACAAATTGTGTAATAGGTGAATTTTTTGTTTAATTTTTATTATGTTATTTTAATATTTGTATGATAATTTTCGTCTCTTTATTCATAAATTTAAAGATCGTTTTACAAAATGTTAATTGAATTCATAAATCAATGGAATGGAATAAAATCGAATAAGAAATAGTTGGTAAGTTCAATAATGACAATTGACAAATTACGACGTTACTTCCAATTAATGAAACTTTAATTACATGGCGGGGTTATTGCTGCAGAAGTATTTTTTTTCAGTCAACTGTAACAAAGGAATGAAATCAAATTAGTCCCGGGTGGACTGCAAGGCTTTAAATTATTTTAACTTGGAACTTGGGACTAAAAAAAAATAAAATAAACAGCAACGACCAATAAACAAATGTAAAAAATTACCGAGGATAATAAACGGATAACTGGAAGGAGGATTCTGTGGCAAGTGTAATGCTTTCATACAAGAAAAAATAAAAAACCATATTAATGCCGACATTGATGAAATACCTTTACAATCAATAAAAATATAAATAAATGCTATTCCAAGTATAATTCCCTTCTCGCCTGCAAAAATTATGTATAATTACTATAAAAGACTGCAATAATTATTATAAAAGACTACAATAATTAGTATAAAAGACTGCAATAAATAATATAAAATACTCCATTTTATTTCTTATTAATTACATATCGGACTATAACTCCGTTACCATAGTAAATACATATGAAAATTGTTTACAAATTTGAAAACGGGGAATCGGTCGAAAATGTTCTATACTTTTTTCAATCAAAGAGAATCAGTGATCTCTTACAAAGACCAAAAGTTGAAAAGAGATTTATAACTTTACCAAGACCAAAAGTTAAAAAGAAATTTACAGTTAATTATATATTGAAATTTGAAAAAGTAAAGCTTGCCAAACCCGATAAACAAACTGATGGTGAATGATGCTGAAATGACATCCACCTACTATTAATAAAATAAGTTCTTATCACTCAAACCACATCGAATACTAAAATCTTATTTTAAATGCTTATAGGCAAACGCTTCAAAAATGATTCTCAAAAAACGAATAATTATCACATTTTTAATATCACTACCACACATACTTTCTTTAACAATTGTCACAGTTCGCATATGATTCTATCTGGGACCATATATTTTGTTTGTGTTCAATAAATATGACGTCTATTTTAAAAATAATATTAGGGTTTATAGATGATTTTGATCAACGTACAAGAAGAAATCATAATGTGGTTGCTTTTTTCAAATGATCCTTGTTGAGGATATTTATTTGGATCTAAAAGTATGATACTGGTCGTGTTGTTTTATACAAAGACATTTTTTTACAAAGGAATATCTAGCAAAGTTTCTAAATTATATGGTTTTCAAAATATTTCACTTTAGCCGTATACAAAATACCAAATAAAATGACGTAACTTGATTCATCTGGTCATAAAACAGTAAGTTTTAATATCATATTAAAAGAAATGAGATATGAGTAGTAAATTACGTGGCCACGCATAACCAAAATAAATTACATATCCATGTACAAATTTAGGAGCGCATCATCTTTGTTATCAGCTATGAATTGCGAGTCTGTATTTCACGGTTAAGAAAACAAAAATTTGCTAATGTTATTTGAGAATTTTCTAACAAGACGATTAATGCCGTGATCAGAAAATGTTGTTCGTATATCTTTCGCATTTCTTTATGTTTTTGTCGAGGACCAAATTTTTATTCATAAAGATCCGATTTTCATATCAATATAATAAAATGTTAATTTTGTGTTGAAATTTATGATGTGAAATGATTACTATAAAGTAAATTGACGATAATGCGAATATTATCTAGTCTAGGTATACCACCGGAATGTAGAAAAAGAAATCTACTGATAATGCATTTTACACTAGTGGGATTTAATGTATATGTGTCCAATTTCACTTACATCTGCTAAGGGTTTCATTATCTCGAAAGGCCTTTCGTTTTGAAACGCATGACCCTTAAGGTACCGCAGTTCCTATATACAAGCTAAGGCATTTAGGCTAAATATGTTATATACACCATTGTATAAAACAAATATGTTCTATACATCAATATAACCAATCATAATTCAGCAGCGGTAAGATTCATCGTAACTAAATTACATTCTTTGTAATTAATCCACCTTTATTTTAGTGAGATAGTCCTTTCGTTAAATTAACGTAAGAATATATTTCAATTTTGTTAAAAACCAAAGAATGATATAGATCCTCCAGAGAGAGAATGTGCCCTTGGCATCGTTACAACTTAAAAGTGTGAAACCATCATGGTCATATTGACCTGGCAATGTACAAAAACTTAATCTACACCGTTTTAAATACGAGCTCCATTTAGTATTACGACGACATGATTCTCAATTCCCGGAGACGGAAGATATTTTCGTCTGTCTGGTCTTTAAAATGTATTTATTTTATCGGTCATGTCATTAAAAATTACTCGCATTACGTGAATTCCGTACACACTAAAATATTATTAACATTTATATATTCATTGTATTAAACTATTTAAAAGTCTTAATTTTCACAAAGTAAATGTATTGCCTATTCTATTTACTACAGGTGTAAAAACATAATTCAGATTTCGATAAGAATTATAGGATCTAGGATAATTGATACAGTTTCTTATTTTTAGGTAGATTAATTTTGAGAAATAAGGAAGAAAACATATTCTTTTTTCCAATTTTTTCGGTATATCTACAGATATACATACTACATAATATATTGAAAAAAATATTTAAACTTTTACAATCAGCCCTTTCAAACGATACCCCACACTCTAGATGTAATTAAATAACTTTTTCAAATATTTAATTTGCTTCCATTTAAATACACAGTATATATCATCACTAAGTAGCGCAACTTCAGTGCGTAATAGTGAACTAGGGGTAGATTGCAATACGTCATTATAATCATAGCATTTTTTTTTTAAATTATAAAAATTTTCATAAATTATGAACATGGAAATGCATCAACCTATAAATCGGTAAACGTAAGAGATAAGGTAATATTTTATAAATACGCTTCTTAGCGATCGGTGGTGAAGCAACCATTTACATAGTTTCATAAAAGAAGACTAAAAAAGAAAAAGATGAAGGATAAAAAAATTCAATTTAAAGTCAAGTCTGTTTACAATTCTTACATAAAAAATTATTGTCATCTAAATATCTTTGACATCCATTATTTGCTCAAATATCCAAGTCAATATAAAAAAACTATCATCGATTTTTGAATAATTATTGAATTATTTGAATAACTAAATAATACTTATTATTTGGTTCTTGGTAATAATATTCGTTTAATATTAATTATGAATTCAAATTGAATCTGCAAGGTTTATTTAGTATTTAATATGGCAGCACTCATAAACTTCATTTAAATATATCAGAAAGTTTGAATCTTTTTGAAGAAATAATTATCGTTTTTGAAATGTAGATTCGGGTTTATTGTTTGTAAAATGTGAATTTTGGCGTTTCAGTGTTTTTCATTTCATTTTTGTAATACTTTTTTGAGTGAGTGGAATTAGTGAATATGTCTTTATTTACAGTAGAGAATTTGTATGTACCCTGTGCAGTATCCGAATTGAACTTAGAACTTAGGTAAGTATAATACATATTGAACAGAAGGAATTTTAATTTTAATTATAGCGCAAACTAATTTTCAAGAAACAACATCGTGGAATAACGTAAGTACTTAATAAATTAATAAAAGGAAAAAAAAGCAAATATATCGAATTAAGCGCATTATTTCTTTAATTTACTAGTTCTAATCATTGCAATATTTCAGTGAATTATGGTAAATTAATCAAGAATGAAACCTATCCCTTGTATTCTAGTTTTTTTTTTAAACGTATAATTGACAATTCAATTCGACACTTGAAAATTTACAATAGAAAATATGACCAGAAGCAAATTTATAAAGCATATGTGAATTAAAAATAAGATTGTCATGTATATATATATTTATATATGTATAGTTATATATATATATATATATATATACACACATACATATACACATATATGTATATTTCTTTATGGTTGTAGAATGTAATACACACATATATACAAAGAAATCAGAGAAAACGATGTTTTCCGTCAAAACGTAGGTCAATCGTTAGGACACGACTGAATTCATTTCGTTATTTTTTATTCTTTTCTTTGTTCGTTAGATAAATATTGTAATTTTTTATACAAATTTTCGAATGCAGAATATAAGTGGAACGTATTATGTAACATAAAATAGGAGACCAGGAAAAGTCCTTATAGAATAGGGCCGAGGTTTTACGTAAAAAAAAATTTTAAAAAAATTTCATCGAAAATTATAGTCAATAAAACAAATGTAAATTTTTATATATTTTTATGGAAACTTAGGTGATTTATCATATTAGTTTGTAAATGTAGTGTCTACGTAATTATCCCAATCAGCAAAATGAAACAAAGTACTTACATATACTCTGTACAAAACAAGTAACGTACTGATAGTCGAAAGAACCCAAGTACAAAAAGAGCGACAACGACATTCGTCGAGGATACAAAATAGAAAGAATATCACTATTAGTTAACAGTTTATTTTTAATTCCTTTACTATTAAATAAAAATAAATTATAGAACTGTGTTATATCCTTAACGACATGTCTTCAAATACCGATTTGTTTCATAGTTTAACCTATTCTTATTTGAATATCTGCATTTTCTGTAAAAATTAGGCTACGGGTGTTATTCACCGATTTATTGTAACATATAGTTTATAAATGACACTGGACAAACATTATATTTTTGAAACAAAACTTAAAGAAAATTAGGTTTATACTGCGACCGTATAATACAAGAGTTTTCAAGGTACCCGTAAAAGATTAACATGGCATGGTTTAAACTTGCATTGCGCTTACGTCTGGGGTATTAAAGTACACGTTAAACATTTAAAAGGCAGATTTTCTGAATCGTGACCTCTTTCTTGGAAAAATATACCACTTCTCTTCGCAAGATACTTTCACTTAGTTTTTTTTATTATTCTAGGCTCGTACTATAGACGCATATAGATCCTAATGGTTATGAAATTTTAAATATTATATATAACATATGGCCAATAGCGAAAAGTTGAAATATCGCAACTTTAGTTAAAATTATTATTGAATATGTGGTAATATTAAAGTTCCGAGCATATATTGAATTATTTCACGCCTACTTTCATCACTTGTTCCGAGTACAGTTTGTAAATGGCACGGAATAATTTTCCTCTTAACAAAAGAACTCTGACGATTTTTCGTTTCCTTTCTTTTTCTTGGCTTATAACTTTTCCAATATGACCCAGTTAGCATGCAGGGCGGATAAGCGGATGTAGTCTTTTTTCCTTTTGGCATATTTTGTTGAATCCATTTTCCTTTTGTTTTAGATCTGAGATTTGTATAACAAGATCAGAGGGCGTATGATGGCAAGGGTAGAAAAGTATTTTATAAGGAAAGAAAATAATCGTGCATGCGATTGTTCAGTTCCAATTTTCCTTTACGTCATATTCAATCATGTCATTACTTGTAGCCTGAGGATATACGACCAAAATGAAAACGTAAATCTAAGAATAAAATGTCCTTAATTTGGTTGTAGATACTATTTTTGTCTTGCTCTGTGTGCATTAAAGACAATTTCCCACTTGGTGTATCAATTTGCTGCTTTATTTGTGATTTTCGTAAAACCTCTGTTTTAAATCATTGTCTTTAATATTATAAATGTTTCACTTCGTTATGCATGTTTGTATTTATGTGTGTATGGTTATATTATCCTGCCAATCATTAGCCCAATCTGGTTGCCATTTTCTTTATTTCATGGATAGTTATTTAATGCTTTAGTGCTAGAATTATCATATAATTATATTGTAGAAAGTACATACAATTATAGTTTAAACTATACCACTAATTTATTATGGAGATGTGGGCTATCTTGATCTTAATGAAAAACATTTGTACAAGTTGGAACGTCTGCAAAATTTATGCATCCGATACATCTTCGGACTCAGAAAATATGGTCATATTTCTGAATACAGGTCACTTCTTAAATGCCTGATGATCCGCGATCGATGCCAACTTCATATACTTATACTTATTTTTCATATATTAAAAATTCCTCAGAGCCCAAATTGTCTTACTGGCAAATTTAAAGATTTCTTTGCTCACGGCCTTAGGCTACTATCTGAAAGTTGTCTTACGTTGTACTCAACGAACTTATTCCTAAACGTAAGTAAGAAATGTGAAGACTTAAAATGTGTAACACAAGCCAAGCTTGCTTAAGCAAAGCTTGCTAGTTAAACGTAAAATAAAATAATAGTAAAATTGTTTTCTAAAAAAACTATTGAGTCTAATAATCACAAAGCGTTTTAAGATAATATTTACGATCATAAAATTGGAATACAAATTAATTAACACATATTCTTTAGCAAGCCTGAGTAAAAGTAAATATGGTTGCCAGTATTTTTATTAATTTAAGTCGCCACATGGTACTAAAATCTACGGCCTACCTAAGCCACAAAAGAATTAAGGAAATCCGATAATTCTGCTTTATCGTCAAACTTTTTATTCTGAATGTGATTATTTGATGACCGAAATAAATAAAACTTGTTGGGGCTAAGTCAGGCAATAATAATGGACGTGATAAAATCTCCCAATTAAAAACCAATAAATTTCGGCCGACGAATTTAATTACGTGCAGCTGGATGTTATCGTATACACTTTTGAGTGTTCTTTAAGTTTCTTTTGTATTTCTGTGCAAAGTTGATCAAATCAATTGTAGTATAAAATTTAATAAATCGTAGTATTTCCTTGTAAGAATGTCCAATAATTAAATCTTTTTCCGTAAATAGTGCCTGGCCCCATTTGGAATCTCATGTCAAATGATCCAACATTCATTTTGAACTCATTACGCACCAAAACAACGAAGAAATCCATTGAGCACCAAAACAACGAAGAAATTTGTTATGGCGCTCTTGAATTCATTTGAAACTGACTCACCTGTTACAATCCTTGCCAAACCAATACTACAAGAAGTTTAATAAAGTGACAGCCTAGAATAAAAAAATAAAACTTACAGCACAATTAAGAGAGTTGGTACGGCATTTAGAAAACCTCATACGTCACCGTGATCTATTTGTGATCTGTCATTTACGAAAGCCACAGTGATTTATAACTCATACTTGCGAAAGTAAGAGTAGTTCCACTATAACTTACCTTCATACTGCAACTGGAAATACACCCCGCAGTTAAGGAAAGTAGCATAGCCGCCACCGTGATAGAAGAGAATCCCTTAAAATCAAAGTCAAAGACCTTCTGGATAATCAGTAAAATAGTCCCCACTTGACTTAAAATGGGGTTGAGGTCATGCCGAAAGTTTATCGCACTCCGTATCACGGATATTGAAGAAAATAGTAACGACAGCGAGAGACGCTGGTCACCCACCAAGATGTAGCAAGCAGAGATATGTTCCCGAGTTTCAACAATAATTATAAATGATATTGAATATATTTGGCGTTAATTTTGTAGAAATTCATTATTCACAATTAAATGAAACTACGTGATGTAGTATTATTTCTACTATCTTTAATTTCTTTACCACGACCTAGGTTTCGTTGTATTACAACATCTTCAGGTGGTATATTAGCAAAGATTAACTCTTAGGAACAACCAACAGCATTTATATGTTTCAAACACAATAGCGGATGACTACTTTGTGCGGATTTTTCCATTGTTTATGTTAGTGAGTTTATTGCAGGGGCGCCTAGGTTTTATTATATTACAGAGAGTTATACAATATACCAGTATTCTAGTTGGGGTAATAAATTCAATTGTTGTTATTATGTGAAGTTATACAATGCAAACTTTAGGGTGTATGTAATAAAATTAAATGGAAGTTATTGTCGGTAATATATTGCAAAGGCAAGGGTATTTGAAAGTAAGGCCAAGGTAATATACTAATTCTACATATCTTATTATCGGTAATATATTTATACAAAAGCAAGGGTATTTGAAAGTAAGGACAAGGTAATACACTAATTCTACATATCTCCGGTTTTGTGTATTCATATATTTATTTATTTATTTCTTTTAATATTTTTGTTTTTATTATATATACTTATATTTATATGTGTATTAATGCTGAAACAATTTCCAGGGTACTGTAGTATCAATGTTTTATATTTATATTATATCTAGAAGATATTAAGAATGGGTGATGATATTATATTTAGTTGTTCATTTAATATATTGACCTTGATATCTTTTTTATGTCTGTTTATTTCTAATGTTTCTAGGATATTAAGTTTATTGCCTTTTGTATTTATTTGTAATATATAGGGGGCATTATCACTATGGGGGTGATGGTTATTTTCAATGAGATGTTTAGCAAAGTGAGATGTGTCTGGTTTATTATTACGCCAGCTGGCGATGTGTTCTTTATATCTTGTATTAAAATCTCTTCCTGTTTGACCTATGTATACACTATTACAATCGTTACATTTAAGTTTATAGATACCACTCTCGAGCAGCCCAGAAAGCAACAACTAAAGCCGTCACCACCTGGCTGAAGGAAGAAATTCGGGAATCTATTATCAAACGAGACAACATAAACCTCTGTCTAAAGGTAATACACTCTTCTCTAACATATCTCCTTCACCCTATAGAATTTGATACTTTAGACTATAAAATTAGAAATGATGTCGGTACCATAATAAAAAACATAACACAAAAACAAATTAACAAAATTAAAAAACTGAAAGCCAAAACCCAGAAACCAAAAGTCACACCCAAACAAACGTTTTATCCCAGAATAGTAAACCTTTCACAATCAACATTTAATAATAAAGAGCTAGAACTTTTAAATAAAGGATTTAAATATAATATTCCCACCGCACCATCAAGAAAAAACATAGAATCACTAGTAGTAGATACCATCATTGCATTCAGTAACCAGGACGCACTTACTAAACACAAAGCTGCTAATATAATACGTAAAGAATACTCTAAAACCAAGACACACATTAATGAAGAAATTTTGACACAACGTAATCTACAAATTAAAATTAAAGAAGATAAACTCACCATATCTAAAGCAGATAAAGGCAACACTATAGTTATTCTAGACCAAAATGAATATAAAAATAAAGTGTACGATTTCCTTAAACCAGATGACTTCACAAAACTACAAAGGGACCCCACCACGACATTTGCAGATAACGTAAAACAATTAATTAAAACCTGTAACATCATATTTCCTAACGAATTCGCGAAACATAAAGTTATAGAAATGAACCCTAGACCCCCAATACTATATGGACAACCTAAAATTCATAAACCAAATATACCCATACGACCTGTTGTCTCATACACAAACGCACCCACAAAAAAATTAGCTTTTCACCTGAATAAGATCTTCCGTAATAAAACCGGATTTGCGCCTAAACATACCATTAAAAACTCTGTTGATTTCTGTAATAAAATTAAAAATATACATCTAACACCCAAGTGTAAATTAGTATCACTCGACGTAGTAAATTTATTTTCTAATATACCACCAAAAGATTGCCTAAATATCATTTCAGATATCCTAGAAAGGAAAAAATTAAATCCCATTGAAACATTGGAAATTAGAGATCTCTTTAAACTATGCACAGACCAAAATTATTTTCTATTCGATAAAAAATTTTTTCAACAAGTTAATGGCCTTGCAATGGGCTCCCCCCTCAGTCCCCTTTTAGCCGAGTTATTTATGAACCATCTAGAAACCAGCCTCTTAAACAGTAAATTAGCGACCAATATATTGTACTATTATAGATACGTTGACGATATCCTTATCTGCTGGAAAGGTACACAGCGACAGTTAGACCAGTTTGTTAACTTTGCTAACTCCCTACACAATAATATCAAATTCACTTTAGAAGTAGAGTCCGATAATAAACTTAATTTTTTAGATATAACAATAGAACGCAAAAATAATAAACATGAATTTAGTATATTTAGAAAAGACACATTTACAGACTCCATAATTAATGGTCAATCTCAACACCCTTGGTCCCATAAGTTAGCAGCCTTTCATTCCATGATTCACAGAGCTTTAAACATCCCTCTTGAAAAACCTAACCTACGTAAAGAAATAAAAACTATAAGACAAATCGCAACAAATAATAATTATGACCCATCAATTGTCACAAAACTGTACCATAATAAATTAAGAAAAATACTAATACAAGAAATATACCCGGTCGCATCAAATAAGAATAATATTTACTATAAATCTATCCCATACATAGGTAATGTATCACTCAAATTAGGAAAACTCTTAACTAATAATAAAAATATAAATAATATAACATGTACGTATAGTACCTTAAATAACTTGGGTAAAACCCTTATTAATAATAAAGAAAAAATAGATAAACATAAAAAGAGTGGTATCTATAAACTTAAATGTAACGATTGTAATAGTGTATACATAGGTCAAA
The DNA here is from genome assembly GCA_039881145.1 of Druceiella hillmani. Classification (NCBI taxonomy): domain Eukaryota; kingdom Metazoa; phylum Arthropoda; class Insecta; order Lepidoptera; family Hepialidae; genus Druceiella; species Druceiella hillmani. The sequence goes on from JAYKKI010000081.1 coordinate 1,521,665, forward strand.
CAGGAAGAGATTTTAATACAAGATATAAAGAACACATCGCCAGCTGGCGTAATAATAAACCAGACACATCTCACTTTGCTAAACATCTCATTGAAAATAACCATCACCCCCATAGTGATAATGCCCCCTATATATTACAAATAAATACAAAAGGCAATAAACTTAATATCCTAGAAACATTAGAAATAAACAGACATAAAAAAGATATCAAGGTCAATATATTAAATGAACAACTAAATATAATATCATCACCCATTCTTAATATCTTCTAGATATAATATAAATATAAAACATTGATACTACAGTACCCTGGAAATTGTTTCAGCATTAATACACATATAAATATAAGTATATATAATAAAAACAAAAATATTAAAAGAAATAAATAAATAAATATATGAATACACAAAACCGGAGATATGTAGAATTGGTGTATTACCTTGTCCTTACTTTCAAATACCCTTGCTTTTGTATAAATATATTACCGATAATAAGATATGTAGAATTAGTATATTACCTTGGCCTTACTTTCAAATACCCTTGCATTTGCAATATATTACCGACAATAACTTCCATTTAATTTTATTACATACACCCTAAAGTTTGCATTGTATAACTTCACATAATAACAACAATTGAATTTATTACCCCAACTAGAATACTGGTATATTGTATAACTCTCTGTAATATAATAAAACCTAGTCTGCGCCCCTGCAATAAACTCACTAACATAAACAATGGAAAAATCCGCACAAAGTATGCTGTTGGTTGTTCCTAAGAGTTAATATTTGCTAATATCCCACCTGAAGATGTTGTAATACAACGAAACCTAGGTCGTGGTAAAGAAATTAAAGATAGTATAAATAATACTACATCACGTAGTTTCATTTAATTGTGAATTATAAATGATATCAAACGCTCGATCATCTAAGTCAAGCTGCACCACCCGGCCTGCAGAGAGACTCATGAAGAACAAATATACTAAAAAAGAGAAATCTCACTATGTCAAAGAAAAAATAATACTTGGATGGAAGAATAGCTTTCTCGGCATCAGCCGGTTTTAAAAACAGGAGAATACGCTTCACGCAATGGCCTCGATTTGCTATCCATGGCAATTTGTAGTCTATAGAAAGATAAAACGCGGTATATTGTGGCGGTTATAAGCTGAGAAGATAATCCCGACCGACAGCAACATCTCAAAACAACCATACCTAATCCTAACTTATCGATAGCGACGGGAAATATCAAGTACTTACTTATACAAAAAAAACGCATTAACCTATCCAAAGGAATATGGATTCGTCCGAGTCAGGAGAAGTCTTCTACAGAAGAGACGAAAATCTTAAAAAATAAGAGTCGTATCTAGCAATAGACGACTTAGCTTACTAACTATAAGCTTCATATACAAACTAATACCGCCACTACCGTCAAACGACACCGTCGCGGCCTTACGTAGAAGACTAACGCCATACCGACGAGTCCACCATCACAGGCTTTTCAGGGGGAATAGATTATTTCGGCCCATTAACAGTAATTCTAGGATTCTCTACCCATAAGAGACATGTAACCATCTTTTTATGTCTAACGACAAACGTCAAATATTTGGAAATTATTGCTTCACTCACCAACGACTTAGCGGTCTTGGAGATCCAAAGCACGATAGTCAGGTGGTGCTACTCTACGGAAATATGTTAGGATAATAAGTTCAATTTAAGAGGAGCAGATAAGGAATGCAGCGAGCGATCGACAAAGAAAATGGTACAATTTCAATTAAAAAGACAAATAATAATATTGTTCAAAGTATTAGCAAGAATAATAGAAGTTGGTAATGAAATTAGATTTTATTCCATTAATTTATTTTAATTTCTCCACTTAATGCATCTAAAGACAAGGTGTTTTCGATATATTAGCGATGAAGGTTTCCAGTCAGTCATGTCGAAGATCCCGAGTCAATCACTCCTTGCTCAATTGATCAGCCCGGGTCTCATCGGTGGCACTAACTGGTAGCATTCCCAGTGCTTTGTCGATTCGTCTGTGATGATGTCATTAAAAATGTACCGTTTTCTTTTTAGAAACGGTTAGATTGTGACTATTTATATTTTTTTCAGAATGTTAGTTTAGTAGATATTGCAAGCTACTTATAACATTGATATAACGGATTAGAGTTATAACTAGCACACTTGGGTATTTTTTTTCATATTTATTTAATAAGAAAATAAATTCCGCTAAGTGTGAATAGAACCCTTACTCCGATGGTTCTCTATTCCATGAGATTATGAGTTGCAATGACAATAATACAGCATTTTGTCAATATGTTTATATATACATATATATATATATATATATATATATATATATATATACGTATATATATATATATATATATATATATATATATATATATATATATATATTTATATGTATATATATATATATATATATATATATAAATATTTAAGCGTTTTGTTCTTAAACAAATTTATGACTGGACCCGTGTTTTAATTTTTTTGTAATAATGCAAAATCTCATCTTAATTTTAGTTTCTAGATTTGTACCCACCGAGGCACAATTATGTTGTTTAACTTAAAATCGAATACAGATTTTAAATATGTAGACTCTTTCTATAACACCCTACTTGGCTTTATTGAAAAAGCAAACTATTTCAATTTAATAGCTACAGTAGTTGCTTAGAAAAAACAGTTGTGACGTACGGACAGACCGATATTAAAGTCCCATTCATAGGGGTTCCGTTTTTGCCCCTCAGCCGAAAAAGAATCATGATTATCCTATGAATTTTAAGCGAAATTTGTTTAATGTATTACAATTCTGAGAAAATTAGGGAGGTGTGAAGGTCATAATAAAAAAAGGAAATTTTGGTAACCAGCAACCTCTTCTCTCTTCATCGGTGTTAGTTCATATATTAAGAAGTAAGACTATAACGAAAATTTAAACAAGCTAGGCATACTTCACTTACTATCAGTTATGTGCTCTACAGCACTACTTTCAAAATCGAGGTGGGTAATAATAAATTTAGATAAGATATTTGGGGTACCTCATCGAAATTTATTTTAGCTGAAAGATCACCATTTATCCATGATGTAACTGGAAGACATGATCTATGAGAAAACTTTTTGTTACTTTTGTTATCTTTGTTTTCATATTTCAAGACAAGAATTTCTAAAATTAAACCTGGACTAAATGGTGTAAATTTTTTTCACAGCCCTCGCTCATATTTCTTTAAAGCACTGATTTTTTAGTATACTGTTTGGAATTAACAATTCTTAACTATTTATAAAATTAACTAACAATTATCTAAAAATTTAAAGACCATTACTTTTCAAACCGAATCCTTAAACTGAAAATAATATAATGACAAATGAAAATAACAGATTGTATCCTAGCAACCTAAACCCAGATAAGGTATTGGAACTTAATAAGGCTTTGTGATTTAAATTCCATTTATTTTTAATGAGAAAATAAATAAAATTTTCACCATGACAGGACATCGGTAACGAGCTTTCCTTCTCGTAATTTTTTTCCTTATCCTCGATCCGGACGTTGTTTGGCTCCTTTTAATTTAAAATCTTTAAATCGGCAATAAAAGCTTTACATTTTTATGCAGTTGATTTCTTAACATTAAATTTGTTAAAAGAACTGCAGAGTTTTTGAAAAGAATTATTTGAAGATATATTTTCAAACATGGGTAATAAATGATTTAGTTCGTCAGGTTCATTGACTTAATTCATTAGTTTTTAAGTTCATCACAAGATTTTATTCATAAATTTGACCAATAATTACTTTGTGTAACAATTTCTGTATATTTTTTATCTGCATACTAATAAAAACTAGATTTGTAATAAATTGAACCTGAAAAGGACCAAAAAATTATCCAATAAAATACTCAAGAATATATAAGTAACTTGATTTTAGTCGTTTTGTTTGTTTATATACTAATTTGTTATATAAATTTAATTTTCAGCAAGTGAATTTAATATTAAACATTTCAAAGAGAAGTAATGAAAAACATACTTTTGTTTAATTAAAATTGACTCTAGATAAGAACAGTTCATGGGCTATTGCTAAAGTCGACCACTAAATGCGGGTATTGAAGGAGCGTCACTGTAAAAATGAGAATGTCTCATTGGTTGCGTCATAGATTGAAGGGGCTTGATTTTGTTCTCACTGTCAATATTCTTTTTTAACAAACTTTTATTAGATTTAACTGTAATTTTTATTACATTCTAAGCAAACCTTTCAATCCACTTCTAATTATCGCTTCGATTTTAAAATTTGCAAAATTTACGCAATTCTGAGGACAAAACAACATACCAGCGGACTATCGAGCTGATATGATGATGGCGGAGGCCTGTGGTTCTCGAAACTTCTCAATGGATAATAGAATCTTGTGAGAAATCGCAAAGAGACTCTTCATTACGTATGGTAACCGGAGGGATCTAATGATAGAGAACAGTAGATAACTTTCTTTAAATTTTAATATTGGCAAAAATAAATTTACGTTTCAAAAACAAAATTGGCACAAACAAAATTACAAATTCACTAATAGCATTCAAATTCTTTCTATGTACCTGATTCAATAATTTTGATAATAAGAACGAATTTCTGAGGAAACTTTTTGTAAACATGGTCCCACAATTCTCAAAGTCGATCAGACTAGAATAAAATATAGCCCAATGCAATTTATCTGTACGATCTATGCAGTTTAAACATTTTTCATTAAAAATATTTTTAATGCAAACTTTCTAATTCAGTTTTCTATTATGCCAAAAGCATAATCTGTTCTTAATATTTACAGTTTTTCAGAAAGCGTAATATTTTTAAGTTAAATCCTTACCAATATTACAAATTCAAAAGTCGGTATATTTGAATGTTTTTTGGTTACATTATAACTCGGCATCCGAGTTACAAATTGTTGTTTGATATGCACACAGTTCGTGCAGCAGACTAATATATAGTACACTGCTTCACTCGCTTTAAATATTTACATCACGAAACTTTTTGTATGCTTATTACTCAGCCGCAACTTAACGGTTGCTACGATTTTCATAAAATTTGGTATAGAAAGAGTTCTATATTTAAATTAAGATGAAGGTCAATTTTTATCTCTGGTAATAGCAAAATTCCCACAGCATGAGACTACGATTTTAATTATTGAAAATATAATATTAGTACCGCATTATAAATAGATAAAGCAACCGCCATATTAAATCTATTAGTCTTGTATTTTGAAAGCTTAAAAACTACATGTAAAATCTTGTACCTTAATCAGAGATTAACTCAAACAAAACCATAGCTAAACTCAGCACAAATTTGTACTAAATATATAAAGCAAAAAACTTTGTTTTTTCATCCTAATCTTTCCATCCACGCGGTCTCTTTTAGATTCATCTCATTTTAACATATCAATACTTAAAGAATATTACAGGTTAAACGTATTCACGCCATGATTCATAAGGATAGAGTAATAATGAAACCGAAATATGTATTACTTGTTTATTTGTGTTGATCTCTAAAATTTTGTGGCTGCTTTCGAAAACCATCTTTATATGAGAAATGTCATATTTTGTCAAAAATTACAGAGTAAATTTCATTATCAGAGTAAGAGATAAATGACAAAAATTTAGCAGAAGTCAACGGACACAGCTATACAATCCAAGACAGAGAGAGGCCGTCTTATTTATAGACTGACCATCCTGAATATTTCTTCTGGTAAATTTGCACATTACATATACGTAACGATATTTAGTCCAGTTCCGTTGCCGTAACTGGACTAAATATCGTTACGTATATGTAATGTGATACCGTAACTAAAATTGTTTATTACTCAGCTATATGCATATAATTTAGTTTAAATTGAAGTAAATGGTCCGATCGTGATAAGGTAAGTTATCATGTATTAGGCGGCATAGGTGATATTTTCCTATATCCCTTTTCTGACCGATTCGCTACATATTGTAATCATTATAAGAACATTTTATCATCCTTATTTGTAATCTCCATTTCACATTTATTTATCAATTTAGTCTCTAACTTGAACTGAACGAGTTAAAGAATTAGTAAATATTTTTCAGTTAGTCTATCTACGTATCAGTAAAAGGTTTAATTAAGAATAGAAATATAATTTATTTTCTTTCTTAGATAAATTCTCATCGTTTATTCATATCATATTCGAAATGATCAAACGGACTTTCACTAAATTAAGTGGTACATTAATCTTCTTCATTGTGCGCACTAAAAATAACATAACTAGTTTTTGGCTGTGGTTTTACCAACTTGAATTTCCTATTAAAGCGACGGGATTTGTACCTGACACAATAATACTTATATACATTTATATCTCTATAATTGATACTTAACACTATACCTTTAATTTAGGCACACGTCGCGTCATATATTACAATGTAGTATTGACAATTTTTCCATTGTCAAGGAAAAAAGGATGAAAATCCTATTCCTAATAAAGTTGAGAAAAAAGAGTTTTAGAAACCTACGCAAAGGCTGTAGGAAAACTACAATGATGGCTTTGGATTTAACAGTTTTTTAGATATTCAAGTTAGTATAAATACTCCTTTCCGAATTGAACTACATTAGGTATTATCAACTATTTATTTACTACTGATAATATACTTATATGAAACCATTTCAATGATAACTTGTAATAAATATAGTAATTTCACTTCAAACTAAAGAAATATCAATCCGCATCCAGTTTTCCACTTATCTCAATGGGTTTTATATTTGAAAAATGTAAAATTGTTTGTGATTTCGTTACCGTGTGATAAAAATGAAACGCTTACAGTTTCATCATGTCCGTCTCTCCGTCCGCATGTCACAATTTTTTTTAGTTTAAAATTAAAAGTGATGAAATTTTAGATGGAAACGTAACTGAGTTACGCAAAAGACGTAAATGAATAAAAATTATTTTTGTATTTATTGAATGAAAAAATTAATTTTTCTTTATACACAACTCATCATATTAACGAGAAGTTCTTTTAAAATACGACAGAAAATGTTTTGTAATATTTTCTGGTATGGGTAATCTCTTTCGCGGGCTACGAGTTTCCTAAGTGTTATCCACTCTGCTCGCACCCTAATATTGCCACACATTTGTGAAAAATGAGCATAGCAAATGTCAGTAAGTATTTATGAGTTGAATTATTTTGGTGAATTCGCATTGTCACTGAATGGAAATGCACTTTTCGTGATATTAATATTTCACGCAAATTAAGCCACAGGCAACCACAAAAATTTTAAAGGAGCTTTTTATTATAAGACGATATTCAGTATGCACCTAGACAATTTTTAATATATATATATATATATATATATATATATATATATATATATATATATATATATATATATATTAACGACGTTGCATTCTGTGTTTCACTGCAAATTAATGTTTGCTTAAGTATAATTATCCTTGACAACAATTAAATGCGAAAGTGTTTTTATCTGTTTTTCTTTTACGTTATAACACTAAAACTAAATTTAGCATCCGTGTAGTTCTATGAAAAAGTATTAAAACGGTTTTACGTGTCTTTGCTTGGTTTGAATATTAACTACACAGAAATTGTTTTTGCAAGTCTGTTATTAAACCGCTGGACATATTTTCGGAAAAATTTATTTTGAGATAGTATGTGTTTTGAATTAAAATTAAATAATGCAATTTAAGAGAAAACGTTCTCTTTTCTAGAAAACGTTTTATTTCAAATATACTAAAACTAAATAATTTTGTAAAGAACTTATCATGATAAGTGAAACGAGGCCAAAATCGAAATGTTTAGCGTTCATTATTAACGAGATCCTCTGTCAACTTTTCATTTCAATCGTCATACCTAATATCCATCAAAATAGTCACCGAAAGCATGTAAGTGTACCAAATTTCTAATCTTTAGTCAATCAAGAAGTCCGTGACATATAGATTACAAACGTTTGGCATACAGATACATGACGAAGCAAGTTAAATAAAAGGTTTTAAAAAATTAGTGTTTGGTCTAAAGTTCATTATTTTCGTATTTCAAAAGTCTAAAACCTATATGTTAATCTAGTCGCCTCAATCACCTTGTAAATTGACAAAACAGCGAATGAAAGTTAATTTTAATGGAATTTTGAAATTAAAAACTAGTTCACCCAATTTAAATGTTATAATCTCTATTAGTGTTCAAGAAGCTTCTACATTTATACAGTTTACATATTCCAAAATACATCCTAAACTAATTATACTCTACATATCATAAATAAAGCGGTAGAAAAATTACAACAAATGTAATAGTTATATAGTCTACATATTCTAAAGCACATCCTAGACTAATTATAGGCTATATATGATAAATACAGCGGTAGAAAAATTACAACCAATATAATACTTATATAGTCTACATATTCTAAAGCACATCCTCAACTAATTTTATGCTATATATTATAAATTGAGCGGCAGAAAAATGACAACAAATGTAATAGTTATATAGTAGTTATATATCTAAAGCACATCCTAAACTAGTTATAGGCTATGTATCGTCAATACAGTAGTAGAAGAATGACAACAAATATAATTGTTATGTGGTCGACACATTCTAAAATACATACTAACTACGTAAAGAATAAGAACACTTCACGAGTAATTCAAGTGAACGACAGTAAAAACAAGTTTGTTTATTTGGTTATTTTTATTGTCTAAAAAGTTCATTAAGTTTTTATAGAATTCTTTACATTTATGTACATGAAGTGAACGAATATCTTAATGTACCCAATATATTTTATTCATTCTTTAATGGTTTGGACATGTGTGTTGTATATCCAGAATATTTCATCAGTTTCTCCGGAATATGCGACTTAATAATTGAAGAGATCGGCGCTCAACACCAAGAGAAGCATATACAAAATAAATTGAGTAAGACCTGGGAAACCAATTGGATAATCTGAAAAAACGCAAGGACGAGTAATACAGACCAAAAAGAATGGAAAATGGTAGCCACGGATAAAAGAGTTTTTTTGGACATTACACGTATTATCTTATTCTAAATTATAACAATTTTTTTAGACTAATCAATTTATAACATTGTGAAAAAAAGACAAAATATAAGTGAAAATAATAAGTTTAGAAAAGTTGAAAGGTAAGGTAAGAGACGGATTTAAAAAATTAATCACACCAGGAAAAAAGCAATAGGTGAGTATTTTAAGGCATTTTTATCCTTTGTATTTTAAACATATCTAAAAATCAACACACTGAAAAAATCAAACATGAGAATTATTTAAACACCCCTATACACTGACACAACTCTCAAGTGCATAACGTGACGAACTGCTGTGGTAAAATTACAATAATATATGTAAATAATTATTTGTATATATATGTATACGCGTCTTTATACACACACATACACGCATATATATATATATATATATATATATATATATATATATATATGTGTGTGTGTGTGTGTATGTGTGTGTGTGTGTGTATGTATATACATATGTAATAATGCAATTTTATCCTTTCACAAACATTGAAATAAGGCAGTAGAATGAACTCGTGTAAAAGTAACAAATAAAAATAGAATGACCATACTAATTATTTTGTATGTCGATAAAATATTAAAAGTAAACATTTGAAATGTGAAGAACGAAATCTGAGGATTCTAAGAGAAACTTATCTCAACTATACAACTTAACTAAGTTCATCTAAGCATAATCCAGAATCACTGAAATTCTGTTCCAAGAATCAAAGTTTACCTACAGTTTAACCACAGAATGAACTTTACTTATTTCCAACTACAAAGGGCAATTCTGTTGGTTAAACTTTCTTCAAAATATTACGTAACATGGACAAGAATAAAATAGTATGGTATACGAAATAATAAGTTTAACCAAACATATCGGCATAACTTAGTTTTAATCATATGGCCTAATGAGTTTGAAGTTCTACCGGTAAAAGTTTTCTTCCATTAAACTAATCGAATTCGCAACACTACATGCCCTTCGGAATCATAATTTCCCTTTGGAATTATAATTGACTTACGTTTGATATGAGAGCATGCGTGAGTGCGCGCGTGTGCGTGTTGTGTGTGTGCGTGGATACGATGTCTCATTCGTGCGTGCGTGAATGTGAGAGCCAGCGCGGCTGAGCACATAAATGCGTGCCCATGCCTACGTAGACAACAACATTCGTGTATCATTTCCGACATGCTTCCTTGTATGTGTGGGTGCGTGCATGTTATATGTATGTGCAATTAGGCAAAAAGTGAAATCTGACGACAATTCTTTAAATTAAATTCCAGTAGTTAGAATAAGTAGAAGTTAGATAGAAACATTAAAAATAATAGCATTGAAAAGTCAAACTGCAGAATGTAAACCCTGTAAATTATGCTTAAAATGAACATGAAAGCACAGCAAATAAAATTACCAATTAAAACTTAATATAATTACATATTTCATATTAAAAACGCAGAAGAAAACTGTACGGGGCCTTTTTGAGTAACTGCGAGTTTCAAAGTACATATTAATCTCGAGTACAAAAGTTATTACATTAAATCCTTTTTAAAATTATTCAATAATAGTCTTTGAATACAATTACACATGTTAAAAACAGTTAATGAAGTCATAACATTTTATATTACCTAATGTAAGACAACTTTTTATGTTTTTAATGTTTTTAATAAAAAAAAATTGTTAGAGATTTTCATTCGAGTACAACGAAAATTATATAAGTCATGTAAAGAGTTTTCAACAGTGTAGATAGTGCGGCCCGAAAATCGTAAGACCAACACAAAAACGTATATTATACAAAAACTTTCATGACGTGTCGACGATTTCACTTTATTAAAATTGCCGATGCTTATTCCAAAGTGACCATTCATGATGAAGGAGGAATGAAGTTGAAACATGTCCTACTTTTCGTTAACTTCTGGTGATTCAATCCAATTATTCATGTGAAATGGAAGGCGCAAACGTAAAAATATAATTTCATGGTTATCGTCACTTGTTCTTTGACTTCTGATGATTCACTCGAATGATTCATTTGAAATTGCAGGAGTCAAGACGAAAATAATTATTGTTTCATCGTTATTGGCACTTGTTAAATTTTGTTGATTCTAGCTTTAGTTCTTTTTTTTCTTCATTTGTTTGTCTTCTTTCTGTAAATTGGATTCAGCGTGAGCTCATACAATACCGTCTAAAAGGTATCTCATTTTAAATGATTTATATAAACATAAATTGAATTCACTTTTTTAGTCATCCCGAGTGATTCACTAACTCGGATGAGTTATTAAATAAATTATCTCAAAAATGTGCGCAATATTAAAATTTAATTTTTTGGTCAAATTTCGTCAATGTCAATTTGAAATAGCTTACAATCAGATTGCTTTTCAACTCCCAAGAGGAGTTTCAAATAATTGGAAAACAAACAGTTCGACCATAACAATAACTCAGGGCAAGCTACTTATCATAGCGAGAAATGAAGGACGATGTAAATTTCTATTATGTCTAACTCCAGATTGAGCGAAAAGGCTATAATTTGACATTTTGGAACTGGATGTATTGTTTTTAGGCCCAACAGTAATTGACTACAGAACACACCAGTCTCCAATGATTTTACTAGGAATTAGAATATAATTACCAACTTGATCACATCGTGCATTATTGTCGTAAGAAGCTGTCTGCCTGAACATGCCATATGTAACCTAATTGCACCAAAAGCTAAAAATTTTACGATCACAACATAAATTGTATTCTTTATGACGTTTATGGCTCAACAATTTGGTATGAATATCTTTAATTACCCTATCGTTAAACTAAGTCTTGTAATGATTTACTCTATTCCGTATTTTAATGGGAAAACCACTAACAAATTATACAAACAACAATAAATTTATTAGAAATATTATTAATCTTATAAAGCTGTCCCAACGTTACAACATTCAGTTCTTTAAATAATTTTAATCGATGGCCGGAAAGCATACGGTCAGTTACCTGTTTTTAAACTATGTGTAGCCTACACAGTAGAGTAAGGATACTTGCAGAAAATCATATCGCAGTCAACCAGACTTATATTAAATATGAATAAAGACACGTGGGTTATTTTTTATATGTTGCTTGATCTCAATTTGATATTTGAAGGTGTTGATGTTTCTGTACTAAAATACGGTGAGAATATGCTTTGCCTCAATGAGGACTTATTTTAAAATGTGTCTTTTATTTTAGTATTACAATTAACGGTTATTCTGTTTGGACGTATATTCTGCATTTACGATTATCCTATGTATTTAACCGGTATATGCTGTTGACAAGACTAGAAAAACTACATGATGCCTCCCACCCACAGTTAAATTTTTTTTTTCTTATAGCAGCTTCTTTTTATAAAATTTACTCATTTGGCTTTTTAATCATTGGATTTATTAACAATATGTTCGTTGCCAAATCTGATATATATAACACCTTTCTGAATAATATGATGTTATTCTCCCTTTTACGGTTGTAGACTTCGAGACTCACTTATCTTAAATATTTTACTTGCAGAGATTTGTCATCTGCCACGTTCATTGTCTTATATGCTATCCCTGCTGCTGAGTTGCAGCTGCCATTAGTTTTTTCATGCATCATACATTTATGTTCGGTAACGTGCATGGAAACAGCGTAACTTAAGCCTTTCTTGATTCGAGTCTTTCTTCTATCTTGCTTGCTTTCGCTTTAGCTTTATATATTTTTGCTTTATCAAATCTGTGGCAATAAAAGGATGGAGTCCTTTTTTTTCTCTGAGAACTTTTTTTACAACCCTTTTCTTTAAAACACTGATTGATTTCGATCGCCTATCGAAGAGAATTGTTTGTTGTCAACATAAAAACATGTTGTCCTGTATTTTAATGTGCGGTAAAAATTATCGTGCATAAATCTCAAAGTAAACTTGCAGAGTCTACCATTCCTAAGTAATCAAAACACTGCAAAAATATTTAAAAAAATCCTTATAATTTAAGCTCCTTTCAAATAAACGTAGTTTTTTAAATAGATTAGTAAAATTATTTTGAATTTTGTCTCGAAATCCTCCTCTGAATCTACAGCACCGGTGCTTTTAACACGATTCTATAATTTTTCGTATTAAGCCTTAACGGTGAATCTTCTCAAGAAATATTTTTTGCTTAATTTCCTAATTAATGTCCAAGAAATATTTGAGTAATTTTTCCAATGTAATTTTTCCTATGTGTATACCATTGTAATTGTTCCTATCTGTTGGTAGTTCTATTATTGCACTTATTGGTTACATTTTTGACAGTTGATAATCGTAGCATTATTTAAAAAAGAAACCCACAGGATCCATAAAAGCAATTGATGCTGTTATATTGAGCTATATTAAATTTGTAAGACATAAATTTTTCGTTACATATTTCCTGATGAGGATATCGAACAAATGGTCACACACAGCATGTTTCGTGACGGAGGTAATGTATCGAAGTGTCAATCAACTTTTAAGAAAACGGTCGAAGTTGTTAGCAACAGGCAGGGTATGGGCAAACGAAATATAATAAAACTATACTTTCTATCCAAGAGTATTTTCTGAAAATTTCCTTCATGTGTTTTGTGTCGGAAGTAAATTCGTTTAATGAAATTAGATTATTATGGTGATTTGTACAAACGAACGTCAAGCGACTAACAGAATTATACATAAGGATAACTTTACTTTATAACTTGCTTTCTATTTTAAATAGTTAGTTATTCTATTCTATGACGTAGATCCCGATGCAATATGCTCTTGGATAATAAAGTTTTATATTTTCTTAATTGCATAATATCACTTATCTTGTTATATATTATATATAACGCAATAACTTGTTATATATAACGCAATAAATAAGTCAGAATTTATTTTGACTACCAAAAAGCTCTCAATCGGATGAATAATGAGGTTCTCTAAATCTACATGTAGAAAATAATTTCTCAACGATATTATTGATTTGTTCTCTCTATACTTGGCAGAGAGTTGACTTATTTAACAATTATAAATCAAACTCATATGTACACGACAGTATAAACCTGGTTGAGTCTCGGACCGCTTCTATTTACTCCCTTGGTAAATTAGCTAAGCGACGTAAATTAAGGGACGCGCTACCTTATGTTCACCGATGATCTTAAGCCATGTACACAGTAGGCTTGCATTGCTGACTATTGAGCTTTATAGCGCAAATAAACCGATAGATGCTGTAGTTGAATCGAGGGGATTGGAGCCTAACACTGATAAATGCTCAATGGTGAGTTATATTCGCGTTCGCGTTCCTATCAGACGGAATTAAGATATTAGTTCTAGTTTATAACGTTGTCGGATTAAAATAATGGATTTGTGTAAAAGAATCAATGCGCAGTTAACTTACATGATCACTTCGCTGAAATATCTTGTTCATCCTGCCGTAAACTTGAACTTATTCTGTGAAATTCACATTACCATATTCTGTGTAAGATAGTTTACATTAAGATTACGTCAACGTGGATATCAATATGGAGTCAAAAAACTTTTTAAAGGTACTTAAATAGTTTTCTTATTCTTACTTAATTTGTCCTTACGGTACGGTAAATTTCCATTCTCCCCAATTTTGAAATGGTTCAGGATCACTCAAGTTTATTTTTAAACTATTTGCGTGGAAAAATGTTTCTCAAGTAAATAAATGTGAACTTGCGAGCATAAATTTTTCGCTGTACCTCCATACTGAATATGTTTATATCTTGACACCCTACCGTATCATTGTATGGATTTTGTAAATCTCCTCGCGCACATACTTGAGTGTGATCTATTTATATTGAACTAGAATCTGTGAAAGTGTTATTACATCAAATTCTAATTATTCCCTCAGATTTCTTTTTGTATTTAATTTATCGTCCTGTTTCGTAATGAATTCGAAAAGATAAATATATAATAGACGAATAAAATAAAATATACAGCAATATAATTTCTAATAAGTTATAATTATATATCTCATTACAAATAAGATTTACAATGGAAAATAATTCTGTGCAAGTGCAAATACCTAACTAATCACTAATTTATTCAAACTTAACCTTTGTTAAAACAAAGTTCCAGTTAAAAGTATCCAAGAATTATCTATAAAGTTGCTTGCTGGAAACCAATACTTATGCTACCGTAACACTGATTTGAATTACGATACAAATATCTCTTAACGACGTTTTTGCCTTCTGTTTCTTTAGAACTATTGAGTTGCATAGCCAAAATATAATATTATGGTGAAAAGAGTAATGGACTCAATACGCTACCTATATAAAAATATATTAGTAATAATTTAGTCATTGCAGAAGAAAAAATGACATGAAACTTTGAAAAAATTATGTTTTGAATGTAATTAAAAATGATTGTCTTTAAATCCTCATTATGAAAATTTAGAAACAAAATGTAGAGGCATTTTTGTTAGTTCTGTTTCAAGTGGTTGACTAGTTACAGTAGTTGTCTTAATATTATTAACATATTAATTTTATTATAGTAATTTTAGCTTCCTTTTATGTTATTAATTAAGATGAATATATGCTTTACTGATTCATGACTAAATTATGATAATCGAAACCATCTAGGCTTATTTTGCCAGGGACACCCTGTTCACTGAGCGTTAAATGACTGACGGCCGAGATATAAACTCCCCCAATAGTTAGCTCTCCCTATAAATATATTTCGCTTTTCGTTACATCCAAGAACAAGGGAACAAAAAAAATTACTTCGAACGTGTTTTTATCATTTTGTTTGATGGCATTAATGAAAGGATGAGAAACGATTTCAATGTAACGATTTCATTTCTTTATACAAATCATTAAAGTTACGTAAATTAATTCATATACCATATTTATCGTCATGGTGAAGCTCAATTTTAGCCATGTGTTCAGTGAAAGAAATCATACCTTCATACCAATACATTAAAAAAACATAATACGTGACAGTGGAACTATTGTTAAGTTATTATATTAACAAGATTGGGCAATGGAATTGCCTCGAAAAAAGTAGCGTTCTCTTCCTTTAAATGATGGCAGTTTCATCGCTATATTAGTTTGGTCACGTTTTTCAGAGAAACGTTAATGATGAATATCTGATATTTATCATTAATGCTTCTCTGGCGACAAGAACCGTCTGGTTGGAAAATTCAACGCACTGCACCAAAAATGTATGGACTACTCATATTAGTAAAAATCTCCCGAACCAAAGTTAGACTCTCAAAGAAATAAAACCAAAGATCGTCAATTACAGAACAAGATCGTCAACGAGCTTCCGGTACCCACAGCAACATATTAGCTAATAAATAAATCACTTTTCACCGCTGGTCATAAATTAGGCACGACAGAAGTAAAGAAAAACATTTTAAAAAGTTTTTCTGGAGCTGAAAATCTAAATGTGAAAAATGAAATTATTTTGTGTGAAAAAACCTTAGTGAACCACTAGACGAATAACAGCTACTCGACAAAAGAGTAGTTTAAATTAATTTGTCTACATGAAATATTCTTACGATGTCACTAAGAGAAAATAAATATATATTAAATATAATAATTTTCACTACATTTTTCCAATCCATAACTGTATAATGAAGTTAGTATTTGTTATGCAGAATATTATTATACTAAACACAGGATCAGGTCAGAAAGAGAACATCTTTGAAAATTGTTATATCGATTATATTAGACACCACATATAACGTGAATAAATGGTGAGATTAAATTCATTATGCCTCAACTACTGATATTTCTCGTTTTGTACACTCGTAAAAAGACACATTTTGTTTCATTATTGGTCTAAAACTAACACGAAATATTATTCAGAAATGAAGACAGGTTCTTAGTATTAAATAAATTACTTTATAATTCTTTTTGTGGATTTTGTGAGATAGTTTGCAAGTAGTAACTATGTGACAGTTGTTTTGAGTTTGTCAGAACTTTATTTTTTATTTTATTGGTTTACATATAAATACAAAGAAAGTTATATTAATACAATTTATTAGGTATTTTTGTAGCAACTCTAATATTTCCTTGATTATCATTCTATTGAGATGCCGATCTTTTTATGTAACCTGTACCGCCTTGTACGCGTTTCAAAATATAAAAAGGTTAGAATAACGAAGAATTTCGTAATACCACAAAGGAACTCGCTACCGAGAGGAAAATTTGTAAACCTGTTAAACATGTGTAGAACTTTCCGCAATATGAGGGTTCCGTGCATATTTCCGTGCTTGCAAAAATTTAAGGGTATTGATTAAACTCGTAAATAATATTGCTATAAAAATATTTAGAAATATTTATTTTTCCCGGGTAATTTTTTTAGTCAACACTTAAACCACAATATTGAAATATAAGAATTTAATAATGTTAAAAATTAAAAAAAAATATGTTTACTCTTGAAAGAAAAAATGCGATATAAAATAAAATAAAAAACGAGGCTGCAAATGTAAAAAAAAAATATTATTCACAAATCTTAGCATGATATGATTAAGGAAAAGGGAACAAGATGGAATTAAGGAACGATTGAATTAAAGGATTATGAGAGAAGAACTTTTTCAGACGGTATCTGGGATTATTTATAGAGAGCGTTTCTGGTGCTAGATCCCAAATGACACCTAAGTTTTTCAATTTAGACAAAGAAGGACTTTTCGCAAAAAGTTGCATGTTTCGAAAAAAGAAGACTGAGCTGATTTTCAGAGTTTAGCCCTGGACCGTAAGTCGAAATCTAATTACATCTGCTTCTATGACATGTTGGGTTGGCTTCTATGATAAAGTTGTTACAAAGAAGTTTTAAAGAAATGTAAACATATTTCAGTAATAATATCGAGAAAAATATTTTAGTTATAATACCGATTGCATCAATTATGAATTTTCTTCCACATGAATTGCTGTCTGAGTTAGGAAATATGTACAAATCTTCTGCACCAGAAATGTAACGGATGCACAAATTTTGAAGACATCTTCATGTTTAACACAAGTCACCGTATGATCTGGATAATATACATGTCCGTAGTCAAACAGGGTTAGTGAGAGGGAGAGTAAGAGTGTTTGACAGAAGTGCACTCTAGTTTTATCAGCTGGAAAATTTTGTAGTTTCTTGGGTGTGTTCATTCTGTGAAGATATAATTTTTTTGAAATTGACATCTGAGGTTTTGATCTTTGATAAGTTTAACGTCATCCTACTAACGGATAGATGATGCATTTACGTTTCAACGAGAAATAGTTTTATCGTTTATCAACTTCATCGGGAAGTTAGTAAACCTTATCATATAGACCATATCCGGACATTTTGTCATTATGCACGCAGCGTGGCACCGACAGGACTTGGCACATTGATTAAATCTACCGACTGACGAACGACAAACGATATTAGCACTATAAACAAGTATAGCACACGATTGACGTCAATCTCAAATTCAATGTCTATAAAAATCGTAATGAAGCACAGGTTTATGTTGTAGCATGTTAATGTACAAGTAAACTAGAATTACGCATTTACCCTACTGTTGTGACGTTGTTATTATCACGTAGGTAAACAAGGCACACTTATAATTTAGTCACATCCGTGTGCATACCGACACATCACATCGTTATAGATTTGATAGTTTTAGACCTACATGTTCGACATTATTCAAGCACATACATCCAATAAAGACCTAAATTGATATGAACAAAAATTTTGTTTGTCATTTTTGGGGTATCGTATCTCCAAAGGAAAACCGGAAATTTTATAACGTCACTCACGTAGTCTGTCCACGTGTTAATCACAGCCGTTTTTCTCGGAAACTGCTTGACATAGAAACTTAAAATTTGGCACAGTAATAAAACTAAAAATAATTCGTTTGGATATTTTAGGGATGAATTTAGATTGAGTACTCGAATTTTTAAATTCCATTGATAGTGTGATGTATCGTTTGAAAGGACAAGTTGTAAGAGTCTCAAAAGTGTTTTTTTAATAATTTTTGTTATTGTTTTTTCACAGATATTCTGAAAAATATATTGCATCCCTCATTTCCAAAACTACTCAACTTAAAATTACGACAAAAAATATAGATTTTAGACGGCCACTTAAAGACAAATTATAGCAGTGATTCTTGAAGTCATAATTTTTTAATATGAACTATATTTTTAAGTTCAATTGGCTCAGTAACACATCTTGTTAAATCACATATTTTTCAGTAAGTAGCTTCTTTGAAATATTCATATAAAAATAAAAAGAGGAGAAACAAGGTCTTAAATTATTTTTAAAGTCTTATGTATCATGGTTGTGATAACATTTCAAGAGGCTTATTTTGAGGAACATTATGAAAAACATATTCATAATTTTAAATGATATATAAAAATGTATTTCTAAAATATGCGGAAATAGAGAATAGAAAACAATCCGCCCTCCCCTTTTATTTCAAAAAGTACTAAGCCAAAAATCATGAAAACCGTGGTTGCTGAAATCTAATTGATTGCAAGAAAACTATAAATATTATTCCATATCTTATTATTATTGAAATGTGTGTTACGTTTTCATACCTGTAAAAGGCCTATTTACGCTGTGAAAATTAACATTATGTTCAATAAAAATACTTTGTACCCTTAAATGTTCATAATTGTCTAAATGTGTACGGAATTCTCGTGTACATAATATACTGGTGCTTATTCTTTTCGTCAACTGTTCTCGTACCAAGATATCTTACAAAATCCAAGTTATATATCTATAAAATTATAAACTATTTTGGAAATAAATTGTTCCTTATTCTAGTTACATTGATTATGTTTCTATGTTTATATCTCGGCTTGAGTGAAGACGATTCGTAAGCGACGTAAGTTTCCTATTTTTTCATTGGTTTATAATATTTTGACAATCAACATAGACCTTTTTATCTCAGCACCAATCCACGAAATTATTTGGCCACGACCTAGATCTATGTCTCTAAAATTTACGCCTGCTTCTTATTCATAATATTTTCCGTACTTTTATAAACATTCTTTTAACATCTATGCTACTAAGTTCTAAAATTCATTGGATTTTAACATCAGAAATTCACCGCCCACGAGTGCAGCGTACCGCCCACATGCGCCCAAATTTTCAAAAGTTATCAGAAAAAATATAGCTGTCTTAACTTATCATTGTCAATAAGTTCACTTTTTCACTCTTTTCTTGTTTCCTGTTAGCAAATATTTTTTTTAATTAAAAATATTTATTTTTTTTTTACATTATAATAATATAGTCTTTTATAATCCACCATTGAATTATTATTGTACATTTCTCAGTTATGGTTGATTGAAAAAAATTCCTCTTATAGCAATAAGTGTACTATATGTTAAAATGTTACGTTAAAGATTAAACAAATAAATATGCTGAAATTTCTCCCTGATGCGTTTATGAAATAATTCTGTTAATACGTATTCATATTATGTATTTTATATTATCATCAAAGGTATATATATATATATATATATATATATATACATATGTATATATTTTAAGTATATATAAATTGTGTACGAATTTTTATAATACACGACGTGATATCTACTTAAATGATTATAGAATATTGGATTGATAGTTGGTACTGTCCATTATTTTTACAACTTGAAAAAAAATAGCTAACATAAGGTAATGATAGTGTTTTTATGGATATTCATTAAAAATTTATTTTCATATTTAATCTCAGAGGTGTAAGCCTTCACTCGACAAGGAACATTTATTTCTTCGATTATTATATCCTGTTATATAAGATTTGAAGGTAAAAAATGGTTGAAATTTTATTATGCAGAATTTTGTAAATGAGTTCAGGGACTGTTTTTGGAAAGGCTAGAATGCCTAGAATGAACAGAATAGCATGTGATTTTGAAATGACAGTATAGATTTAGTTTCAAATTATATAAATCATGCCAAACTAAGTCAATTTATGAAATCAAAGTAACTACATATATAAGGAGTTTCGCTTTCCGTACTTATACATATTTATATATATAAAAGTGCACACACACACACACACACACACATATATATATATATATATATATGTGTGTGTGTGTGTGTGTATGTGCCTGCATGCGTGCTTGTGTAGACCCCGCATTTTTTTTACATTACTGTTAATTTTTTGTCATCAGAGATATCCTTTAGCTCTTGACCAAAATCTTCACAATTATTATAAAATAAAATAAAAAACCAGAATCCCTTAACAAATCGTTTGCTATATATATAAATATTTGAAACGAAAGACGACGTCACCATTTCTTGTATGAAAGATAAATTTGTTTTTGAATGACAATTTCCTACTCGTATTTTAAAAAATAAATCTTCTTTTATAATTACTTAAAAATACACTTAACATTTTTAGTGTCAAGAAATTTAATAGCAATAAATTTAAGTCTGTGAAAAATTATTCATTTCCATGGGTAAAGGATAATATTCCTCCTCCCTCCTTTCTACGCCACATTCCTCCTGTCGATCTCAGTTAGTAGGTTTATTAATTTTTACCTGTTTTTTAGGTCATCTTTATGTTTAACATTAGTGATTTTTTCTTTAGTTTATTCCATTTCAAATTCTTAATTAGGTTTTCTTTTGTGATAAATGACGAATGTAAATATTTACCTATATTGCATTCTTTACATACTTTACTAGAGGTGGGCGGAGAATAAGTATGAGCACAAATTCTTCTTATTACCAAATTGAATTCCGTGAGGAAAATGTGTATTCCTCACGGAATACACATTTAGCTTTCACAGCTACGACAATACCGGTAAGTCAGCTGCTCATCATTATATCTAACGCCAAGCTCTAGTCAATGTTATTATTCGACCTGGCAATTAAAAGTGCTAAATGCCGCGATCCATGAACATCAATATTATCAACTGGGAAGGCCATTACACGACGTGATTGAGGAGCAAATGCTTATGGGGACCTACATCGAATCTATGATTCGTGAAAACAAGTATTATTTACGGTGCCATGTATTTCGATTAAATTAAATGAATGCTGCTAAATAATTGTTATATTTCCAACGAAGAGAATATCAAATGTAATCAGAATATTGCCATATCACCATCCGATGGAAATTAAGCGAGAAATTATTTCGGTTTGGTTTAACGAAAAAGTCTGAAATTTCCACCTGAAAATCTAAAACTCTCCCTTAGTTATCTTAGGCAGTTGCTAGTCACTTCGCCCAAGCTGTTTTTTTTAATGTAACAATACCAAGGTGTTTATGGCTAGCTTGTGGTTGTTTTTTCCCGGGTTTCCATTCCACCGCTACCCTTCATCATGGGATTTATTTACAGGCGACATTACCAACCCACTTCCTTTTAAATATTTGCTATCCATTTTGTGACGTTGCTGTCCTTGCTGTGTTCTCTTAGCCATTCTTTTCTTTCATGGTATCTAAATGTGACGCCGTTCGATTGTTCTTTGATCCCTCTGGAGTTTGCACAGGATTCCTTTCGTCAACTCCTATGTATTCGCTTCGTATCTGAGTATTGGTAGGACACACTGCTCGTATATCTAGAACGCGCCTTTTGTTCAGCACTGATTTCCATTTTGAAGGCGAACTAGTCTTATGCGCCTGTCAATTTCATTTGACTGAGATTGTCATTACCTATTTCCACGTAGAAAAGCGCACAGCACAGCACAGCGGGAGTAAAAAAGTATGTGTATCTGACTAAGATACACATACTTTTTTACTCCCTCGATGACAGTATATTTACTCTGATGTTTTCAGTATTATTTGGCTATTAGTCTTAACCTCAGATTTTTCAAGGTTCATTTCCATACCACACTATTGAAAGGCATGGTTAAGTTCCCATATCATAGTCCCAAAGTTTCTTTGGTTGTCTGAGAACAGTATAATATCAGCCGCATATATAAGATTACTAAGTCTCCTTCTATATAAAAGCCTTGCTTCCCCCAATGCAATTTCTCTAAAATATCAAACGTATGACAGCAAATCAAATTATTCAATGTAATAACTTAAATTCATCGATAACAATATGTTCCTATTTATTCATATAAAACATTAACTTTACTCTCTAATATTTTAATTATTTAATATAAAATTTATAGAATATATAATAATTTAGTGACAAATTAAACCTCGTTTCGTATCTAAATTCTTTAACGTAGATATAAAATTACACATAGAATATATTTTCCAATTCGGAGCGGAAATAAAATGAATGGAAGCGTGTGATTTATGTAATCAACACATACTTGTATTATTTAGTTACTTTTCCGCTTACGATCTAGAGCTACGGTCTGAAATTCAGCTAAATTTCCTTTTGCTAAATATGAAACTATCTTTTATAAAAAGCCCTTCTCTGCCTGATTTTGAAATCAATTTCTATAAATATTTTAACATGCGTCTGAAAGTGTTTTCTTAAATAATCCCTTAATCAATTTATAATTTCTTTGTTATATTTGGTTTTACATTTAAATATATTTTTTACTTCTTTAAGGATTGTATTATTTTTGCATTTCTTTAAGGATATATTACAATTTGTAGAGATTTTAGTAGAGAAGATATATAAATGTTGTACACAATCTCCCACATAACTAAATTCCCTTAACTAATTGTTGTGTTTGACTGGAAGAAAATACTCATGTGGAAATAAGTCCGCAAAATGTACGTTTTTATATAAATAATAAACTTTGTAATAAATAAGTAAAGTAGAAATATTAATGCAAAATTAAATAACATAACAAGAACTCCAAAGGTATAACAAAAATAGATACAAAATAAAGTCAGTAGAAAAAGTTAAGAAGTATTTTAAGGTGTGTTTTCATCTATTAATCTAAGAAGTTTCATTGCAAGTATGCATTAAATGCAATTCAATTTTATTTAACTAAGCAAGGTGCTTAGTTAACTAAAATTGAATTAACCCATCTAAAAGTATCTTTAATAATAATCAAAATAATAAAATATACTATATGAGCCAATATCACATAGGTCGTTAGAGGAAAAGACGATGGATAATTTAAAAGGTCGTAGGGAAAGAAATAGTTATATTTTTTTACTTAATGTTTTAAAAGTCTTAGTACTGTTCTAGTCCACGATATCACAGAGTGCATAAAAGTAATGAACTAAATCGTATGGAGTTTAAGATAAATGTCTTTAAAATTTAAATTCAACTATAGTTAAAAGAGGATAAATGCAGTGAGAAATAAGTTATTGTAGGAGGTGAGTATGTTTCTACGACATGCTATCCAGATCACCAGATCTTGTAAATTAATAACCATCTAACCCGAGATATCTAAAGGAACTATGTGACTCGGCTTTGAATTCCCAAATGTGTTTTCTACTTTAAAAATATACCCACAGATAAAAAATGTCTTTCTATTGGTCTATATCACGCATTTGTAGTTAGAAAAAGTCATATTTTAATCTACATTCTCTTCCTTCATTCTGCCCTATTTTTTATTTCAAATTATCCCTATAAATATTCACTGCAAACCAGTTTGGAATCATTGTGGAATAATCTATATGATGTTACTTAAAGTAACTGGAAATATTATAAACTTAATCCCATTATAATTAATTTGGTTTCGTCCTGCAGGTTATTCGGCTCGATGACCATAAATATCATGTATTATTACACAAATACTACCCTACCAATACCCAACTGAAGATAAAGTTGAATTGTATAATTAAGCTTTATGAAAGCATGCCGTTGCGTCTGAATGTTCTGTCTTAAAAGCAAAGCTCGCTCTCACTAACACGTATATTCATATCGGGCGGTTTTTTACTTTTCTCTAGCCTTCAGCATCTGCCTAACTGCGAATCATATGGGTGAAAATATGAGACCATGTAGAGTTAATTAACTTTATAATTACAAGCTATTTGGACGTGGCATGCAAGTTAATTTGCATTTATAACTGTTCTTTAATAATTAATTTAACAGTGAACATTTATAACATTAACAATTTTATATTTAATCTGCTAATACTAAATAGCGGGTGTGGAAAATGTGTTAGTCTTTGTTTGTTTTTTAACATCATATAATATCATTCTTTAGTTTATTTTACTATTTTAAGATATAAACTAAACATTTTCATCAAAGTTCTCGATTTAAATTTAATTTAGAAAGCAGTACGACTTATTACTTTCTAAATTAACTTTAAATCGGAAATATAAAGTTAACATTTGAAATGAATTTAACCATATTATTAAGCATTAATATATATCTTTATTTTTTCTTCTATTTAATAGTTCAACACATGACTATATTTTAATCAAAGGTTATATGAAGTTGCTGCCCGTTTCACTCCAATTCTGTGTCCTGTCAAAATATAATTATTACAATAGTGTTAAAACGCCCAAACAGAAAAACAATTCAAAAGGATTATATATCTTATAGAATCCCTGGGTCCATGTTATGTCGGATTCAATTAATATAATTTCTTACCCATTTTCGAGTAACTTCTTATATGACTAATATCAAAGAACTTTGAATGTTTTGTTATAATTAATATAAATTATAACCTTTCATGTTCGATTATAATCATTCAGATAATTTTGCTGTCAACGTACTTTAAGTTGACAGAAATATTGTTGCATTTATGAATGTATACAGTCAATTAGCATGTGAATTCAAAATTCAATATATTAGTTGATACAATACATAATTATGAGTCTTTTGAGAATCCACATTAAATTTACCTAACAAGATTTTGATAGGATTTCGTAGTCGTACAACTGCTTGCTTATGAGGAGAGTTATTTTGAAAACATTGAAAGCGCTCGAAATTCATTAAGTCAAATCATCAGAGAGATTTGTTAAATTTCGAGAAGAGAGAGTTGTTTCTTAAGATGTATCTAATTACATTGATTATATACGTCAAATGATATGTTAGCATATAATTAAATTAAACGAATGAAGAATGCTAATGTGTAAGTCCCAAGTCAACTCTTGTACAGATGGCCATGTATTTTCGTGCTTATTAAAATTGTTTTTGACGTATGTTTATTGAGATGTTGTAATTCAATTATATTGTAATATATTATAATTTTGTCCCAGACTCTATCGTTTATTATAGAAATGAGATATCACAAAAAGTTAAATGTAGAATTATGTCTGCAAATAAGATATTTTTGGACTTGGAAATAATAAAATCTTATTTTATCCAAATATAAAAATATATCAAGCACAATTAAAACTCGCACTACGAGGGCTCTGTACGCATTTAGGTCCTTACAAACATTTAATATTACATAATATTTTTAATAAACTTCTTACGAATAATGATTTTTCACAAAATAAATACATTGCCTAAAATATTTATGAAAGCCGTAAAAATATGGCATTTCCAAAATTATGATATTTTCAATTATCACCTTCCTATTACTTTTGCGTAGCCTTTTAAAAACTGTTTTTTTTTCATAATTTTACATTCAGTAGTCTCAAAAATAGAATGGGGCTGAACATATTTTTTACGTACTTTTCAATCCAGCTCTGAAGACATAATATCCAAAAATGAAGAAAAAAATTAATAAGAAAATTTTAAAGAAAGGAAATTAGGTCATCTAAAAAAATTTAACAGGTAGAGTGGATATTACTTGAAAGGGCTGTTAATGAAGCTCTCCAAAATAGCTTCATTAACAGCCCTTTCAAGTAATATCCACTCTACCTGTTAAATTTTTGTAGATGACCTAATTTTCTTTCTTTAAAATTTTCTTATTAATATTTTTTAACATTATCTATTAAATTATATGCGGTTTAATGCTATTTATTATTGCACTAAATTTCATGTTTCAATGTCAAACTGAAAAAGTTTACAAACTGAAAAAGTTTGAATGGAAAAGTTAAAAATTTTAAAGACTGAAAAAGGTTATGTACAAACAGTTACCAATTACAGTCTTCAAAAAATCACACAATATTTATTAAATCAGTACTTATTAAAACCAAGTTAACAAAATTAAGGTAATGAATGTTATACTGGAAATATATTCCAAAATACCAATATCAAAATTAAATTCAACGCACTCTATTCCAACATCGGCAGTCTCCAATGTTTTTGGTTTATGAAGGTACACAATTATATTATTTTCATCCATCAATGATATCTCGTCTTTATCAATTTAAATTAATTTTTGCTTTCCAGTGATTTGAAATCTTCTACTACTATCCATAGAGATGTTTCTGTCATCCGGTCTACAAACAATCTAAATATTTTTTTTTACATTTGGAGTGTGATTTTGCTCCGTTTCATTTTTTCTTTAACCATAGTAAGCCCGATTTTCATCGCTGCTTTCTTATAGAATCCCTGCGTCCGTGGCTGCTAAATCGCATCCGAGACAACAGCTTGAACCACAAAATCTTTGTTTACGTAGGATAATATGTTAAGGCCATTTCCAATATCCTCAGTACCAGCATTCGATTCGTCATTGTCTTTTGGCAGCTGTGGCAAAATCTACTTTGTGTCAAAATGATAAGTACCAGTAGCTTTAAAAAAAACATGTTTCGTTTTATGTCAGATAACCTATTGGCGAAAGGCGCATTAGGTTTTGCTTAAACTTAATCAACTTTTA
The DNA here is from genome assembly GCA_039881145.1 of Druceiella hillmani. Lineage (NCBI taxonomy): Eukaryota > Metazoa > Arthropoda > Insecta > Lepidoptera > Hepialidae > Druceiella > Druceiella hillmani. The sequence goes on from JAYKKI010000081.1 coordinate 1,549,176, forward strand.
CTGAATCAACAATCAAGGCTTTTGTGAGCAAAAGTGGAAACTCATCTTTTGGAACAATTCCAAGTCTTACATTTTGAAACTTCCAATTAGTGAAATTTGTACGCTGGGCAATTTTTATAGGCCTAAAGTAGGCCACGACAAGTCATTGCATTAAATATTTGGAGTTTAGCTTCAAACACACAAAATCAAATTCAATTTATGCACATGAGTTAAGAACGTCATTATCAAAGTGCAAAGAAAAATTGTCGGCAATTAGAATTTTAGGACCAGGCAGGCATTGTGCTTATGGCAGAAAACATGTCTTGAATCTATCCCTATAAGTCACTGAATCCATCAATTTACTGACACGTCGATTGAATCTGGGACCCTTAGAACAATAATTTTTTGCAGGCGATCGCACCCCTTGTGGTCTCCGTTCTTTTCAGGTATCATATAGATGTATACTTTTGTAAATCATATAAGAAGGCGAGTGGACACTGTCATCTGATTCACATACCAAGTCATTTGTAGCACAGTTGGAATAATTTAGGATTTTTTCAGGATATTTAAACCCTCTTTCATATATTCCTTGTATGTTATCAGAGGTGTTACTTTTGTGAGACTCATCGAAATTAAAAATATTTGAAGCAGGGACACATGTGACCACTTTTCTCAAATTATCAAAATATTCGTAAATAGTTTCCCGTAAGAACAAGGCTCTACACTTTTTTATATTGGAGGCCACTCGCTATGAATAGCAGTTCTTTTACCTTTTCAGTAGGGAATATACCCAACCTTATCCAGGAATTTGTATCTTTAACTTTTCTAACGACGATGTGTCATATCACAACATACGATAGAAAGGACGATGTGTCCTTTCTTATCATAGCTTAATATCTTCTTATCTCTTATCATAGCTTCCTTCTTATTATATCTTCTTATCATAGCTTTTGCGAGGAACCTTAAATCTAATTTACTATGCGAATAACCCCAGTCGGCACATTTTGAAGCAGATTATAGTAAAGAAATTTCCTCGCTTTCAGTAAACATTTTTGGAGTACAGGATTTGTTTAAAATGACTGCCTTTGTACTTGTTGTATAAGGTACGAAATGGTATTTCATAATATTTGGAAGCATTCTGGATGGACATTTCACCATCAACTACTTAAATCAAAGCCTCATTTAATCTTTTCTCGGTATATTTTTTATAGACACGAGACCCCACTTTTTTCCTACATATATGTGACATTTTCTGAAACAACACGTAAAAAAAAAACATACAAAAAGTAACGAGGAACGGGAAAACCTTTATTATGTGTTATGGGATTACTTTAATATATTGATTCACTTAAACCCATACATTTGATCAGACACTACGTGCAATGTATTTCCGAGCCACGTGGTAGCATTTTGAGATCTAGAATTATCATCTGTTATTAATTATCACCTGTTTGTTAGTTTCTTAAAAGAATGTTTGATATAGTAATCATAACACGGTACGCAGACATTTTTTAAATTATGTTTCTTTTAATGTATGTTTTTATATTTTTTTAAGTTTCTTTGAAAAATACGGCTAGTCGATCAATTTAAAACTGGACTAAACGATACTACAGATATTTCCATAGGCTTATGAAGTAAAAGAAAGAAAGGCTGAATAGAAAGAACTAATGAACAAAGCCACCAGCACTTTTCAGAAAAGATACGACTTTTAGAAATGAAGGAGACGACGTAGATTTCATGAAGTCTTAGTGTTTCGTTTTCCGTAAGATCTTATATAAACTGTAGTTTCAAAAATATACGGTTTGTTTTAATTCAACGATGTCTCCCATGAAGTGGTCATCGAACAAAGTTTTAGAGCTTTCAAATGAATAAACTTACTGAGTTAATGGTGTAAAATCTTTTTTTACATGTAGTAGAATGAATACTTGAGAAATCAAACATTTTTTTGAAATGAAATTTCTGCAACCTTTTCCAATCATTCGAATAAACTTGTAAAGTATCAAATTAAAAAAATTACTTCAGAGGAAATATTTTTAACCAGTGAAATAACACGAGTTGTCAAATTTACAAACAATAACTTCAAAATTTAAGCATTTTGTATTCATATCTGAATTTATCACCATACTGGAACTTTAAACTATTTCAGATCTCAGGTATTGCCACACTTTTTGTACAGATTGCCTACTGTATTAATTATAATTATTACTTTGGAAAAATTGGCTTTAAGTTCATAATAGAGTCAATAGATTGTGCAATATGTAATGAAAAAAAAAAGAATTCAGGAACACCTGAATAAGTAAATTTTATCCTACATTTTCACTGATTCTGTGTATATATTGTCGTACCTTCATAGTCTTAAAATTATATAGATATATAAGATAATGGCTATTTTTTGGAAATTAATTTTAAATTTAAGGTATCATCCATAACTAATATTATTTTTATATACTAGGACCATTTCATAATATTACGTTTACATTAAATTATATTTATTTTTAAGTCATTTTAATAATGGGACATTTCATAAAAGAAAAAAATCTTAACATCAATATAAAAAAATATGACCAATTTACACCAATGTTTAATTTTTTTACCAAACCTTGATTTTTTATTTACTGATCACAAATTATTCTTCTAACTATTAATTTTGAATCTAAAATTATACTGATACCTTCTATAACTACTTTATATCTAAGTCAATATTTTCCCCAGCCCTTAACCCATAATCCATAACCTTTTTAAATTTAATATCTAACCCTTTATTAAGCCCACTAATCACAATTAAATGAAACTACGTGATGTCATATTATTTCTACTTTCTTTAAATTCTTCAGGTGGGCTATTAGCAAAGATCTTTGTTAATAACCCACCTGAAGATGTTGTAATACAACGAAACCTTGGTCGTGGTAAAGAACTTAAAGAAAGTAGAAATAATACTACATCACGTAGTTTTATTTAATTGTGAACAATGAATTTCTACAAAATGAATGCTAAATATATTCAGTAAGCCTACTAATGTTGGTATTGAAGTTAGATTTGTTCCTGTGTGACCATTGGCAACAAATCTTAATATTTTGTCACATTTAAATTTTCAACAGTACTAATTCCATAAAATTACAAATTAACTAACTTATTATCATATGATTTATCACAAAATAGTTTGCTTAAAGCATATGTAAATCATTTATTAGATTAAAATGTAATTAATTGAAATTCGTTCATTCCTACTTTTACTGGAAAAATATGACCCTAACCATGTACTTCTAATTGACAGTAATTGTAAAATGCTAGCCAAATGTTTATAATCGAATCTCCTCTTTTTTATGATATACCGCCACAGTGTTGTTTTTCTAGAATTATTTCCTAATTGATGATCAAGTAAAATGTAAGCGTCTTCTGGTAAAACTAATTTTAACACTCGATTTGCTTTAGAAATGTTTATGCTTTCCGAGTTACGATACTGTTTAGGATTTTACAATGTTACTAATTTGCACTCGCTTTAATACGCAATTTAATGATCTTGTTCAGTGCACGTATCTTCATAACAAGCTTGGAATCCCTCACTTGTTGTTGGTTGCTTCTCGGTAAAAGCTAACTCTGGTGACAAATGCTTTCTGAGCTATGACCTCTTATAATTATAAACTATTCACAAATTCACGTAATATTTAGATAAAAATTGGTATGTGATGATTATATTTGATATTCAATAAAACTCCCTTTTATTGCCTTTACATTATCTAGCAACTCCGAACATGGTACAATTAACATCAGATACATATTATTTATCTCTATAGTCTCTTTAGTTAGTTTAATCAATTGCCATTAGAATTTAAAACGTAAGTTTGTGCAAGATACATTATTTACAATTAATGAAGTAGTTAGTGGTTATTCATATCCCAACGATGAGAACTTGCATCAAAATGAGTTACATAAAGTAAATATATTTATTTATAAGCCTGATATTTAGTATCCAAGCTAATTACTATTATTTGAATCACTAGTTTTTACATATTTATATATACTTAATGTAAAGGTGTTGGCTGTTCCAGCATAATTGCTTACTTAGGCAATTATACTGGACCAAATGAGTAGTTTTACTGATTGCATTAGAATAATCTAAATTAACCTAGATATTGTTTTATAGAAATAGCTGATACCTACTGTCACTATTCCTAAACTGGCATTCAATTGATATCTATTCGGTTGTTCCATAATGTCAGATTCGAAGACTGTCGTGTAATATCTTAATTTGATGCTAGCTAATTTTGACTTTACTTTGCATTCATTTGTAACAATTTAATAGGTGAAATGGTTTTCTAAACTATAAGATTTTTCTCACTAAACTTGTAATTTTGGTGTTTGTATTCGATTGCCCTGTAAAACTGTAAAATTTTTTTTTATAATTTGTGGTTATAAAGGTTTTAGATATCCGTGTTAAGGGAATTTAAAAATACATTTTTTTTTAATTTGGCAATGAAAAATGATACCACAAATAATACTTACCAACTTTTGAAAAACTGAAAAAATATAAGTCCATTCGTACTTTTTTGAGTGGAGTGATAGACGGGAAAATGCGCGTTATTTTATACAACGCAACTATACAAAACAATTAAAATATAAAGTACTGGCATCTAAATTATTACAAAAATACTTACAAAAAAGCAGTATCAAAAATAAAAGTTCTCTGGAGAAATATATATGTGGTGACAAACAAGAATTTTAGATGTATACTTCCAGTATGTAACACCACAATGTGTGTGTGCAAACAGCTGCGAGAAAAAGTATGACGCCGCTGGGCCGCCAAGCACTACAGCGACATATACAATACATTGAATGTATTTAATACGCGGCAGGAAGCTGAAATTAGCTGATTGTTACAAATTTTCGGCCTCAGCTATACAAACTCCATCTATACTTAATATAGATGCTCACGTGTACATCGCTAGACATACACTTATTCAGATGGCCTACTCATAAATTGAGAAACATTTAATAAAACTGAGAAATAGTTAATACATTTTTGCAATAAAATGAAGAAATATTTAATACATTTTTGTTACAGTCTCTCCCTAAATTAATAATATTAACAAAAGGCAGTTTAACATATGGTAATTTAAGCAATGCCTGCGATCAAATTATTGACTTAGTTTATACAAAATATTTAATCTATTTTAACAAATACTTTCAGAATAACCCATGGTCGAATATTAAATACCATTAAGATATTGCTAAATATTTAATTTTGTACCACATACATTCCGTTTTCCTACGTGTATGGTTATCTAAAATCTTTCATTAGATGTGCAGAGGGAAGAAAATTTAGGTATTTTCTTAATATTCACAAGGATTTTGTTAAGATAAATTAAATAGGACGAAACTCACTGTAAATATTTTAAATTTTTTCATGAGTTGCTTTCAAAATACAAGTCAATTTGAAAAAACATTAAAAATATTTTTTCTCATGTACATACTAAAAACAGTGGTCCAAAAATTCTTTTAGACAGTGTTAAATCCATGAGGATCCATAGATTAGAAGTTAATTTTTTTACCTTTTTGAAAAATTTTTACTCCAATTACTTCTGAAGTTACTTTTGTTCAAAAAATATTCCACTAAATCACATCTAACCTGGTATAGAAGTAGAATAAGTAAGCATATAATAAGCAATTTTCATGTTCGTTTTTAGCTTCTGCTACTGTTTGAAACTTCATATTGATTTTTCTATATTTTCGACATCTCAAAAATTTGTTTTTCTGTCATCCTCAAAAATTAGTTTTTAGAAATTGATTGTTATTCAGATTGCGAAAGTTATAATAAAACATAATAATAATAAAGTATTCTTATAACAGAACAATTTACATGATTCTGGATGAATGAAAAAATAACAAGAGTATAAAAAGAGTGGGGTTTAGGAAAGTTTGGACTTTTTCAATCGACTTTGAAGACATTTATTGAGGATATTTTCCTAGTGTCAATCAAAATTTTTCCAGAGTTTTGTTGTTTGGATATTAAGGAATTTTTCGTAAGATAACAAATAGGGTAAGTAATCTTTCGAAGCATGATTCAAGTCCATAAGTATATAGTCTTTAAATCTGCCAAAGAGGTAATTTAGACTCTACAGATTTTTTAAAATATCAAATAGAAGCGTGAGTGTGTAATTTACGGTTTTAAAATAATAAATGATTTCAATTAAGCGAGTAATGTTCATAGTCTAAATTTAGATGAATATTAAATTAACAAATCTAGGGATTTCCATTTCGGTATTGTAGTTAAGTAAATAAAATCAGCAAACAGAAACAATTGAAGTCGTATGACAAACTTGAAGTCAGAATGGAGAGGATCGAAATGTTAATAAACATCGAATAAGCTTCTAGTCAATTTGTTTAATATCTATCAACTTGAGAGCAAATATATTTAAAAAAATTTGCAAATAAAGGTATAATATTGACATCGGATTTAGATACTAAAAGCACACATCACACATAGTTTTGAGTATTAGAATGAGCATGCCTTGTTATTCAGGTTACTAACTAATGCAAAGAATGTTTAATAAGTAAATGAAAAAGCATAATAATATGCAAATGGTCAGTCATTAATTCGGAACCAAAATCTGAAAACAAAAAATATACACTATTTTTAATATACAGTCATTAGAAAAGAATCGCCAAATATTCGTAGACGAACAAAGCAAATTTAAATTACAATATTTAATAGTACATATATTATTTTACGTCTCAGAGTACTTTATACCAGCGCTTAACAGTACTTAACCGTACTTTAAACTGTTCTGAGTATGGATTAGTTTTATTGGTTCATTCACAAGTCCAGGAACTTGTTTTTCTTTATCACAGAGAATTGGCAAATGATAATAAAGTTAAAGCATTCAAATTGGCAGAAATTAAAGCTGCGTGAACAATTATTTTCACTACAAGTGAAATTGGAACTAGTTTATGATGAGAGAAGCCTGTGGTTAAAAATTATTCATGAAAGAGTACGCATTTAAGGTAAGCGTAATCTATTTAATGAGGCGTGAATGGTATAAATACATTGAAACTTGTCTAATAGAGCACAGTGGAATTTCCGTCCAGAGAATGAAGTTATGCAGCTCTTTTATCTTACCAAGAGCAACGTATAAGATTCTTCATTAATCCAGCAGCCTATCTTTTTGCAATAGAACTTTATTTACCAAACTTTCAAGCCTATGAAATTCTATTGAAATGGACTAGGTAGAGTTCCATACAAAAATTTAAAGAAAATTTAAATGAAATAAATTTTTGTACATGATAAATGTAAAAACTACTTTTTTTTATTTATAATCCGTGGAAGAATTATTATCTTTTTCAAGTCTAAAGCGTAAACTGAAGAAAGCGTTAAAAATAATAAGAACCTATAACTTTTTACGTTTGATTTCATACTTATTTTTTTAATTATGAAATTTTTTTATCTACGGTTTTGCCCGTAATAAATACCATAATTAAATATTTAATTATGATATTTCAAGAATAAAATATTTAATTTTATAAATGTAAGAAAAAAGTTGAAACTATATAAAATAAAATATATAAAATAAATATTGAATATATTTGGCATTAATTTTGTAGAAATTCATTGTTCACAATTAAATGAAACTACGTGATGTAGTATTATTTCTACTTTCTTTAATTTCTTTACCACGACCTAGGTTTCGTTGTATTACAACATCTTCAGGTAGGCTATTAGCAAAGATTAACTCTTAGGAACTTACAACAGCATTTACATATTTCATTTTTATTGTGCGGGTTTCCCCACTGCTTACGTTAGTGGGTTTATTGTAGGGAAGCAGTGTAGTTATACTTTCGGAAGTTATACAATATACAAAAAATTAATGAGGGTAATAAATTAAATTGATTTTATTCTGAGGTTATACAATGCATAAGTTCCGGTATATGTAATAAAATTAAATGAATATTATTCTCAGTAAAATATTTATACAATAGCAAGGGTATCTGATAGTTAGAACAATGTTATACCACTAATTCTACATATCTCCCGTTTTATTCATTTATATATATATATATATATATATATATATATATATATATAAATATATATATATTTATATATACACATTTATTTATTAATTTTTTTTTTGTAATACATTATATATATTTTTTTATCTATTTTTTATGTTTTCTTTTTTTAATTGTTTTTATATTTATTTGGATGTGTAGCCGGGCTGAAACGATTTGAAGTGTATTGCAGTCTCAATGTTGTCGCACTATATTATATTTTGAAGACGTTAAGTACAGGTGACTATTTTATATTTAGTTGTTGGTTTAATATATTAACGTTGGTGTCTCTTTTATGTCTGTTTATTTCTAATATTTCTAGGATATTAAGTTTATTGTCTTTTGTATTTATTTTTAATATACAACCATAAATTGTGCATGGACCAAAATTATTCCATAAAAAAATTTTCAACGAGTCTTGCGATGGGCTCCCCCCTGAGTTCTCTGTTAGCCGAGTTATTTATGAACAATCTAGAAACCAGCCTCTTAAACAGTAAATTAGCGACCAATGTAGTATACTATTATGGACACGTAGACGACATCCTTATCTGATGGAAAGGTACACAACGAAAATTAGACCAGTTTGATTACTTTGCCAACTCCTTACACAACAATATAAAATTCATTTTAGAAGTAGAATTCGATAATAAACTAAACTTTTTAGACTTAACAATAGAACGCAAAAATAATAAACTTAAATTTAGTTTATTTAGAAAAGACACATTTACCGACTCCATAATTAATTGTTATTCACAACATCCTTGGTCCCGTAAGTTAGCAGCCTTTCATTCGATGATTCACAGAGCGTTAACCATCCCACTAGAAAAATCCGAATTTACGTAAAGAAATAAATACTATAAAACAAATCGCAGTAAACAATAAATATAATCCATCAATTGTTACAAAACTGTACCAGAATAAATTACGAGAAGTGCTGATCCAAGAAATATATACCGTACCAAATAATAAAATTTACTGTAAATCCATCTCATACATAGGTAATATATTACTTAAATTAGGAAAACTCTTAAATAATAATGAAAATATAAATAATATCACATGTGCATATAGCACTTTAAATAACTTGGGTAAAACCCTTATTAATAATAAAGAAAAAACAGATTAACATAAAAAGAGTGGTATCTTAAATGTAACGACTGTAATAGTGTATATACAGGTCAAACAGGAAGTTAATTTACTATCAGATACAAAGAACATATTTTCAGCTGGCGAAATAACAAACCAAACACATCTAACTTTGCAAAACACCTCATTGAATATTGAATACATTTGGCGTTAATTTTGTAAAAATTCATTATTAACAATTAAATGAAACTACGTTATGTAGTATTATTTCTACTTTCTTTAAGTTCTTTAACACGACCTAGGCTTCGTTGTATTAAAACATCTTCAGGTGGGTTATTATCTTGCTAATAACTCTTCTGAAGATGTTGTAATACAACGAAACCTAGGTCGTGGTATAGAAATTAAAGAAAGTAGAAATAATACCACATCACGTAGTTTCATTTAATTGTGAATATAAAATAATCTAAATTTCTAATTAAAGTGAAATTCAAACAGAATAAACCATTTTTTTTTATTTTTGAAATTGGAATTTCAAAAATTATTATTTTAAATGTTTAGACGAGCCCATCCGCAGTCAGTGGATATAAATAGAATATGAAGTGGCATTACAACGTTGTGAGCATTGTGTTCTTATTAGTAAGGTACAGAAAGATAAGGGAATAACGCAAAAATCTTTCCGAGTTTCTTTTGCTGATGCAATGCGTTCTTTGCGATATTCATTGACAAAAACCTATAAATTACAAAAATAGATTTTGGCGCATCTTTTCTTATTTCAGTCATTTTCATATGTATAATTATTGATGCAATCAACGATTTTGCAATGATACCGAAAAAAATGATGAAGATTACAAATCACAAGCGCCTTAGTATTATTTACATTAAAGATTCTATGGAATTGTTTTAAAAATTAAAATAAATTCATGACGAAATAAAGGTTTTCAATGCTATATTTAAATCCAAATCAATTTGCTATGACAGGATTATGTTTAATAGGCACTTCAATATTCTATATTTATGAAGTCTGTTGCTTATGTCTTGTAATTACTTTCGGTTTAATAATTTTCCACCGGTAACTAATTACTTGTGTAATTAATTACTACTCAATAGTTTCTGGTAAAAATTGCGAAACTACCCTCTATTTTTTAAATTGCTTTCATCTTAATAAGATGAAAACGGTTTTGATCTAATAGATAAAAATAAAACTAAAGTTTCCTCCCTATTTGTGTTACAAAGTACTTTTCGCTTCATTACTTTAAAAGGAGCTTCATAAGCTTCAGCAGTACTAGTAATGATGTAAGGGTAGATTTTTATATAAAATATCTTCGAATTTATTGTACGATTTGTGACTTTAAGCCTAAAATACTCGTATAGCAGTTGCTTTTGCAGTTATTTAAAATATTTTTGTGAATGGCTACAAAAATAAACTAAATGTGAAAAATAAATTTCTACTCTTTTTATTCGAAGTTGTTAGAATTTTTTAATTCTCAAGTATTATAAATATTGTCAAATGTTTTTCTAAATTCAATAAACTTACAACATGAGGTTTATTGCTGTAGTATGTACTAAATTATATTTTGGTAAATATATTGCATTTTTAAACTTAATTTGATTTGCACTAAAAACTCAAAAATATATCTATCTTCCCTTTTCCTTTTTTTGTAACGTTTGTGAACTTGCAGAGCACATATTTTTAGAATTATCCAAATATTGCTGCTAGCTATGCATAACATGGGATGAGCAAATAGCGTAATAACTAAGTATAAGGACAATGTGATACGCGCATGTATCCATTTTTCAAAAGTCTTGTCTTGAAAATTACATGATTTAAATATGGTCTCTGGAGCCATCGCTTCTCATAACGCTGTTCTTTATTTTGACTATAGTACTTTTGGATATTTGATGGCAAGATATATTTTAAACGGACATTATCAACAATGCCTGAGCAAATATCTCACACAAAATACGGAAAAAGTGGTTTTGAAATCCTTGTTACTTTCTATTTCAAGTGATGTCACAAGATTTACTAAATAAAAAAAATTTTGTACTAATTTTGAACCTCTAAAATTTCCGTTTTAAATTGGAACTATTGATATATATGCTGCACAATTATGCTAAATAACAATTTTCTATGTCAAAAGGTTCCTGAGAAAAAAAAATTAAAAATTAGGAGGTCTGGACATATGTTGAAAGTTGGAATGCGCAAAATATTTTCGCATTCTATATTTAAAAAATACCTATTATATTACTTTAACAATTTTTGAAGGATTATATTTAACTAAACATATGTTTTGTGAAAATAATCAAATAAGGTCGGAAAAGAAAAGAAAATATCGATTATCATTACTACTTCAAAACCTGAGTTGTACGAAGCAAGCATGACCTCATAATTTGAATACCTTAATATTATGCATACATACATATTTATATATATATATATATATATATATATATATATATATATATATATATATTATGTGCATATTTACAGTTTTTTTCTTAAATCTCGTTGCTGATAAATAATTTTTAGTAAATAGCTCTGTCTATAAATACGATTTTCCCCTTCTGTCCTAATAATATCCACAATATGATATCAACAAAATGAATATTTATTACACTGTCACTGTTAATGTTAATTTAAATATAGATATTAATTTGTCATTGTAGTTTATAGATATTAATTTGTCATTGTAGTCAAGATTGTCATTTTTGTTTAGTTTAACGCTGCCACCGCGATGAGACTGCTGTTAACGCAGCGAAGGTAGCCGCGCCAAACTGGAATTTAAACTGCATTATTTACGTTGTTAAAGAAGATTGTATTATTTAATTTTACAACACCACGACCTAGGCTTCGTTGTATTACCATATTTTCAGGTGGGCTATTAGCAAAGATTAACTCTTAGGCATTTACAACAGCATTTATATATTTCACAAAACAACAATAGCAGAAGCCGGGTTTATGCGGGTTCCGTAACCATAACCCTCATACCGACAATGCTCCCTATGTATTATAAATAAATACAAAAGGCAATATACTTAATATCCTAGAAACATTAGAAATAAACAGACATAAAAGAGACACCAACGTTAATATATTAAACGAACAACCAAACATAGTATCGTCACCAAAACGCATTCAAAGGAAGGTAATGAACTTTCGACAATTGTTGTTCTTTTTGTCATTTTCCACATAAAACAAATAATGGTAAAAGTAGGAAAAAGGGTATTAAATAAATTCAAAGCTTTCTTCGACGATTTTTACACGATTTCTTGCAGCAGACTGCGCAGTGGAGAGTGTGCTTGGGGGAGAGCTGGATTTCGGTACAATTCTTGCAATGAACATAAGTTTTGGAATTGTCTGAGTGAATCTTCATGAATTTAAGGTGATTAGTTCTTAGTCGGGCTATTGTAACTGTGATATGTCTAGGGCAATTAAGATCAGTAATGAGCAGTTTCTTAAATATGTCGGTTAAAATTCTGCATCCCTCCGCTGAGTCAAATCACATCAAGTGTGATGGTGTTACGTAATTATGGTGATGGATCGAAGTCTCTGGCTTCTTTGGATAGAGTATCAGCGCACTCGTTTTCCTTTATATTGATGTGTGCAGGGCTCCATTGCATCGTGTAGGATTTTTCCTTGCAGTGCGCATTCATTGTGGAAGTGATATTTGTTGCTCCGTTTCTCATAGCTTCTAAGGCAGATTTGAAATCCGAGAGGATAAGTAATCCCTGTATGGAATTCAGTTTGTGAGTCAGTTAGGTATAAGATGAGGGCTTCTTTAATTGCTAAGGGTTCACTGGTGAAATTAAATGCAATGAATTATGTGTTAATATTATGATTAATCTTTCTGCCGTCTGGCAAGAGGAGCTGAATGCCAGCTCCTCCTTCGTTTAGAAATCTGTCTTGGGAACCGTCTATATAGGACACTGCTAAGTTTTCATCGCAGAGTTCTTCGATCGTATCCAGTACTTTTTATTTTAGGGCATTGGAGTCTTTTTAGGACCTGACTAGCAGCAAGTTTAGATTAAAAAATTCGGGATAAGGGTTCTTGAAAAAGATCGAAGGAGGAGTGATCCAAATGAACTTCTTTCCTGATCTTACTATTAAGCTGAAGAGTAGAGAATCTTTTGAGCCCAGTTGCTTCTGCTTGTGTCCAGTTGTTGAAAACTCTATTAGAGATGTGGTTGGTGTTGTTGCTGTAAAGTTTATGTGTAAATTTTATGGTAGCAAGATTACGTCTGCTTTTAAATGGAGGCAGATCGATCATACTCCTGCTCAACTTTCTCGTTATTTGTTGACAAAACTGCGCCAATAATTATTTTGACAGTTCGATGTTATATGAAATCTAGTTAAACAGAAGCTTAAGTCCAAATAGGTGCAGCATATTCCAGAACTGGTTTAATGACCGTGTTATATGTATTTTTCAGTGTTTGTGATCGTGAGCCCCATCTAGTTCCACAAAGTTTTCTGAGAATATTTCATTTTCTCAGAGGTTTGTCGCCAATTTGTTTGATGTGCTTTGTAAAGTAGAGCTCAAGATCTAAGGAAATTCTAAGATATTTTGGAAGATCTGTCCTTGGTTTTAATGTTGGCGTTAAAGATGCTATGATTTTGCCTGTCGGTATAAAATGCTTTAATTCGTTTTGTTTCCATTGATGAATAATTTAAAATTATCTGCCGATACAGCAATAATTTTGACAATTAATGATTATTTCGACAATTAATGATAAAAGACGACGTGTTAAATATCATTAATTAATCATTAAACTCAATTATCATTTCTTTTGTTTTATTGAATTATTTTTGAAGTATTTTATTGAAGTACTTGATTTTTTCTCATACATGTTTACCTCGTGCTGTTACTCTTACCTAAATGTAACAATTATCTACTAATAAATACATTTTAATACTAAATCTAAGACAAAACGTTTCAATTTTTCAGAGTGGAACTGAGCCGACTGTATCAATTCATATGTACCACCAATATTCATAAATCGGAATTAAAAAATGCATATTTTTCTAAACATTATTATGCATTTAATTCATACATAACACATTCGGATATATTTAGAAATCTTCATTGCAAGGTTCTTTCATTAATTATGAGTCCTAACTGACAACGGTTCTGAGACGCGTGAACTTAAGATGCACTCTAACTTAATGCATGTTCGATACACCTTTGGCAAGTTAAATCAAAATATAAACACAAGACTATTTTATTAAATAATGTTTGTTGTAATCGAAACATTGAAGAAAACATGACTTATTCAGATTTTTAATTAAATATGCTTTTGTAAAAATTTTGCAATTTATTGCAAAAGCCTATATAGTTATGTATCTAAAATTACATACTTTTTAATTATCCTCATTTTGCTAATTAATAAATTTTCACCTAACTTTCATATTCCTTTTTTGAAAAATCCTGACGTGATGAAAACAAACTGAATTTATATTCGTAATCAGCACGCTGAAATATCATGCAGGAACCTATAAAATCTGAGGGGGAGAAAAGGTTACAATTTTAGAGATCCGTGTTATTTATGAAAGCAAATATCGAAATGTCCATAGTAAAAATATATCAAAAATGTATAATTAACAAATATTGCATATATTGACAACATTTTTAAAGACAAAGTAAGATATTATTTTGTGAAGTCTTTTGTAAGATATGGTTGAGTTAAATATAAGAACTATTAACAGAAGAGCGTTAGAAGTATAAAAGGTGAGTGTATAAAATCTGTATATCAATTAGGGAGGCAATATGTATCCAAACTGAATCATATTTTACTCAAGTACATCAGGAAATATAATTAAAGGAATAAGTATTTAACTCGAAAGTACACCCGTTTATTAAAACGAAGCTTTACAAAGAGGATAAATGCTAACAAAGATTTAATAAAATTTCCACATTCTATTAGATCTAGTAAAAAGGAATATAAAAACTAAGAGAACTTCTGTGATTGGATGCGAATAACAATTTTCTACGAAAAGCAATATCTCCGTTCCTAGAGTACTGATAACTTACAATCTAACTCGATGAGATTTTTATAAAGAATTTCAAAGCTCCGCCGTCTGATTTGAAAAATATATGTATTTCCAATTTAAACTTTTCATCAATACTCGTTAGTAATGCGATAAGTAAAAGACGGCTGACATAAATGAAATATATTTTTGTTAGCATTATTAAATAAAACAAGTTTATTTTGTTGTTATAAATAAATCATAACGTTGACTTTCGTACAAAGCTCTGATTAGATGTAATTAGATGAGAAAAAGTATGGAAGTAAACACTTTTCTCGACTCCCGATAGAAAACATTATACTTTATTCTTTTAATTAACTGCGTATAACATAAAAAATATATGTCGCGTGTTTTGTAATATAATATATAATGCATGAAACTTCACAATTTAATTAACGAAGATATGAATCCCTCTGATTTCAGTAATATTGTGCAAAGTGGCATGTATAGTTTTTCGTTGCTCTGTGATTACATTCATGTCAATTGAATTTAACTGTATTTATCAATTAAATATTTAAATCAGTTTAATACACATAATAATTTTACAGAATAATAAAGATATGAAAATAAAGGATTGTTAATTTTTTTTCCTTAATTTAATTACATAATTATAAGAAAATCAATAAAATTATTAATAACATAAAGTATAAAGCTTACGTTATTTGAATAATACGTTTAATGAAAAAAGAAAAAATATAACTAGGCTTTAAGTTATGTTACATCCAAGGGGATATTTGATTGCATTGATTTCCATCAGTGCAAAGATTTTCCTTCGAGCAAAAAAATTGTGACCGATTTGATGAAAGCCGAAATTGGATAATATTAATAATGTTCGTTCATATTAACTGACTAAACACTTTAATACTACGTGGGCAAACTGTCGGTCATTTATTGTATATATATGCCTATATATATAAATAAATAAACATATATACATATACATACATTCTGTCAAATAAATCGACGAATCCTAATTTCCTTGATCTATAAATGAGTAAAATGAAACAACACTTTAAGTTTAAAAGTGAGTAAACCTTTTAGGACAAAGAAAATATTGTGTCGTCATTATTATCTGTCGACGGCACCTTATAAACCAAAACACTTGTATGCCCGGAATGTAATAAAATATTGAGTTAATGAAATCTTCATTAGCTTAACTCTCCTGGAGTTCCTAAAGCTTAAATCCACATAACAAAATTTTAGCAACAAAAACTAAAATAATTTTGATCAATACAAATCATAATTTGTTTCAAGTACCTGGTTCCCTAAAAATCTTAAAACCTTTGTACCCTGTTATATTTAATTAAATTTTATTTTGTGTTTAAACTTTATTCCTTCACGTTCTATTATTTATTTAAATTTTCGAAATTACAATCATGCGTACTCATTACCATTTTCTCGTGCTAAATGCAGATAATAAATATTGCTGTACCCCTAGATATTTCAGTTTCATAGAATTAATTATCCGGATAAAAATTAAATTTTAAAATGCCTCTAACCTCTTATGCTGATTTAGCTCGATATGAGCTGAGCAATTGTGGTGAACGAATTGAGTGGAAGTGGAATGGTGCACTGTAATGTTATTAGCACTGTAAAAGATCCAAGTACGAAATTAGTGACATGTTTTATTTTATTTGAATCGGGTTTTTTCACGGTAATTATCTATTTAATGAGTAAACCTAGATATTATAAACTAAGTACTCAACTATGTCCCGACGTTTCAGACTGGTTGCACAACCTGTGGTCACGGGAAGACTGAAGATGTATAGGAGTCACCGCTGCGACGCGGGAGTGTTTTTCAAAACTACCCCCACTTGGTTGATTGTAGAAATCTGAGGCGCGTTCATACTAGACCTACACACTACACTGACGATGTCATGACACTTGGATTTATGTACAAATCGCGAACACCTAGTTGCAATCACTGGATTCCAAGCCGCCGAGAATTTGAATCCGTCTTCACGGTTGAAATTTGGATGTCTTTTTAATTTCAATTGCTTCCCGTATAATCCTCTTGAAATAATGAGGCACAGAAGAAATACCCTTGGGGTCATGAAGTTCGATCCAGTGATTGGGCCCCGAATCAACTAAGTGTTCTGCTATAGCAGACTTATTTATCTGGCGGTTCTTCACAGCTGCTATGACCTATGTAGGAAAGACCGCAGCTACAGTCGATTTTATAGACACCTGGCTTCTGCAATGGAATTACGTCCTTTGGTGTCCGCAGCTGCTTGGCCATTGTTGTAAGAGGGGTGTATATCGGTTTTATTGAAAACCGTCTGAGTAGGTTTCCAATCTTATCTGTCACCCCTTTTACATAAGGTAGAAAAGCCGGTTGTCTGATCGCCTCGGCGTGTTTAATTCCAGTGTGCTTAGCATGCAATCTCCGTGTTCTATAGCCATTCATATTTAGTATCTCCTGGACATGCTGTAGCTCATTCTGTAGATGTTCAGGGTAACAGAGGTCATGAGCTCTGCGCGTTAGTGTGGAGACTACTGACTGAAGATGAGCAGGATGGTGATGTGATGCAGCGTTTAAGTATATGTCTGTGTGAGTCGGTTTCCGGTATACAGTGTGAGCCAACGTTCCATCAGGTCTCGCCATTACCTTTACGTCCAAAAATGCCAACGTCCTGTTCTCCTCCAGCTCATAGGTGAACTTAATCCGAGGATGAATCGAGTTGAGATATTCATTCACCTCGTTAGCACTTCGGATCCTTCTGTCCAGGATACTGAAAATGTCGTCCACGTACCTCTTCCATAGTTTTATACCACAGGCCGCACTGTCGATCAACTGTTCGAAATATTCCATCCAGATGTTGGCAAGTGCTTGGGCCACCGGACTACCCATAGCGACACCATCGATCTGAAGATAGTACTGACCCTGGTACAAAAAGAAGTTTCCGTCCAAAAAATGTTCCAAAAGTTTCCCATATTGGTCTGGTAATTCGAGATCACCCAGCATCTGTCTGACCACATCAAGACAGTCTTTTAACGGAACGTTGGTAAACAGTGACTCGACATCAAAGCTTACCATTATGTCTTCTGGTTCCAACCTTATGTCCTTAACAATGGCGACAAAATGCCGGGAATCCTTGACGAAGGATGAGGTGTTTCCTATATGTGGTTGCAATATTTCAGCTACATGTCTGGCCAACCTGTACGTCGGTGAATCAATTTGACTCACTATAGGCCGCAAAGGAACCTCGGCTTTATGAATCTTAGGTAATCCGTACAATTTTGGTGGTTGAACTATAGCCGGCCTGTGTAAATATTGGTATTCATCCTCCGTAAATAGATCCTGAAATTCGTGTATAGCTGCCCTTATGCGTCTTGTAACTCTGGCCGTTGGATTATATGATACCGACTTATACACATTACTGTCACTCAACAACACACGTACCTTATTATTGTAGTCCTCGGTGTACATCACCACGGTAGCATTGCCTTTATCGGCCTTAAGAACTAACAATTCCCCATTCTCCCGTAGGTTCTTAAGTGCTTGCCGCTCACCCGCAGTGACATTGGGTTTCTGAGGACGACAGTTACGCAACACCCTTGATACATCTTGTCTCAGCGTTTCCGCTTCTATTGGTGGTATTCTGTTGCGAACGATTGTCTCCTCTACACCGCTGATAACTTCCTCATACGGTATTTGTTTAGGTGTCATAGCAAAGTTCAATCCCTTCCCAAGAACGCTCTGTGTGTCATCATCAAGTTAACTACCGTGTTTGTTAACTTGTGTGTTGTATTGTTACCCGAATGCTGGTTCTTCACTACTTCGGTACGCGACAACAACCTATGAAATTTGTTGTCATGTCCCTCGGTACACAATTCGAACTTGCGACTAGCTCGTAAATACGTAATTCGGTCACACAATTCAAAGTCACTTCTTGATAACACAACACTGCACTCCGAATGAAGGTCATAAAGGTCACACTGTACTTTGTTCAAATTAAACCGTTGATTTGTAATTAATTGTTTAAGAAGGCGGACACTTGCATTTCGTAGAATCTTATCGGAATATGCAACGTCACTACGCGGTTTAATGCGACAACACGTAGGTATTAAGTCCCAATCCCTACATTTAGTTAAAAATGTAATGGATGTTTGCAAAGTCACAACTTTATTCCGAAGCGATTCAAGATGACACACTTTATTTACTGTTTCCGGCCCGTACTGGTTAGCAATAGACTTTTTTTAAACTTTCGCGATTCGAACACATATTTTATTTGATTTGAATCGGGTTTTTTCGCGGTAATAACCTATTTAATGAGTAAACCTAGATATTATAAACTAAGTACTCAACTATGTCCCGACGTTTCAGACTGGTTGCACAGCCTGTGGTCACGGGAAGACTGAAGATGTATAGGAGTCACCGCTGCGACGCGGGAGTGTTTTTCAAAACTACCCCCACTTGGTTGATTGTAGAAATCTAAGGCGCGTTCACACTAGACCTACACACTACACTGACGGTGTCATGAGTCTTGGATTTATGTATACATCGCAAACACCTAGTTGCAATCACTGGATTCAAGAGGATTATACGGGAAGCGATTGAAATTATAAAACATCCAAATTTCAACCGTGAAGACGGATTCAAACTCTCGGCGGCTTGGAATCCAGTGATTGCAACTAGGTGTTCGCGATGTGTACATAAATCCAAGTGTCATGACACCGTCAGTGTAGTGTGTAGGTCAAACTCCAATCAAATCAAACTCCTTATTTAATTTTTTGTATAATTTTTTGTTTCTTTTTTTTTATTAATTAACTATGATTTGACAATCGTTGGCAAGATAATACTTTATTATTTAACATTTCCTCTGAAAATATTTTTCAAATTATAACTAAAATCCGCCCCGTTGACCCATAAAAAGAATCTGCAATTTCTCGGGTTCCAATCCAATTCGTTTGTCTGTAGTTTTTTTAGGCAAAGGTTTAATATTATGGTTACATAACCTAGGAGTGGAACGGATTTCTAAAGTCGGAAATTTATACTTCATTCGCTCCACTGATCACTATCCAAGTAAAATAAATCTGAATCGATTGGATACTTCCCTCAGAGTTTATATGTATATATATATATATATATATATATATATATATATATATATATATATATATATATATATATATATATATACATATATATATATATATATATATATATACACGCACACACACATACACACATATGCGTATGTATTAATCAACATTCCAAAACCTTCTTTCTTTTTTCAAAGCACAAACAAAATATTTTCTGTCATGGTAGTTTCAATTGTTATGTAACATTGAAAACAAATATTTGAATCTTCATGTCAATTTCCTCCAAATTGTGAAGCTGATTAAATCTTTTAAATGAAGATTCACAGATGTTTTCAAAAATTTATGTTCATATTAATCATCAAAATGAACGTAAGTCATTGAAAATGGTTTGCAATTTTTCATTCAGCAATTATTAATCGACGCTATCGTGATTTGAATATTAATGAACACTATGCATATTCTAGGATATTTGAATTTGTCTCGCAAAATAAATAATCTTCCTTATATGGATAAGTAATAAACAGTGCTTGTATATATTATTAATTCCCGATAATTTTGTGTAAAACACTCTTGTGGAAACGAAACAAAAAATATTTAAATATGTTTTTATATAATTATATCAGATTAAAATAAATGTTAAAATGTATATATTGAAATTTTCATCTCAGTTATACCCATTTGTCTTATGTTTATTTATAAATCTTATATAGCAGAATCTAGAAATATATTACCAGTGTAAATATATTTTCAAAATGTATAACTCTTATAAGATCTTATTCTCTATAGTCAAATAGAATTTGATAAATATTATTAGATCAAAATGTATAACTCTTATAAGATCTTATTCTCTATAGTCAAGTAGAATTTGATAAATATTATTAGATCAAAATGCATGGTCTTTCATTAAAAAAAATAATTTCCACAATAACTGCAGTGATATATACTTGATCAAATTAACAAAAAATTTAAATTACTATGTGCATTGTTACACAAAATATATAATTACGTCAATAATCTTAAGTCTTGAAAAATATTAAATAAATTTGAAGAGACATTTTTTCTATTTTAAAATGTTTAAATGTCGGGCTTGTGAAATGTTATTTTTTAAATTTTAAACCTGTTGTTACACTTTAAATATTTACATAAACCGATCAATATTTTTTCTATGAAAAATCAACGTAACTACATTATCTTCATGGAAAATATATTTTTCCATAAACCACATTACAGTTTTTTTGACCTAATGCAAATTTGTTATTGAATTTTCTTATCAATTTCCTACAAATCGTGTAGCTGATTATATACATTTGTATATTTAAGTTTTAATCAGCTACATATAATTAAAATATACTCTTAAATACTACACATTTCAAAAATAAAAAGTTTGAATAAAATAAAAATTTTTAAAAGTGAAATTTGACAGCGATTTTTCAATAGCTAGAGTAACTATTAAATTAAGTTTTTTATTTAATTAATCGTGAGTTGTTTTATAGCTACTGAATATGGTGTTTTAATGAGCATTTTTTTTATTTAAAAAAGATAATTAACTTTTGTTAAAATGCACTTACGTACCAAACGGGGCACAATATCTCACATTGAGATTTAAAAAAATTATGTTTCTTGTTATGAAATATGTTAGTTCAAAATATATATTGTTTGCATTTTTCACATGTGCTAATTATAATAATACTTATAAAAGAAGTGTGAGAAAATCTTTTTGAAATAAAGCATTACCTAACTTGGAAAAATTCCTGTGTATTGTGTTTATTGAAATACTATATAAGTTAATAAAGAACGTTGTCAGAGCATACTCTTTCGTAAAAAAAAATTAATTCAACATTTTAAAATTTTGGCAATTCACATTAATTTAATATAATTTCTATATATTGTTATCTTCTGAATAAACATTAATTTATTTATTCAAATTAGAGAAAATTCCTACATTAATATTAAATCTTGAAGAAATAGAATAGTTAAAAGGAGTTAGAACGTTGTTCAGTCATATTCCATCAGCTAGATATTTCGTCGCTCAAATACTACCGAGGCAAAGTTATATAGAGTTGAATGACCTGTTTACGCCATTTGACCAATTGACATAACATTAGAGTCATTTACATGATAGATTATAGAAAACTAAGTTTATTAAAATGGGTTTAAATATTGTTCAGTCCTATTCAACCAGGTGAGTTCCTTATCGCTCGAATGCTACTGGAGCAAAATTAAATACAGTTGAATGACCTGTTTACGCCATTCGAATTTACATAACATAAGACTCATTTACATAAATGATAATTTGAAGAAAAGTTCAAATATTACTGAGTCACATTTTACAAGTTGTTTTCTTCATCACTTGACTCCTATAGGGGCAAAATTACATACATTTGAACAACCTATTTACGTCTTCCAACCGACTTACATAATATAACAATCATTTACATAATTGAATACGGGATACAAATTTTATTAAAAAGAGTTCAAATGTTGTTCAGTCATATTCTACCAGTTGGATTCTTCATCTCTCAAATGCTACCGGGGTAAAATTACATAGAGTGAACGATCTATACACCTAACCACATCGACTTACATAATATTGGGGTTATATACATAATCGATTATAAGCAACAGTTTTCGTTAAAAGGAGTTCAAATATTGCTCAGTCATATTCTATCAGCTGGATTCTTCATCGCTCGAATGCAACCGGAACACAATTTAAATACCGTTGGATGACCTGTTTATTTGATTAGACCAATTTACATAATACTGGAGTCATTTATATAATTCATTGCGGGAAACAGATTTTATTAAAGGCATTTAAAATATTATTCAGTCATATTCCACCAGTTGTATTCTTCATCTCTCGAATATTACCAGGGAAAAATTGCACAAAGTGAACGCACTATTTAAGTAATCAGATCGACTACTTAAATAAGACAATCCGATGATCAATTTACACCATATAGGAGTAATTTAGATAATTGATCGTGGGAAATATTTAAACATGTTTGATACTGTACGACACGTACGACAAAAACCAATGCACTCGTAGGTTTAATTCGGTGTTTGAAAAGTACTGCGATCGATAATCGATCGATATTTTGATTAATTATAATCCATATACATATAAATCGTGCCTTGAAATTCAATTCGTAATACGTAATAAACGTAGGGTTTAACGATTATTTCTGTTTATGTTGGAATTAAATGTGCATTTGCTGACCTATTTGTAAAAGTAAAAATCGCAGATTAAAAATCACTAAGAGTACTTAGCAGCAATAATAACATCTATTATACTTATTTTTCAAACTATATGGTTAGAAAGTTAAGTAAAACTACTAATAGTAATGAATTTTGCCTACGAAAAGTAAAGTTTGTTTTCATAGATAGAATTTATTTTGGTATGACTCTAATTATATAGGAGTTTATTTTTATTTAATGAACTATATTGTCATATAACTTTATAAATAACTAAGCTGTGACTAATTGAAAATTTTTGTTATTAAGTCATAGAAACATCTTCAGATGGGCAATTAGCAAAGATTTGCTTTGCTAATAGCCCACCTGAAGATGTTGTAATGCAACGAAACCTAGGTCGTGGTCAAGAATTTAAATAAAGTAGAAATAATACTACATCACGTAGTTTCGTTTAATTGTGGTTAATTATTAAAATATATGCAGATTAAATTGCGTTATCACTAAGCCAAACTCCAAAATTCACATTGAACGGTTACTAAGAAATATTTGTGGACATTATTAGTAATTCTTTTAAATTATCTCTTAAAATTTTCTTAAATAAAACGTTTTGAAATCTTTCATAAATAGTTTTTTTTAGTTGATATGCATTACATCACTTGAAAAAAGCAAAAAAATAATTTCGAGGTTCTATCGGATCCGCTTAAATTTCCAAGTGTTTGAAAATAACTGCAACAAACAGTTACCAGCGAAAATCTTTTTCAAGTAGTGTTAAAAAATCTTTTAGAAATAAATATTATAAAACATAAGTTAGATAGACAATATGAAGAACGTTGACGTTATATTTGGTTCAAAACATTATTTCCTAAGTATATTTTTTATGAACTACTCTAACGACATTTTGTTTGGAAGGTTGGGCAAAATATTTGCTTGACATTTAAATTATTAAAATGTTTTTCCAATATTTTCTTCTAATTATATCTACATTCAGATGCATGCCATCCCTTACTGGGGCATAAATCTGAATATAGTTATAAAAAAAATCGAGTCTTATAAAATCTGAAATGACAGACTGCTAACTTCTCGATTGTATCTCTGTAATATGATTTACTAGAAGAGTATTTTCACTTGCATATTTGTTAAGCAATAAAGAAGACTACATAAAAGCAAAAATGGTTCACTCAATATTTTGGCATAGATGATATTCTCATAGAAACACTTTAAGTATAACAAATTAATTAGTAATTGCATTAAACTCCTTGACTAAAAACCTAGGACTTCAAGAAGGAGATGCTTAGCTAAGTCAGAAAATTCGTTACCTCATTTCGTATTATTCTTGTTATGTAAAGAATTAACTAATTTTAACCCAATTATAGTGTCGAATGTATTGGAACAATAATGTATCAACTTATTGTGTCTGGTACTATTCTTATTTGATTTATATGAAAAATGTCATTAGTAATATTTAAAATCAGTTTGAACATAAATTAAAATGGAATTAATTGAATAAATGAAACTATAAGAAATTAATTGAAAATTAATAAATTTAACTAATACTTTATATATATCCGGGAGCCATTTCTTTTTAAATTCAAAATTGCAACAATGTTTTATATCAAAATTATTATGTAACTCTAGTAGAAGTGTATATGTCCATTTAACTTTTTTTTTTAAATGTAATATACGCTGTTTAGGCTTCTCTAAACCAAAAACGATATTTGTTTTATTTCTCTTAATCTGTGACGACGGTACTTTGGACTACGACATTATTACTGGAGAAAAACTTTTACGCAAAAATAAAAAGAAATACACCTGAGCCAATTGGATTATGGTATAGGGAGATGAGCAAACAAAATAATAAACATTTCTGTGAAAGAATTTATACGACCTCCTTGACTTAAAATCTTGAATTATCTTTAAGTAATTGTCAGATAATCCTTATCCGTTTACCCAGATGTTCCAATATGTAAACGAAGATTTTCTGTTATTTAAAACCGAGACATGAACAGATTTACTAACACGTAATTTTAGTAAATATTCTACCGTAAATGTGGTTCAATTTAATGCAGTCCATTAGTGTCATTTTACGATACGTCGACTACGCATTTATGCTGCAAAGTTAATCCTTACGTGATGATGATTAATCTTTCATCATTTACATTTTCCGTTTAAAAGCCATCTTTGATGATGGAGAGCTTTTATCAGGATAATAAACTATACACGTGCAACGTAATTACTCGTCTGGTTCATAGTATAAAATGGAATAAATGGAATAAGAAGAGATTTGTAGGAGTAGTACTTTTATATTTACTCGATTTATTTTTCTCATCATATTTAAACATTTTAGTTTCCTTAAATTTAATTAATTTGGAATCTAATTCAGTTCTGTACGTTCATGAGTGTTGTAATTTCCAATGTTATAGGTTTTGTTGATAATTGCTTTATTCAGATCACGGTATACTTGATAATATACTGAATTAGATAACTCAGCTAGTCTGCTAGATGTGTGATGAAATAAAATATGAAATAATTTTTTTAAAATATATTTTTCTTGATTGTCCCTATGACTAATACTACAACCATAAATACCTTATTGCTCTTAACAATATGGTATTGACCTAGTTTTTGGGTAATAACGGGTTAATACCATATTTGATTTATTGGAGAATATAAAAAATGACGGAACGTTGTGTTTTTATATTCTCAAATAAAATTAGCAAATTTTGTGTCTTTCTTAATGATATAAGCATCTATATAAAATAATGAAACTACGTGATGTAGTATTATTTCTACTTTCTTTAAGTTCTTTACCACGGCCTGGATTTCGTTGTGTTACAACATCTTCAGGTGGGATATTAGCCAAGATCTTTGCTAATAGTAAATAAATAATATCTTTGCTAATACCTGAAGATGTTTTAACACAACGAAACCTAGGTCGTGGTAAAAAACTTAAAGAAAGTAGAAATTAATACTACATCATGTAGTTTTATTTAATTGTGAATAATGAATTTCTACAAAATTAACACCAATACTTTGGTAGATATTAGTGTTTTAGATTCAGATAAATAATTTTTGCAACAATCCCGAAGAATTCTTTTTTTATTTTGCAATAATATTAGCAAAAATACTGTACATTGAGTAAGTGTTTTGTCAGATATTTGCAATTCAAGAGAATTTCGTATAACAACCGTCTTGATTTCGAACGAACTTTTTGGATATCATCTACAATAGCTGCACAAATAGTATCCATAAAGGTAATGAGCGTACTTCGCAGTTTTTCTTCTATTGTAGTTGATACTGAGGAAATTTCTTGGTCGAGTAAATTACTAATGTTTTCATAGCGTAACAACCTTTGCATCGTTATTAGAGAACTCTCCCTCTTCTCTCGATAGTTCCATTAATTATTAAGTGTTATCAGGATTAAGAAAGCTGTTATCAAGTATTATGTTCATGCTGAGCTCTGCAGAATGCAGTTGGGGTCGACATACGTTTTATAGCTTGATTCTTTTTATAGTGGAATATGTTGTGTTTATAGTTGGAAATACCATCCGGGATGCTATATATTCTTGACGGAATATAGCAAATAGCTTTCTTTTAATATTCAAGTATTGACGATGATGTTTTCCTGTGGAACGATGACATTGCATTGTCTTGTAAGAAGACTTAATCATATTTCCGCATTGTGCGCTATACTACATTGTTCAGTTTCTAACAAATAAAATAGTAGTAGTAAGCTTTTACTGAGTATTGGTGATTCCAGATGACGACAATTGTGATGTATGATTTAATTAATTTTAAACGAACCCTCCAATAAAACCCACTCGCTGGGCTCGTTGATTGACTTCGGGAAGCGTACGCTGAACGCTGCACGGGCGGTGCAATACGGCACGAACATTACACACTGCGCTACGGACATGCTGTGAACAGCTGCGAAAAACAATTAGCGATATTGTGCAGCGTGCGGATATAAACAGACGAAGTTCTTGAAAAAACTTTGTTTTCACCTTTGGCACTGTTTTAACTTTGGTTTTGGTTTGTTAAAACCACTCCACTTTAAGTAATATTTGGTCACTAATGCAACTGGAATATTTAGTTATATTTGAGGTTAATCGTAATTTCGAATAATATATTATTTTTATACCATTTCATTTAGTAATACACGAATTTATTGCGCTTACATTGGTACTCTAAAAGATAAACAGTTTGGAACTTTTATTTTCTTAATTATGCTGTATCTATCTTTCCCATACGACTATGATGATTAATTATAACTAATTTTTAAAGATAATTTACAATTACTTAATCCTTCTTTTGTTATGCTTTGCTCTCGTAAGTCGTGATATTTTAATAAAACCGAAAATTTTCAAACAATTTCAAATTTTATTAGATACACACTTGACTCTTAAAATAAGGTAATACATACACGAATATAAAGTGCTACTGGCTTATTTTTTGAGTACAAAATGAGACCAAGTTAGTCGTACTACGTCTGTTTTAGCAGAATTATTTAATTTTGAAACTACTTCGAGGAAACTCTAGTTCCTTTGAGACTGATTGCCTTCTACGCCCAGCATCAATTTAAAAATATTTTCGGAATTTCCTAGCTGTATAGATGTGACTAGCTAACAAACATACAAAAATATTTTTAGTAGTATCAATATTCTACGTGATGCCATTGGTAATAGCCTATGGATTATTCTACTATATTAACTTTCCTCATGCGTCCCTCTTTCGCTAGCCAAAGATAGAATTTACGAATTTTGAAAATATTACCCAAAACCAGTAGCAGAGGAGTATTTATATTACTCACGTTTACCCTTCAACAACTTTACTTACGCAAAGATCCCAGAAAATGTCCTTGTAATTCTAAGTTTTCTCGTGTTAACTGTGATATTTAATTTTGTTCTCTATTGCCAACGATGCGGGAGTAATCTCTTACAGATAATTATAATTCAACATATTTTAAATATTTGTATTAACATAGATTGTAAATTATTATCACAGACAAATTATTAAAATAGAAAATAATATAGTAAAGATGAAAATAAAAATAAACGCCAAATAAGTGATGTCCAAAAATTATACAGGCCCTGAAATATATATATACGTACTGTTGAATATTTTTGTTAATGGTAATACCCTCTTCCCAAGTAATCTCTATAGTCTGTGGTAGAGGATATATGAACTGCAACTCCGTCATTGTACTTCCCCTTTTCTATATGCGGTGACATTAAGAGTAGCAGTAGGTATTTATCCAAATTCCTCATCCAGGAATATCACATCAATCGACCACGGGATTTCACCAGCGCCAGAATATCAGATTACGCAGCCAAAAGCCTTATTGTGGAAATAATGCAACATTTAAAAAGAACAGTAATCTGTCATAATATCTACCTACGAACGTGCGAATTATCAGGGTAAAATATATTCAAATAATTCATTACAATTAATTGAAAAATTAACTGGTTGCAATAATTTCACGTGGTGGATTATCTTAAAAACTTTTCTTTAATACAAAGAGTTGCGCAATGTGTCGTACAAGTTTAAATTATAATAAGTTTAGTATTTCATTTAAAATTAAATCAACGTAAGAGAGGATTTATAGAGAAAATCATGCCTAATCATTTAAATTTACGGAACTTTTTGTTGCAAATGTTATTCTGTTTTGTCATATTTCACGATACCTCGTTTTGGGTTCGTGATTGAGCTTATTATCTTTTAAACAAGCGATTTATTAACTGGAATTGCTGATAAAACAAGAGATAAATCTCTTGATTTCAGTATTAGAAACCTCTTCCTCTTAAGGTTAGGCCGTAGGCAGCAGTTTTGTGTCGATGTATCATTGGTTTCTATTAATTTTAAAATTCTCATGCTTGTGCTGTAATTGTCTAACAAGTACTTATAAATGTTACGGGAGTTTCTGGATATACCTACAAGGATTTTTATGTTATACCTAGAATACCTAGATGCAACAAGATTAGGTTATTTACTACATCTCGGATCATTTTTTTCAAGGGTTAAGGAAAATTTTCCTTAAAAATTGTTTTCACCTAACTATAACCAGCTTTTTTCGATAAATTAGTACATAAACTATGCGTTGATAGCAAAACAGTACGCATAAGTGATACAAAATCGAGTAAAAACTGTGAGTTGGTCTTTAAAAATGACATAGGATACCAAGCTAAGAAACGACCCCCAGCGCTATTCGAATTTTATGTTTGGCTATCACTAATTTGACTCGTGTGCTGATTTCGAGACGTCATTTGTCTTTAGTGCCATTGTTGTGCTGGCACTTTTAACTCTACTGACCATTTTTAAATATTGCAAAGACTTTTGGTACCACAGGTACAGGTATTTCTAGGTTATACTTAGAATACGTGAATTCATTATGATAAAGTGATTAGTTACCCTACAATTAATTATAATTAATTATTCGGCTCGTCCCGTTTTGGTTGGCCACTCATGTCCTCTGCTTATTGTTCTACACATCTTACCTACATTTAAATATTACGAAATATTTTTACGATAAGATTCTAGAAAAAATTGTTATCCTAGCAAACAAAAAAATAGCGCGAAGTGGGGTGTTCCAATTAAGAAGTAAAATAAAAATATATATAATCGGTATAATATTTTAAATTTGCCTTAAAACTTTCCCCATTTATATATAAAGTTTACGTCATTTCCTCATAATTGATATAATAAAGATAGAAATACGTAGAAAAATCAAGGAATTCGTTTATGATTTTTACGTTTTACTAAAATATTAGGTTTTTGGAAGCAAAGGAATAAAGGAAAAACTTAAAATTTTTCACATTTAATATCAAAAACAAACATATTTATGAAAAATATGTTTTATTATTAATTTCTGTTAATTTTTTACATTAAACAAAAAATGTAAAAATTGAACAGAATTATCAAACATTATAAAATTTTCTAGTTGTTTATGAAAAAAACCCTGAGGCGTCGGTACTTTGTATCCATTATTTGGGTTTTATAACAATCACATACTTATGTTATATGTTAAAAGAAAAACAAATAAAAAGGAAGAGAATGTAATGTATAAGTAAAATAAACAGCTCTTAGTTCTTATAAACTACACCGGATCGAACTAAATAAAATGCAGAAAATGGCTTCTGGCACGCCCCGGATGAAAACAGTAAAGTTAGCGTCCCTGACCTAGCAATGCGCCCCACATTCAACAGGTCGCTCGATCTTTCCCGGAAAAGGAATTGCGTCATTCGCTCTTGATCGTTAATGAAGTACACGAAGACATCGTTTGATTTTATTACAACTTGGGTCTCTTGTTCAGTGATAACAACTAGCGACAACTTTTATCGATATTCATGAATTTCTGTTACAATAATAAAAGTATGAGAATTTTGAGTTTAATATATTTTTTATTTGTTTATTTATTTATTTGCAAACACTTATCGATACATTGCAGGTAACATATTCATATCGATAAGAATTAATGGGTTAACAACTTTAAAATCCAAGAATGCATAAATTAAACATGAATACAAAGAACTATAAAATATAAAGACAAAACATTTCAACAAATTTTCTGTCAATTATTATAAATAAATCACATTCTGATGCGACCGCGATCAGGAGGTTGAGCAATTGAATAGAGTTCCGATATAGTTCGGTTCTAGAGGATGGTATAGCAAGTAGGTGATGATTGTTGCATGAGGTAAGAAGAATGAAAGTTTACTTTATAATACAGAGCGTAGAATTTATCCTTTTAACAGCTGGAATAAATATCACAAGCTCCACTTCATCTGAGTTGTGAGGAATAGAAACCTAGTGTGCCAGATTAGAGGAGGAAATCGGAAGGAAATAGAAAGGGGAAGTAACCATACTGTCTCATATGCAGATATCGAAGGAACATTTCATGCAAAACTTTCAATTATCAAGCTGTACTTGGGTTCGTGTGAACTCCAAATAATGGAGCCGGATCCTGATCGCATCTGCACCAATGATGTGTACAACAAACAAATTGATGACACAGACTGAAAATCTTTTGAATTATTTAACACTAATCCAATTTCCAAAATGATTTTTTGCTACATTTGCTATGTGTCTACGAAACGTCAATCGCGATTCAAACCTGACTCCCAAATTAACGACCTCATACAGACGATGCAGCAGGATTCCGCTGACTGTATATTCGTATTTAATACGAGCGTGTGCTCGACTGTAACATTTTATTGCGTTAAGACGTAAGCCGCTCCACTCGACTTGAGGACGGCGTTGATGTCACGCTGCGAGTGTTCTGTTACAGCACTTTAAATTTTAATAAAAAAGGGTGAAACAGTTAATTGATTTGAACACAATTTATATGAATATTAAATATATAATAACAGTATTGGCATTACCTGGCCGTTATCGCTTTAGAATAGCTTAATAAACTTCACTTGGAAATGATAAGTCTGGAAAGGAACTGTAACTGAGCTTTAAGTGAAACTTGAATTAGAACAGGTTCAATGTAAACTTGAATTGGAACTAATTGAGCTCGGTCTACGTATCCAGTTTACATAGACGTGGAAATGCTGGCTCAATATAAAGCGTTCTACTGATTGCGTCAGGGTGGTAGAACAAAGCGCTTTTCATGAAAGTGCTGGCAATGGAGCATTCCATGAAGTGATTGTATCAGGGTGGCATAACAAAAGCTTCTTAAGAAAGTGCCAATGGAACTTTCTACGAAGTGATTGCGTCAGGGCGATATCAGTGTTTTTGCAAACAGAGCAGGAGTACAACAGTTTCCAATCAGCTGCTTCCTTGACGACTGTAAAAAGTTTCACGCCACCCGCGAATAACAAACAAGGCACAGTTTTCACCGTGCAACCAATATTATTTACTAGAATCGGGAAAAGTAGAGACCCGAGCTTAGAATCCTGGCTTACTCCCGATTATGCAAAGTAAGTCTCGAATATAAATTTGCGCACTATCACGTATTGCTTTCTTTCCGCAAGATATGGAGAGACAAATTTTAAAAACGGAACAGAGAACCCCGCCCTATAAAAGCAATTTAATAAGACATCGTTATCTATACGACCGAAAGCTTTTGGTAGTCAAAATATGGAACCTCTACTGAAAATTCGATGTCCACAGGGTAAGTACGTATATATATATATAAAATATACAACAAAATATCATTCACTCACTGAATAACGAACTCGCCAGGAAAAATAAAATTTAAAAAATTTATGTTTGACACGTATAGCATTTAAGTAGTCAGTGAGAAAGGATTTTTTTGGAACTCAGTCCATAAACATGTAAAAATGAGGTTGAAAAGTTGGACGGAAATATCGAAATAATTAAAGTTGCAGACGTGAAAATTGTTATGTACACTCTCAGATAGAAAAAGTTGCAGACGTGAAAATTGTTATGTACACTCTCAGATAGAAAAAGTTGCAGACGTGAAAATTGTTATGTACACTCTCAGATAGAAAAAGGAGCTTCTATTTCAGCGCATTTGGTAAATCGCCAACCATGAATATTCATTTTATAAAAAAAGTGAATAAAACAAAATGCAGGCATGGTCCCATTTGGTCAAAGCAGAGACGGACTGCTGGTGTTTATTATGTATTAGCTCTCTACATTGTGATAATTAGTCGCTTAGAGGCAATCAGCCTTAGAAACAGAAAATCATTTGACGTTTTAAAATAATAAATTTGATGTTTTGTTATGTTTGAAGTAAAACTTCTTTACACACGCTTGACTTGGCGAGTAAGCTGGTGAATGCGTGATGAGAACGTTACGAAAAGTGTGATCGGACGAGGCGAACGGAAGTTGAGACGGAGATATAAGTTAGTGAAGACAGAAAGAGAGAGAGTTATATTTCGTATATTACTGTAGGGACAAGAGAGAGAAGTGCGAGCACACATTTTCTTTCTCTCTTTCTCTCATAGCCAGTTATGTTTGATATATCTAAGACACAGTGCAAGCGTATTGTCTGTATCACACTGTAGGAGCAAGAGAGAGCAGTGGCCGCACATTTTTTTTCTCTCTTCCTCTCATAGCCAGTGAATGAAATATATATATATGTATGTATGTATATGTATACATATATATGCGAGTGCTACCGTTACGCGAACGGTGATTTTTTTATTATTTTATAATTTCATTTCGTTCTTGACCAATTTTATAAATTATTATTTTGTTCAATACATTAAATATTCTACGTTTAAAAAGAATAATATTGTTAATTCATTTCAAAGTTCATATTTTGTGAATTTGAAGTTTTACTTCAGTCGTGTGGTCTAAATCACACTGGCTTTTTTCATATATTTAATTAAGTAATTTGTATAGATAATCAACATGCAGTTAAGCAATATAAATGTGTAAGACTGCAGTAGACTGTACAATTAACAATTCTTTTGGAATGTCAAATTAAAAATTATTGGATTATATTTCCTTTAAAAATACTGTCAAAAATTTTCTAATATGAAAAACATTATATATAAATATATAAATATTATATATATATATATATATATATATATATATATATATATATATATATATATATATATGTTCGTACATGATTAGCAAACCATATCGCTTTGATATATTTAATTTATTTTTTTATTACACTTTGTCACTATTTGTATCATTGTTATACATTTGTTGTTTACGTTAAGCTGAATCAAGTGGATAATGAATGACTCAATTAATTTTTAAGTTTAACTTGATATCTCCTAATTTATTATGTACATTTTTACAGGTTTTGACTTATTTATATTGTCAGTAATATCGTTATTATACTATATTCGTTTATCTTGAACAGTATTCTTTTTATATCATATATTTAAAAATTAATATGTTGAGTAAATACTTATTTAGGTATTTATAAGCATTAAATTGTATAATATTTTTATTAAATTTTTTACAAAATTTTACTTTTTTAGAATGAAAATATAATTCTAATTATATATTTTTTTTATCGCTTTGACTTAGAAGCTTGATTTTTTACAGCTTCACGGGGCAGTAGATCTAAGTATTTGGTATTGACTTCTTGATAACTCCACGCGTTCCTGAGAAAAAAAATCTTGACAAACAGACAGACAGACATTCTGACAACAAAATTACCCAATAAAGGTTCCTTTTTTCCTTTTTATGTACAGATCCTTAAAAATAAATATATAAATATTCATACCCATACACAGTTTGGATAATGAATGAATATAAATATTCATACCAATACACATATTTGGGCATAAGACGAGTGAAAATCAGATCTGGCGTTTGAATCTAACATTATTTAAAAATAATCTTTGAGTGTGTTTATATTTACAAAACGATATAATAATTTTGAAATATATGCAAAGAACGTATACACTTCTATTTTATTGTACGGACTGTTCCTTGTTTATCCTTTTGAAATATGAAGTGAAAATAATCTATAAAGTGTATCTAATATATAAAGTTGTTTCATATTTTCAACGTTATCTCAATTACCATTAAATTAAAATTAAATTTTTATTACCATAAAAAACCTCCAACAGAAACAAAATTTAAGAAAGATGGCGAATTACTAGAAAAACCGATTTTTTTTACTCTCAAACGATACTCGTGTTGTTGAATATTCAAATCCAAATATATGGTTTACCGTGTCGCGACATATCGCTTTGATGTTGCCGCGCGGCGCCTGGTTTACGCTACCCCTACGACATTTACCCCTTACATTTACGGTGGAATGGTTTATATCGTGAACAGAATCTGATACAAGAGAATTTCATTGATTATATCTTATTTTTATCTTAATGAAGCCAGTATGTTGTACTATTTAACACCATAAACTTAGACAGTGAGAAAAATAAGGGAAGGTTAATCGAAATCTAAAAATTTTTAATGTAATGGACCATGACACATTTATTTTGCCACGAAAAAAAGTTTCAAACTACAAAACTTGATCACTTTCTTATTCATTTGATACGAGTGTATGTGCATTTCGATGCGGTTGTTAGCAAGGATTTTCTAAAATATTCAATTTGTTTTTAACATTTGTTATCATTTATATGAGAAAAAACATTACATTGTTACACGCTCTATATTAGCTTCACTTGTATGTGTATATATATATATATATATATATATATATATATATATATATATATATATATATATATATATATATATATATATATATATATATATATACATATATATATATATATATATTTATATATATATATATATATATATATGCCCACTTCTAGACGTTCCAATTATTTAAAATTTCGCACAGTATCAAGAACCAGTGACAGTAAAATAATTCCATAATTAAAAATGTTAAAAGTAAAGTTTTAGTTTAAAACAAACCTAAAAAACACGCTTTTGTAGCGATAAAAACTATAAAATAAAACGAAAAGGATGCCTTACAACCCGGTATAACTTATTTTATTAAAAAAAGAATAGAGAACCTGACGAAAAATTTAACTTTAATATACAAAAAAGCGTAGGATGCTCTCGACCTACATTTTGTTAAAAAGAACTTCACTTTTTTTTTAATTAAAGTTAATATCTTTGCCATTCACTTTATTCTTTTTTCTACGCTTATTAAAAAAAAATAAGTTATACCGAGAACGAGACATCCTTTTACTCTTGACCAAATTTTTATATTTAAAGTTCACTTTTTATTTTTAGTACAAAAGCGTGTTTGTTTATTTTTTTAAAATGAAATTTTATTTATTGACTGCAATATATTTACTCAACGTGTATTCATTTAGGAGTTTAGTATACTGTGAAAAACGATAATATCTAGGTTACTCTTAGATTTAAGGCGAATTAACAAATTGATCAAGTACACAGTTTTAAGAATTAGACGATTAAGAACAATATTTATTAAGTTAATTTTCATTCACTTTGTACTCAACAAACAATACAGTAGGTTATTATAATTATAGTAATATTTCACAGTCAATCATAATCGAATAGTCTGAAATATTATTATCGTGGCAGATACCAAACATATATATGTGTATATATATATATATATATATATATATATATATATATATATATATATATATATATATATATTGAATAGACATAAGAAGAGGAGGGAGATATTAAATAGAGAAAAACAAATTATACATATCATAGGGAAGAGATAAATAGATGCACAAACAATTTTACACAGAAAGGTAAGAGAGAGAATATTATAACATAGCGACTGAAAGCTCGTGCATTAAGCGCCTTCCTTTTCCGGAAAAAATATTCTCATTTGCCGGCACATTTCCCCTAAGTGAATTATGGTAATCGACTTAGTCCTACAGTCAGTCTTAATAAGAATATCTTTCTGAACCATCCCATCTTATTAGCCATATACATGGATTTTACTCAGTCATACGCGTATCCGTATATTAGATTACATAACGAGATACCGCCAGTCTTTATACACAACTGTTCTAATAATAGATGAAATGAAATAAGTAGTTTCCGGTGCATAACGATATATAATGTTAGAAGGTTTGGGAAAATTAGATAATTATGAATTTTTTTATTTTCATAAAAATGCAGTGAAACTCATTTGGTTTCAGGGGTAAATATGTAGTAAATATAAGTAAGGCAAACATTAAATAATATTATTTGTGATTTCATTGGACAATTGCCCTTATACATAATAAATAAATAAATAGCTTATATCACATATATGTATGAGAGGATATAACAGCCTTTTTCTTCCAGTTTATTCCATAAATTTAATGAATAAATCCAATAAAACGGGGAAATGATTAAGATTTGGGTACATAACGACAATTGGTTTTTTTGCTCATATGTCTATATTAGGGAGTCTAGAGGATACACTTGTTCATAGGTAATTCTAATTAACTATTATCACAGTCACTCTTGCAGACGCAAACGCTCTTGCCAAGCGCAAAATCTTTAACCAGCGCTTCGACAAGACAGTAATCCTATCTTGATTGCCCAAAAAACTTGTCATCTGCAATAACAAGACTTCGTACAGGATATTTAAAAAGTAAATAGCTTAAGATCCTATCCCACCTGCGGGAAGTGACCCCAAACTCCACTAACACCGGACCACACCTTTAACTGCCAAGCCACAGGCCTGCAAATTTGACTTTTTTTTTCCTTTCTAAGATTTTATTACTGATTTTATGGCATTTTGGGGTGCTAATTACGAATATCTAATTAGATTTTTCTGCAACACGTTCAGATTTTTCTGCAACACGTTCAGATTTTTCTGCAATACGTTCAGACTTTTCAGAAAAGGGACTATAAAAAATGGATAAAAAAGTCACCGTCACGTAGTGAAAACTGAATTTTTAAAAAAATACTTATATCTATCAGTTAAATACAACTAAACTACATAGGTGTTATATCTTTTACCTAATTTACATAGCAAAAATCTCAGTGGTATCTTACCCTTTTCTGCCCGAAGCTTCTATTCAGAGATTTTTTCTTAAAATCGTTGTTCGGATTGTCTCGTTTCAGCAAGTTTCGAATATTCCATTTTACCAAAATTTTCTATCATTTTGCCACAATTTCTTTATAATCAGGACTCTTGTTGTTCCCTAAAAAGTTCTTAACCACTTCCTTAATAGAAGTCCATGCTTGTAACTCGGTTTCATTGAGTTTTTTTATCAAATTCTGTATCCTTTATGTGAGGTGTCCACAATTTGTCTTGGTTACAGATGGGTAGATCAAAATACATGTTGTAAACATTTTTTACAAATTATTGTTCTTTTTCCAAGATGAATTTTCCACAAATCTAACAAAAACTATCCGGTGAGGTTAAACAACTAAAACAACAAATTAACTTGGTTCAACAACAAATTAACTTAATAAATTGTACACTGTAACTGATGTACTTTAAAATCGGTTCAAGTATGTGTATATTGAATATATTTGGCGTTAATTTTGTGAAAATTCATTGCTCACAATTAAATGAAACTACGTGATGTAGTATTATTTCTACTTTCTTTAATTTCTTTATTTATTCTTTAGGAATTTTTTACCCTAGAAACCTAGGTGGTGGTAAAGAAATTAAAGAAAGTAGAAATAATACTACATCACGTAGTTACATTTAATTGTATATATGTATGTTTTTTTTGTTATTTCTTACCTCCATTAACTCTTTTCTAATGAATCAAAGTGGCAAAATATTGAAGTAGAATGTATTATTTTGTACTAATAGAAATAAT
The DNA here is from genome assembly GCA_039881145.1 of Druceiella hillmani. Classification (NCBI taxonomy): domain Eukaryota; kingdom Metazoa; phylum Arthropoda; class Insecta; order Lepidoptera; family Hepialidae; genus Druceiella; species Druceiella hillmani. The sequence goes on from JAYKKI010000081.1 coordinate 1,587,714, forward strand.
TTACATAACATTTAAGCCGTTCCATCAATTTTCATTATATATTATCCAGCTTGAAAGCGAACGCAGAGGCTAATTTTGGGCAAAATAAATATTGCAATATATTAAAAAAAAAGTGACGTATTAGATTTTTTTCATTATTTTTTCCGTAATCACCATCTCTAAAACTACCAAAAACCACATTCAAACTTCATATAGGAAAACCATTGTAGGCCTATGCTATTATTTCTTCCTTTTTCCAACTTGGTTCACCACCGGATGAAATACTCCACAGTAATCAAGCTCTGAAACTTGCGACTCTTGCCACCAAGACTTTTGGAAAGATTTAGCACAGACCCGTAAACACGAAAACACCAACAACATCCATTATTAAAAATCAATATGAGAAGGAAACTGTCGGTGTTGCCGAAATAAAATAATTTGCATTTTTGTTCTATTAAAAGAGGTTAAATTCCAATTTTAACCCTTGAAGGTGTAAGCATTGCCCATACTGATACAATATTAATATTATCTTCAATATTACTATTATTGTGTTTATTAAATAAGAAAAAAAAAACTTCATGCTTCGATCTAAGTTTCAACATTATTAGTATACGTTTCAAACACATTATTCCAATAGTTTTGCATAGAACATTTGAACAGAAATCTGTTTTAGAAACCTAACTAGCAAAATTATAATGTGATGGAGAGTTTAATTTTTTCTCAGTTTTCATGCTTTGAAACTTTGACCGATTTCCAGGAAATAGTATACATGACGTCTGTACCATGGAAATAATTTAAAATAATTTTATAACCGTAATAAGATTATTACTATTTTTTGGTAATCAAAAATAAGAGATGTCAAATATAAGAGCTTAAACGTAAATATTTTCAGAGAAAATGATTAAAATCTTCTTAATTTAAAAAGTCTTTTCAATATTATATATTTATTTATCTGACATTTTTAATGTATATTACACAAGAGGGATTTACTGCTGCAGCAATGCTGGGAGCAATCACTTTCTGACAAAGATGCCACTAAATTTTGAGAAATTAGTTGTTTGCTGAATTATAAGAGACGCTGCTGTGTGAAATATAAAATCTATTTAAAATAAAAATTAGATTACAATATTGACATGAATGAGCGCAGAAGGTTTTGGGGTTTTCTTGAAGATTTTCATGCAGCAAAATTTTCTTGCTTTCAAGTTCCTATTGATTCCTATGTTTTGCTGCTTGGATACAAGAAATTATACTTAATATATAGAGATATGTTTGCGTATAAGTAGCATGATTAAGCTTTTAAAGGTTAACATAAGTCCGTCACCTGATTAGTCTTTAAATCTGTTAATGAGACACGGATAATGTTTTAATATAATAAAGAGAAAATATATGTATGTGAATTATGCCACCAACGTTTCCATCTTTGACGTGAGTGAAGCCACGGTCAAGGTTGCTCAAACGATTAATCTAAAAACCCAATATTTCTTTCTGTATGTTCATATTTTCTATATACTCTTTGATAGATTGACTAATTTAAGATGATCCACTTATACCATTATTTTATTAACAGCATGTATATTTCATGTATACTATTATTCCTGTCCATGTATATCATTTATTTTATTGACTGCCGGTACATTGCTTCGGAGCCACTCAGTGGGAACTAAAATTATTTATATGAACGGATTTGCTATAAGATATTGCATTCTAAAAAAATATTTCAACAAGCAAAAGTGACAAACGAATTCAACGCGAAGATATTTTCCAACACACATTTATTTAAATCTTTCTATTTAAATAAAAAAAAATCTATAATACTCACAATAAATCATTCAACTTGTTTATTTTACATCTTTTCCAATTCTGAAAAATGTTTATTAACTAATGGGATATTCTAGAATTTAACGCCGATCAATTTACAGCTTGAGAAGTTTCCGGAAGCGTCTAGCTCAATGTAAACAGTGGCATCCTTGCGGATTTGATTCAGTCTGTTACACGAAAGGTAAGTAGTTACTCTGAATTTTCCACGTACGAAACTGAAATTTCTGAATTTTCCACGTAGAAAAACTGACAGAACAAATCAGATACTCCTATCTATTTCGTCTCTTAGCATTCAGAAATCTCTCTTGTATAGCTGTTAACCCAAGTATACAAATATGTCACCAAATCTCTTCTGAATAAAAAGAGTCCGAAATTTTCTTTTTTTTTTAATATATCGATTAAATATTTCAGAGGACAATGATGGGTATGGCAGCAGCGAAAGAAATGATTACTAACAAAAATATATTCTATTAACACAAGTTTACATGATATAACAAGATAACGTATTGTCATTTATATAACCTAGCATTGTGCAATAATTGTTAAAATTTCTTGATGCTTTAGACATCCACATAAAAAATACTATTTTGAATCAACGTCAATAAATGTGCGAGTGTAAATTCCGTATAATATTGAAATACATTCTTTGTATTACTTGCTACCGGACTCTGAAAAATTACAAAACCATTTTCCATCTCCCCAACTTCCCCAAAATATTCAAACGCCAATTCGATTCTAATGATGGTTGTCCAGAATGCGAAAAGTTTCCAATGAGCGGAAATATTTTTCTTAAAATGTATTTTCATAAAGACAACCTATTATACAATTATATAATTAGTAATATGGTACCATGCAATGCAATATCTTATCGCTACTGATACGTAGAAGGGCACAAAAGAAAAGTAATATTGAATATGATTAATTCTATCAGGCCGGAGAATTCCCTATTTGTTTCACTCACATGTGATTTGTAGGTCCATATACAATTTCACTCTGTATAAATATTTATACCATTGTTCTTTTTAAATAACTTAAAAGCACACGTAAATTTGCAAGGGCAATTTGCTAATTATTCATTAAAACAAAGTGTCCTTAGCGTATAAAATGTCCTTAGCGTGACTCTTTTAACAGTATTACTTTCAATTCACACGTGTAAAGTCTATTTTAACAGCAAAGATGAACAAGTCTATTTATTTTATAAAGTTTCAACCGATGAAGTTAAATACTTTTCCCATTTTCCGCGTACAGGCGAAATTGAAATAATACTAATGAATTTTAATTAATGGTTAGTAAGGGCAATTGAATAATTTCGAATTTTTAAAATGTATTTCGTTTAATGTACATGTTTGCGTTTTGCTAAATATTTCACATCATTAACCAAAAGTAAACAGTTATAACAATATGAATTAAAAGTAATTCTGAAATATTTTTTACTCCGATAGATGATGATAAATGACATTATATTTTACTATAATAATAAAATGTATCAAAATCTACTCATCTGGCATATTCAGCGCTTCTACAGTCAGACGCAATATTGTCCTTCTTGGTCTGGACACAAGGCGCGATATTATTTTTAGTCAGTTGTAACTTATTTCTATTCAATTTAGTTACAAAATCTACTCTTTTTATATAATTAATTAAGCTTAATCAGCATTAAAGAAATATAAAATTTCATCTTACAGGTCATCCCAAATGCGGGAAAATGCTTATATTTACTCTATATTTACAAGCTGTTTTTTAAAGACGAAGACAACTTTCGACAATGTATACACGATGCCTCCTCGTGATGTATTTATGATACAAAATCAGATACATTTACATTATATTTTAGTTATATATAGTAAGTTAATAAATTAGGTATTAATTTAGTCATAAATATCTCTAAAGCATCAGTTTATATTAGACACCCTGCTGGTGAATGCTAGATCGTGAGCTAGTACTATATAACTATAACTCTGATAATTTTAACTTTTAACATGACATCGGTAACATCGGCAGCTCCACCTGAAAGCACTGTGGACTAACTTAAACAAATTTATAATTTTACTTAATTTTAATTCATAATTAAATCACAATTAATTTTAAACAAAATTCACAATTCATTTTAATTTATATTTACAACCTTCACTTCCAGTGCACTTACAGCCTGAAATAGTTTTATAAAGGACATATTCAAAATACAACATTTTGTATTTGTTTAAGTTGGTCGACAGTGCTGGCACCGACGTGAAAAATAAATAACCAATTTATTGAGTTTTTAATCGTTTATAGTATTAATCATCATATTATACCTAATATACAATGATTTCCTTTCTTAGAATATTGTATAATTAGCAAAAGTCACGGGCAAAAGTTAGTATGTTAATAATTTCCTCTTTGTTTAATTTGATTATCATCAACACACAGAAACAAAGCGATAGTATAAGCCGCAAGTTGTAAGCGCTGAGCCGTTGAGAGGTTCCGTTTTCTATATCCGAAGCCCAACATAAGATCATATAAAGTAGCAACTGTCAGTGGCAAATATCTTGAATTGTTGTTGATTTACATCCATCCGTTAAGGAGTTCCATTATTCATCTCCCGAACCCATCATCAGATCCTAACTTGGTCGATGCTGTAGTTATTTTGCAAAGTAACAACCATTTAAATTGTACACGATCAGCGAGTTTTAAATTAAAACTTCTTTACGCACGCTTGACTTGGAGAGTAAGCTGGTGAATGCGTGACGAGAGCGTTACGAAAAGTGTGATTGGGCGAGGCGAACGGAAGTTGAGAGGGAGATATAAGTTAGTGAAGACAGAAAGAGAGAGAGAGTTACGTTTCGTATATTACTGTACCGGACAAGAGAGACAGGTGCGAGCACATATTTTCTTTCTCTCTGTCTCTCATAGCCAGTTATGTTTCGTATATCTAAGATACAGTGCAAGCCTATTGTCTGTATAACACTGTAGGAGCAAGAGAGAGCAGTGCGCGCGCACATTTTCTTTCTCTCTTCCTCTCATAACCAATGCATGAAATATATATATACGCGAGTTTGCTAGCGTTACGCGAACGGTGATTTTTTAATTATTTTATAATTTGATTTTGTTCTTGAACAATTTTATAAATTATTCTTTTGTTCAATACATTAAATGTTCTACGTGTAAAGTGAATAAAATTGTAAATTGTAAATGTTCCTATTTTGTGAATTTGAAGTTTTACTTCAGTCGTGTTGTCTAAAGCACACTCGTCATTTTTTTTAACATCTGTTTTATTGTTGTATGTACAATTTAATATGAATTATTTGAAATATTTACTTCTATTCTTTTAAATGAATTTTAATGAATACGTGCTTAGAGATTCACATCTTAGAGTCAGCGCAACATGCATATTTTAAATGGCATCACAAAACACTCGCCTCTGTTGGTTATTTTGGAATAAGAGACTATTAGATTATTTTGGGAAACGTGATTAATTTGGAATAGCGTATTATTTTGGAATAGGAGAACCGCCCAAAATTTTTGATTCCGAAGTGCATAGTACTATACATATCGCCTTTCTTAGGATTTCGTAACTCAAAATAAAAAAAACGGACATCTTTTAAGATCACTCATTTGACTGTCTGTTAGTGCGTCCGTCATAGCCAATTTTCTCGGAAAATGTACAATGCAGAAACTTGAAATTTTACATCTTTTTAACTCACATATTTTACACTGACTAATCTATTTATATATTCCGGTAAAAGTTAAAAGGGAGGGTGTCATGTGAAAACTACGTAAACTTTCGCATATAAGGCACTCTACGCGTGTAAAATATTTACTTTTATTGTAGTTGTTCAGTTTGTTTTCTTAATTATATAATAGTTGATAGGGTTTCTTTACAAATAAAGTTTTGTAATGGTAATTTAAAGATTGAATATATTTAAAATGGGATACCCGAGGGATTACTGCATTTTCAGTCTATTGGTTGATTTAAGTCAAAAATTTTAAAACATTTTTTATGGTTCCGTAGCTTACAAAAGAAGAAACCCTTAAAAGAACACTCCCGTGTTGAATCTAAACTTATCTGTCTGCCACATATCTTTTTCTCAGAAATAAGCTACGATGGAAACTTGAATTCCGATATAGTGAAGATATCCGGCATATGTCTGAATTGAGACCCAAACAATTATATGGAAATTTTAGATGGGGCAAATCTGAATCTAAGAATATATACGATGAAGTTAAAAACTTAAATTATGAAGTTAAAGTGTACTTGAAGTTTATGGGAAAGCTATAGAGATGAATCAAAATTGCAGAAACTATGAGAATTCCACGATAATATTTGGCCTGTGAAAAATATTCCAAGTAATATATTTATACGCTGAAAACTAATTTTAATATTTGTAAAGTGTTTAATAGAAATACTATATACCTTTTAAATCTTGATATATTTCTAAATATGTATGGAAACCTCGTGGTGCAAATACTTCTATTGCTTAAAAGGTTTCTCTTTAAGACAAAATAGCTAGTGCATTAGTTTATGAGTTATATATTTTATTTCTTCAATTAAACTAAAATATGAATCCGATCCAAATGTTGTCTTTATATGTCCAATTATGCACTGCGAATTATGTTTATTCACAATTTATAATTGTATATAATATTGAATATATTTGGCGTTAATTTTGTAGAAATTCATTATTCTCAATTAAATGAAACTACTTGATGTAGTATTATTTCTTCTTTCTTTAATTTCTTTACCACGACCTAAGTTTCGTTGTATTACAACAGCTTCAGGTGGGATATCATTGCTAATATTCCACCTCAATAAGTCAAGCCTCTAGGATTAGTAAACTGCTGAGGGTTAAAGCTGGCATTACAACATTTTAGAAGCTGAAGTTAAGTATTAAATCGACGTTGATATCAAGTTCAAACAAAAAACAAAGATGAATTCGTTTTTATAAAAACTTTGTCAACACGCCCGGGGACATCAGCGAGCTTAATGGCGAAAACGCTCCCAAGCTTAGGATATTCGTACATACGAGTATGATATTTCTACAGCGTTTTTTATCGTTATTTTTTATGCAGAGAAAAATATGGAATTTTTCGAAGAAATTTATAAACTTTTCCAATAATTTACCACGCAGATATAATACATATTATATATCATAAATATATGTTCTTTCATAATAACTCTTGTTTTAGTCATATCCATGGTTCAATTGAAAAGATAACTACAGAATTTTTGGAATTATACAATTGTAAATTTCAGAGCTTTTGAGAATTTCACGTATAATTGTGCTTGGCAATGAATACAGATATTGAAAAAAATACATAAATAATTGAAAATATTTTAAAATAAATACTACGTATCCTTTATTATGTACAAAACTCTCGTAATATGAGTTATTAAAACCTAATCTTAATAAAAATATACTAAATGTACTCTTAGTATTTACGTTAAAAGATCCCCTATATTTATGTTACATAATAAAAATTTATAAAAAATTATAGCCTTAATTTGTTTCATTGTTAATTACTCTTTCAACAATACAAACATCACTTTTATAGTTAACACTCTAAGTTAGTAGCAAAATTTTGTCAATAATATAAATTATATGTTAACGCCAACCCAACCCCCCCCCCGCCCTCCCCCTCCAAGATCATGAAATTCCTTACCGCTCATCCATGAACCTATATACGTGTTAATAGTATTAATACAACATCAGAAAAGTATAAGCTATATGTCGAGGTAAGTATGAACATCTTAATGAGGCACTATTTCGTAAACCAATTAATACGAGAGTTGATCTAGTATCATTAGAAATCCGATAAACCTAACCTTATGTGGAAATGAGGAACATGTACATTTTCTGCATAAATCATTTTAAAATTTGATTTCACGACTGTTCATAATTAAATGAAACTACGTGATGTAGTATTATTTCTAATTTCCTTAAATTCTTTATCACGACCTAGGTTTCAAAGGCAAAGACATTAGCAAAGATCTTTTCTAATAGCCCACCTGAAGATGTTGTAATACAACGAAACCTAGGTCGTGGTAAAGAATTTAAAGTAGAAATAATACTACATCACGTAGTTTCATTTAATTGTTAATAATGAATTTCTACAAAATTAACGCCAAATTTATTCAATATTTACTTTTTTTTATACTCAAACTGAGAGTTTCGATTTGCGTTATTTTCATTAATTCCTAATAACTATTGCTTTCAGAAAAGAGAATATATTTGCTCCTATATTTAAGATTTCTTTTTAATTTATATATTTTTGCTTTAAAAAGGATTTCCCGTTTATTAGTTTTATTCTACGGCAGACGTATACTAATAATCTCGTGACGAATACTTGAGTAAATAAGTAAATATCTGTTTTATTTTTGTTTTCCACTTCCCACATTTTTCTCTTACTTACACTCTTTATCTCTATTTGATCACATATGACCTCCTTCTATGAATACTGATTCATTATCTATGCCATGAAATCGTCGATGGATTAAGATCCCTATATCTGAAACTTCTCGTCAATATTTTTATTCAAACATTTTCTCGATATATTTCATACCTCATCATATTTTTACTTTTCTTGTAAACTTATTTAACTTAATTTTATCTTACCCTTTATTTTAATTGATATATAAATATTAACATAATTTTAAAAATATATTTTTTTTTAATTCAATCTAGATCATTTTGTAGTCTTAGAATTCAGTAGTTATTAGAATTTGTTAAGCAGAAGTAGACGTTGTAGAAAGCGGCGGTAATAAAAACTTATATATAATATATTTATAGTAGATCGTTTTTTTAATGATTATTATTTTTAACTTGAGATCAAAAATAAAAGTTATTGTTGATAAATCGACATACCAATATGTTCATAACTTTTTATAGTTTAGTTTTATAATGAATAAAAACTATAATATGGCCCTTAATTACTGTCATTAAACTAAGTGCATTTGACTACAGACCTATCTCCATTCAAAATCCCAATAAACGTTTCACTGTTGACAAATTTCACTAAAGTTTTTAAATCTCAATTAAAATTTCTCACAAATTAATATATAAAACATATTTTTTTCGTTCTTAACCATTTTTGTTTGAAATTTGCATCTTCGTTGCAAAACTCTGAAGAGATATTAAAAATGCCTACGAATATTAACTTGTTTATCTAACGGTAGAACCGTCTGCTGAAGTTTATAAAGATAGTGTCGGATGTTGGTTGAACTAAAGATGCATATATCAATGTATAAAATACTAACGAGTTAAAGATGATCTAAACATATGTTTTGCTGCTTAAGTGTTTATGCTAAATCGTATAAAGCTGCATGCAGACAAAGTGTATCATGTATATTACAAAATATATCGCATAGAAACTATAAAGTGCGTCTCGACATCGAAATTGTACATGCAAAATTTTTTAGCTGCCACGAGAGAGAATGGTTATTATTAAATGTCATTGGTGGAATGGTTAGTATTAAATGCCACAGTTAACACTTTTAAGAATAAGTTGACCATTTTTTGAATGAAATTAGCTGTAGAGACTTTATTTTTCTACTATTTTCTGTCGGTTTCTTTGTTTGCAGTAATAAGACTGAAATGACTGAGACTGAGATTTGAATTCTCAATGCAAAATATTTTTCAGTCAAAAAATTTCATTCTTTTTTATATTATTATATGCACTAACAATGCTCGAGTGTACTTCTACTTTAACTAAATATAATTAAATAATGAACCAAAATAAATCTTGGATGCAATAATTGCTAGACTTAAAATGATTACAAAACTGCATAAAAATGTTGCTTATCACTTTTGACGCTTCAAAAACAATTTGGTTTATTAGTTATAGTCACAATTTGATTCCTGAAATGATTGTTGAGAAAGCAGAGGGGTACATTAACGAAAAGATATCTATAAATTTGTATTTCAATATTGATAAGAAATACTAAACACCTGTGATGTACTAATAGAACTCACACTATGCGTGTTCTGTAATAATTTAGATACTTTCAATTATATTTATCATAACATTTCTTTTAAAATATGTATAAATATTAATTTTTCACATAGCAAATATGTAGCGTAATATATCTTTCACAGACTTAAGAACATGGTTTGTATTTCAAAAGTTATAAGATCTAGTATAATTATAGCTTTCCCATTATATTCTAGTTACATTTTATCAACCCTATTTTTTCATGATTTTTGTTTCAATAGTTTCGCAAATAAAGGGGGGTATGCTCTATTTGCTGATATTATTCATATATTTCAAGAATAATTTTTTAAATTATGGAAAGTAACATTTTATTTTTTCCAATAACCCCTTCAGATGATACTGCATAGCATATAAAAATTAAAAAGTATTTTTTCAATTATTATATTTAGTCTCTCCTTTACTCGTATATAAATGAGATACCTAGTGCAAAATATGTGAGTTAATGATATGTCTATGTCGTATGTTCTTTGAGAAAATTGACTATGACAGACAGATAGACATGTACGTGATATTTTCATTTTAAGCTAGGGTAAATATCATAAATTTAATTTGTAAAGAGTATTATTACCATAGATGTAAGACCGTTTCACCAGCGTACGGCAGGCTTCCTGGAGACGCCCTTGACAACAATTTATGTTGGTACTATGAGGGCAGCTTAGCGGAAAGATAATCGTCTATTTCGCTCTTGATCGTTCTATTGCACATGTGTGAATAAGAAAGAAACTGAAACAATAATTATTTGAATTTCGAATTATTTGTATTTCTTATAGAGAAGCGATAAAAGTATCACTTGCACTGCCCACCTTGGATGTCGCTTTGGCTTCTCCATTAGGGTGTGTTCATAGCTCAATGATTATTACATATTTATTAACCCTTTACTAACCGTTGATGATTAAATACCACATAAGAAATCATTGAGGTGTGGTATATATTTACGTATGGTATGTTTCCAAGTTACAATCCATAACAGAAAAATCTTGATTAAGTAAAAGGACGTAAAAGTATATAAAATTAATTCGAAACATATTTTGTTACCTCTTGTAATTGTATTATATTTTTGCATGTTTTATGTAGGTAATTTTGTTTTGACGTGAATACGTCTTTAAATTTGCTACCATACGGGGACAATTCAAAAAACCAAATGATAACAAAATCGGGGGATACAGTTTGGCGTTGAAGTTTCGAATCTATCCTCTACATAAAAAAATTAAATTATACCACTGGATAGCTAAAGGATCAAAGAATTCATTACAATAAACAAGAACAGTGACGTATCGCACGCGGTGGAAGGGGAAGCGCCGCCATTTTGAGGTTATTTTGCTGCGTATCAAGATTTGCAATTAGTTTAACTTTTGATTCGGAATTTAATCGTCAGCTGTCGTCAAAATCTATCGATTGTATATAAAAAATTAGTTTAAAGTAGTGACAGTGAATATAATAAGGTGTTAGAATAAAAAAATATTATTAAAAATATGTAATGTCGGCCTATACGCGTCGAACATTTTATTTAAAAAATATAACCCGTTACATAGACGCACCCCATTTTTTAAGCTCAATTTGTGGATGCAGAAAAGTGATTACGATTACTTTGTAGGTTCTTTACAATGCAAAGAAGTAAGTTAAAGAATGCGCCCCCGGCAACATCTATACAAGAAATCGATAAAAGGGTTGAAGAAATTAGTACTAGCTATTAATTTATCATTTTTGTCATAAAAATGTCTTGTTTATAAGTTTTTGCTTTATACTATTAGCTAATAAAAAATTGTTACTCTCAAGTTATAATATCGTATTGTTTTTAATGGTTCCAAATGATATTTTATTTATACAAATCGGATTATCCGTTCCGGCTGTAGAGAGTAACATTTTGACACATGCACTTACATATATCAATTCATAGACTGATAAACATAATAGGCTGATTGGCATGCGCAATTCAGTAAATAGGAGCTACAAATGAGAGGAGTATGTCAAATCGTAACCAGCATCTCAACGTAGTTGTATAATTGACAATATTACGAACAAATTTATAAGAAGATCGACGAGGAATGTAATTAATTTGTTCATTTTGGGTGAAAAAATATTAAAAAACGAATATATTTCCAGCGGAAATTACGAAACGACGACATTCGTAAATAAGTTAATAAGCAATGACGTTTTTTTCCTTTTGTGCCTGTCCTCGTATTTAGGGTTTCAATTTGTATCGCCGATGTGAATTAGGGATGGTTTTACGAAACAAATTGATCCGTTCCTGCTCAAAGGGATTTTATTGGCCTTTTCAGTATGATGGAATTTTCCTGTGAACAGGCGTTTTCTACGATTGATTAAACTATTTCATTGCAATGAATTTTCGAGCATAAAACAGGAATTTCAATTCGAAATATTTTAAAAGGCTTAAGATACACTCATATAAGTTAGGTTATAATACTAGGGTAGCAAACTTATAATTTAAATCTATAAGTTTCTCAGATAGAAATTAGAATATAACATATAAATTAGCTATAGTTCTTAGTTTAATTATTATTATATTTGAATCGCAATCGAAACAGAGACTAGTTTTCTATATTTCATGCCAAAATTCCTAAAACAGAATGTTTCTATAGGCACCTTGGTGTTTGTCACAGCTATTTATCACACAGACCTGTTGTAGTTATTTTTTTACCTGTCGAGTTTATTTAACATATACAAATAAAATTTAGTGCAATTTTCAGAAATAACGAAAAAGTTACAAGGCTTATGCAGAAAAAAATTTAATTTTCAATTAGGGTAGTAAGAGTGGAGGAATAATTTTTTTCAATGTCACTATTTTAGTTGTCAAATAAGGGCTAATTAAAATACGATTTCAAAAATATATTATTTTTAACGTTATTTTTGAATTCACTATTCCTCTTGTGATTTATAAAACTGTCAGTAAAATTTAAAATTAAAAAAATTAGGTACATTAGTCGTCATATCTACTCGTATATTGATCTAAAAATATAGGGATAAAGTGATTTGAAACAGCTTTTTTATTACAAAAAATTTAGCTTTTTAAATCTCAATACAATTTTTACAAATTATCTTTTTAATTGTATTCAGTATCTATTTCCTTTAACCTGTTACCTTTTAACATTGTAAATCTTTAAATTATTACAGAAATGCAGAAAATCTACCAAAGAACATCTGTTCTTTGGTGTACTAACATATAAATACATGGCTACTTATCTTTCAGAACTTGTTCGTCGTCTTTGAAATGTATCTTTTTTATCATTTAAAGATTTATGTTGTTTGAATAAATAATTTTTGTTATTTCAATTTACACAGACTTAGTATTGTACACCTTTCACCTAGTACCAAAATATCGTCAGTGCTAGGAGTTATAGAACCATTGTCGAATTTTATATTTATGGTAGTAGAAAGTTTGATAAGTTTTAAGGACAAAGTTAAGAGAAAAAATAACTAATTATTGTCTAATTTATTTTCATTTTCGACCTTAAAATCATTCAAAATTGATGCCGACTTTGAAGAAATATTCATACCGAAATGAGCGACATTTTATTTATTAATTTTGGACTTCACTAACTTCACTAAAAACAGAGGGAGCGTTATAATCTTAGTCTCTTTTTGAAGAAAATTTATAACAGTAATCCAAAATTGGTAGCCAAACGTGGCGAACTGCGTACGCCCAAAAGGAATCTTCCATTTTTGATTTTACAGGATCGATATCTCAAGATAAATATGAATATCTCTCAGAGACTAATTAGCCGATTCGCGTGAAGCAAATGTTACAGCATAGATGATCACTTCTCACTATTTTTTGAAGAGCATATTAAGTTTATCCCGAAGTTCAAGTGTTGTATCACAAAAACTCCGGAAAAGTTTTAAGAACTTTCCGATTTTCTTAAATTTTTCAACATATGAAGGCAGAAACAATCAAAATTACGAAAATCAGACGCAATTGTATGGAGCAAAAAATTCCAAATATTATGACACTAAAAACGCGTCCAGACGAAAAACCAATGGGCAGTACTGCCGTTAATATTAACAACACAAGCGTGTGATAGATGTTATAACGACAATTGCAAATTTATACAACACAAAACCTTTAGTAACGGCAGACTAAGAAGTTAAAATTAAAAGAGGCTTTTTGATTTTGAAGAAAAAAAGACACCAAATATTAACACATAATGACATTTAATGATTATATCTTGAAGCAGAAGATAAGCGAATGATAGTAAAATATATGTGTAACACTCTGTCATTGCGATTGCATCATAAGAAAATGCCAATAAGTGTGTCATACTCCGTCATAGCGATTACACCACAAGTAAATGTTAAATAAACATTGATACCTAACGCTAAAGATGCCACCTAATTTCCACTTCTATTTTACTACTCATAAAACTTCATAACAGGCGCTATATGTAAAAATGGATTCTTAAGGAGTAAACTCTAAAACCTTTTTTTTGCTTTCAATTCCTTAAGAATGGTAAATATGAATAAAGCATACGTATATTATTATTTTCCACTTAGTTAATTGGGCAACATAAAAGAAATCACGTTACAGCGTTTGCAGTTAAGTAATGATATTAATGAGCTGCTGAAAATATAACGCTTAAGGTAACATGAGAGAATATTAGAGAAAAATCTCTGTATCATGTTTATGAGAAATGTTACGAAAGGAGCGTTAATTTCCCAAGAAAGGTAATTTTCCGCAAAACTACCTACGGGACATAAATTAATTGATATTGGGTACAGCAGCAGTTAGTAAATATACTCAGCTTTCAATATTTTTATTTCAATTCAGTGGTTAAACACAAACCAAATATTTATTTCTTTTTTTTGCTTTTATCTTAATCCAATTGGTCTATATCGTCTTCCGAAATTTAATCTTATTGTCTTTTTATCTTAATTTAGTTAGTTTTTATCTTAATGTCAGTCTTAATAATTTAATCTTTAATGCGAGTGAACGGTTATTAATTATTTTAAATGGTGTTAACATTTAAATTCACCCAATTAATAAATATGCATCTAAGACAAAGGATCGAACTATGATTTTATTCCAGAAAATTAAGAATTTTTAATCGAACTTAATCAGATGCACAAAATATATCTCTCACTCGAAATGATTCTTGTATAGCCCGCAATGCTGTATCATTTACGTTTTAAACAGGCTGTAGTTGTTCAATAAAATGTAATTCTTTTTATGTATTCCGATTTGACAACAAAATATACTCTGCAGACATATAATAACGTAATTCATATGTTGTTCTTGTTCAAATACCAATTAAAGTTTTGGTCTTGTGCGTCCTGTAAACAGGCTGAATATGGTCTGAATAACTTTCTCTACAAAGCAAAAGCTCACCAATAAAAATGTATTTTACGGGTGTTTTATAGATTCAAGCGGCATATCTGCTGGTAAAATAAATTGAATATTAGTGAGTTTTCCACAAAAACGCTGTCATTAAATATTTCTCCATTACTAAGTCTCCCTTTAGAACCTATGCAATAAATTTACAAATATTTAGGTATCAATAATAAATAGTCGGATTGCGGAATAGCAGAAAACTTGAGGCATACGTTGCTCAACATTTGTTGCTCAAATACTTAATTTGCCCTAAATTAATAAATTCCAAAGAAATCTTTTTTCCAGTACGATACAGCTCTTAGATATTACATAGGGTAAAGTTGACTAAAAAAATGGTTTAAACTAAACTAGTACAATTCTAGAAACTATATTATCAATCATTTTGTAGTTACAACTAATAGTTTTAAATAAATCACCAGTCATCAAATATCTGCAAATGAAAACGAGATTTATTATATTTTTATCACTTTTCTTCTGAAAAGTTTTTCCCCGAAATGTTTAGTTTCAAAATGATGTCTCCATGTCCTCAAACTGACATATTCAAAGAAAGCCTAAAAAAATTTTAAAAATTGTGTTTTTCAAACAATTTTTTGTACTATAGAATGATTACAAAACTTTATTTATAGAAACATAAAAGAAAGGAAAGAAAAAAAGATTTTTTTGAATAGCGTTTTTATCACCATCCAAATTAAAAATTTTAGACTGTATACTCCACTATTTATTATATTATCTAGACATTTTATATTTTGGAAACTTTAATGTTTAAATTTTTAATATAACAATGAAATTTAATAACTTACTCATTAGAATTCAAAGACCACATAATAAGCTCAAAATTTACATCAAATTATGACTTTTTACTAATTAAAAGTACGCACAATTGATAAAAAAATTGTGAAAATAGAAGTCTTAATTTTATTGAAACCGATACACAAAGTAATAAGTAAGAAAATTATTTAAATATTGTACTAATTTAATATCACTTTTTTATCGACATATATTTTAATTGTAGGTATGTTCATTTTAAATAAACATATATTGTTTTTACACATATAGATTAGTAAATAAGGTCTTCTACTGATTATTATTATGATAAATTAGAATAATAATATAATTATATTTATTTGATCTAAATGATTATTTAATGATATTATATCTATATTTGTTATTGATAGAAACATTAACGTGATAATTATGAGACCACTCACACTATGAGTTTTCCGTACACAGTTAGTCACACATAAATATCTGACATTATTCATTATATTAATGTTATTTTTTACCATGTAAATGTATTTCCCATTATGTCATTTAAAGGCGTAACAAAAAGGCAAATCTTTCAAAATCTATGTAATTTAGAATCATCGCTATAGTTTCTGGATAAACGTCAGATATTTTTGTGTTAATCCTTTTTTTTCATACAATGTCGTATTTGGTTCTCCTGTCTTTGAGACAAAGCCATATCGTGATCCTGAGTAAGTTATATGTCAATCAGTATATATGTTTAACTTGCTCTATATCCAGTAGCGACGGTGTAGTGTTTTTCACACCGAATCTGATTTCTTGAGTTTTCTGCATGTTGATTTTGAGTCCACTATGCGCTATTTTTCCCTCAAAGTTTTCCAATTTTGCTTGATGTCTACAAGGTTTTGGCTCAGCAGACAGCAGTTACAAGCCCAGGGGAAAGTATAAATTTTTATGTTGTAAAAATATTTAGGGCACTCAGATTACCAGTATGTGCAGCTCAGTATGCGGTAAAAGAAGACGTGGTATTTGACGTTCCAATAAAAAGCATACTTGTTTAAAAATGTTCATTGTTATGGTTATTAAAATATTATTTAAAGTTACAGGTTATTTAATAATATACTCTAAAGATATTAAAATTTCTTAAAACTTTTTAAAAAAGAATCTACTTCTGGGTATATTTTATAACGTTAATAGATCGCCAAATATTCGACATTACTTAATTTCGGTAATCGGACTTCAATATTATTAAACGACTCCGTTGCTATCTTCCTTGATAATTTAATTTTCAATTTATACTTACCACTAGTATAAATTTCACCTCGATGTAAGAATGGAATTTTATAAGTGATTACCAAATTTTTACTGTTTATATGTATTTTTTAATATTTACAGTATTTAGAATATATATTCTGGAAGTTAATCTTTTATCCGGTGCCAAACAGTATTTAATCTATACGCTTGCGGTTAACCATTTTGTATTGATGTATTATTTTATTCCACTTCGAGTCAAAATTATATGTACGTTGTGGATATATAACTATTAATAATCGTTTAAAGAAACCAACACAGGAAGGAAATTCATTGTAAAATTGGTGTATAATGTGTGTTTCCTTAATGAGAAAGGAAACACACATTATACACCAATTTGCTTAATTATTAATATTTTTAATATCAATAAAATCCATTTAATTTCTCGTAAAAGTTCTATAAATGATCTCAACTTACATAATATTATTTGCTTCATAAGACAAAATTAAGAAATTCATTAAGAATTTTTCAAACATAAGAAATTTTCCATAAATTTTTAATCAATTTTTTGTATGGAAAATCGTTTTTGTATGGAAAATCAGATATATTTACGATTAAATAATTAATTTGTTTGACGAAACATTTTTTCGAATCATGCATAGAGTGGTAATATCATAAAAACTTGGAAAAGAGGAAATGGAAAACATTTTCTTTTTAATATGATTTTATAACTTTAACGTCATTTCTCAATTTAGGTTAACTTCGTGAAGAAAAAACGTATAATGCCTGGGTTAAAGAATTATTTTATAAAACCAATTTATCCATAGCGGTCGGAGATCCAACAATATCAATTTTAGATTTGATTAGTCAATCCTGAGAATTGGTTAAGATACTTAGTGTAAGCATAACATTATTTCATGTTTCGGGCTTTCACAGGAACGTACGATATTTATGTTATGTAGTAGTATTATATGCACATATTAATATATACTAATATAAATAACAGAAAAAATTGTCATAATTGTTGGTATTAAAAAGTTTTATAGATTATTTGATATTATGGTACAATTTTCAAGAACACAATAGTGGCCCTAGATCAGTGGCTTAGTCAAGACTAAAAGTAAGCAGAACGGTGAGAAATAATGCCAAAATATGTGTTCCGCTTTTGCCTAATCATTTTTCTTGGTGACTAGCTTTTGCCCACGGCTTCGCGTGCATTGTTACAATTATAAATTTTCAGGGAGAAGTTAGGGCAAGCATTTCCAACTGGAATAAATAAGCGAAATTAAGTCGTCATTTTTGTTATTTTACGATATAAATGACAATTACAAAGGTGATTGACTTTCGCACATTTATATTACGTATATTGCGTTTCAAAATCGCTTTGCTCCATTGCTACGTAAAAGAATTACAAACAAACATGAGCATTAATTATATCAGTTAGAATTGCAAAGACTTGAAAGCAATAAAAATCGTAAATAAAAATAAAAATCCTAATATTAAATAACAGAAAATTAATAGTTTAATCGATATATTTAAATAACAATTTTTTATTGTTTTTAGAACTCATATCATATACTTGCATCATATACTCATGTCATATACTATACTCATATCATATACTTATATAAATCTACCAACGTTTTAATAATTTTTTGTTACAAAAAAGATGCTTGAAGGATTTTCGTTGTTAAGAATTCAAACTTGTAAATAATTGGTTTCCGAAATTTAATTAAATAACTCGAGTAACTGATTCTACAATAGGAACTTTTTAATAAATTTTATATTTATATATGGTTTATATATATATATATATATATATATATATATAGGTGTGTGTGTGTGTCTGTGTGTGTGTGTATATATATATATATATATATATATATATATATATATATATATATATATATATATATATATATATATATATTGGAAGAACATAGTGTTTTTAACTCATTGTTTTCAAATTGTGTAAAGAAATTATATTTTAATGTACCTGTTTTAATATAAATTAAATATTATTCATACCCCCCACCAGTCCAGCCCCGCTCGACTCCAAGTCATGAGATCCTCTAATTATCTATGTCCTTGATGACCAGCGGCAGGGAATCGAACCCGGGACTCTGCAGTGCGACGTCAAAGGCCGTAAACCTGTGATCGACGCAACATGCCAGAGCCGACAAATTTATAATTGCCAAAAATTATGAAGCAAGATGCGGCTGTAAGCTTTTCCTGTTAACGAAAGGATTACTATTTACTATTTATAATTTATGTTATACTAAAATATAAAAAGGAAATGTTTGCTTCCTTATTTGTTTGTTCGCACTAATCTCTGGAATACCACGTCCGATTTCAAAAACACTTTCTTTGTTAGAAGCTGGTAATTTAAAATAGATAATAGGTTACATATTTCACGGTATAATTTATACGGGCAGAGTGGTTATAAAAATATAACAGTAGACAGGGGACACCGTTTAACTGATGCAAGGTTGAGAGAGAACGATTTATTCATCAACTGATTATTGTTAGTATTCTCACGATAATCCCTTCTTCCATCCGTTCGTCTGTCACCGTCTTATAGTTATATCTCGTCATACATATAAATTGGGTAATATAGTTATATCTCGTCATACAACAACTTTTTCAAAATAAAATTTATTAAAATACCTTTTATTAAAAAATTACCTTTTATTAAAATAAAAAACTACGAAATAATCCACGGATACTGTACTCTTAAAGAAAATATTCATAAAATTACAGTGATGGATAGAATACTTGTAAACTTTAATAAATTGTTATGAAAACGTCAAAAGGTTTTATTCGAAATAACGTCTAACACGATGGAGGCCTGCGGCAGATAGTATTACATTCAATACATGTGATAAAATCTGAGTACAAAACGTTAGGCTCTCGTCTGTTTTGGGAAAAAGTGAGGAAAGAAATTGTTAATCTTCTAAGAAATTCTCGAAAGCTCGCCGTGAATGGAAAATTAAATTATATTTAATATGGCTTCCACTATATTACGTATAGACTTAAATTTCGTTTAGTAAAGTATATTTGTGAGAATGTAGAGATTGAACATTGGAGGAAATTGCCTTTAGGGTGAGCTGTGTCATGTAATATTTATTGCTTTTGGGAACAAATTATATTACTTGTTAGGAAAAAAAAATTCTTTATATGAATGGGTTTACTGCTCTTTTTTGCTCGGAGGTAAACTATGAAAAAATATTAACGATTTTTTGTATAATAAAATATTTAAATGATTTCTTTCTGCGAGCTTATCAATACATTTTTGCCCTAATTATCATATATATGTATGTATGTATGTATATATATATATATATATATATATATATATATATATATATATATATTAGACTCAAAACATAATTTATTTTCTAGAATAACTTTAGTTTAAATTTTAGAAAAACATTTTTTCCGGGTTCTGATTTTCTTCGCTATAGTGAGAGAATAATTGTTTTCATATTTTTGTTTAAGTAACACAATAAGTGAATAAGATTATTACATTCGGGAAGCGTAAATATTTGAGCTATTAAAACGCAATTTCTTTTAATTCTTCTAGACAAAATATGCAATTTCTTTTAATTCTTCTAGACAAAATATGCCATTTCTTTTAATTCTTTTAGACAAAATACGTATTGACGTTGAATATATTTGGCGTTAATTTTGTAGAAATTCATTATTCACAATTAAATGAAACTACGTGATGTAGTATTATTTCTACTTTCTTCAAGTTCTTTGCCACGACATAGGTTTTGTTGTATTATAACAGCTTCAGATGGGATATTAGCAAAGAATAACTATTGAGAACTTCCAACAGTATTTATATATTACACAAGACGAATTAATGTTTTTTTTGTACATATGTTTTTATTTTTTTTTATTTTATTTTATTAAATTAATTATTTTTATTTTTTTATTTAGATGTGTGGCCAGGCTTAAACAATTTGAAGTGCACTGCGGTAGCAATGTTGTCTAACCATATTATATTTAAAGGATATAAAATATGGTTGGTGATATTATATTTAGTTGTTCATTTAATATATTGACGTTGTTATATCTTTTATGTCTTCTAATATTTCTAGAATATCAAGTTTATTGCCTTTTGTATTCATTTGTAATATATAGGGAGCATTGTCGGTATGAGGGTGATGGTTATTTTCAATGAAGTGTTTTGCAAAGTGAGATGTGTCTGGTTTGTTATTTCGCCAGCTTGCAATTTGTTCTTTGTAGTAAAATATCTTCCTATTTGGTCTATGTATACGCTATTACAGTCGTTACATTTAAGTTTATGGATACCACTCCTTTTATGTTTATCTATTTTTTCTTTGTAATTAATATGTGTTTTAGCCAAGTTATTTAAAGTACTACAGGCACATGTGGTATTATTTATATAATTATTATTAGTTAAGAGTTTTCTTAGTTTAAATGATATATTAATTATGTATGGGATGAATTTATAGTAAATTTTATTATTATTTGGTACGACCGGGTATATTTCTTAAGTTAGTATTTTTCGTAATTTATTCTGGTACGGTTTTGTGAAAATTAATGGGTTATAATTATTATTTACTGCTATTTATTATAGAGTGTTTATTTCTGTACGTAAATTAGGTTTTTCTAGTGTGATAGTTAACGCTTTATGAATCATGAAATGGAAGGCTGCTAACTTATGGGACCAGGGGTGTTGTGAATGACCATATATACTAAATTTATGTTTATTGTTTTTACATTCTAATGTTATATCTAAAAAGTTTAGATTATTATCGGATTCTATGCCTAAAGTGAATTTTATATTGTTGTGTAGAACGTAAAGAAAGTAGAAATAATACTAAATCACGTAGTTTCATTTAATTGCGGACGTGTAGTATTGTATTACAGCATATTCTGTGGTTTCGTATGCAAGAACCGTTACGTAAATACAATTGTAAAAAACGTGTGTGTTATTCATAAAGGTGATTCTGTTCAATTGACTACACACCACAAATTTGTCGGGGATTTTTTTAAGAAACGGATAAAATGTGTCACACGTAAAGTGACATGTGTCAATAATTGACACTTTTTTAAACACTTTATGTACATAATTAAAGTGCATAAATTATCTTGTTTTTATAAGAAATGTGGAATGACTAAGCTGTATATATTACTGTATAATAGGACGCATAGTTTATATAAATAAATTAATTTATTTGGTTAGTATATATATATATATATATATATATATATATATATATATATATATATATATATATGTATATATATATATATATATATATATATATATATATATATAACGTAGTATTCACAGTAATTATTAGTAAATGAAAATTTTATAAATGTGCCTTTCTTTTGTCATACGTTTTATGTATTAAAAATTACTGAAGTCAGGGAGGAAACTTTTATTAAAGTGATATTGACTGAATAATATCTGTCATATTTTTTGCTTACATTCAACGTGTGAATTGTACATTTAATAAGGGTAAAATAAAATATAACCAGATAATAATTCAGAATTTTAAAAAATGAAAATTTTATAAAAAGAATAATTATCGTAAAGATTAACTGCCTTTTTCTTCCCCCACTCCGAAGGGGTTAAAAACTATTGGATATTGTTTGAATAAATGAAAATATTATAGAAATTATCCTAAATATGTTTATGGTATTAAATTAGTAACCAGCATATATGCATGTTCATTAATTAAGTACCAATTTATCATCTATATACTAAACACCGTAAACGTGTTAATTCGTTTTTCTGTGTTCGTCACTAAAATGATGAAAAATGAGAAGATATTAACTAAATAAAATATAATCCAATTCGTAGAGAGATATTTGAAATGGACAGGTCTAATAAAATAAAACTGAGATTCAATTTATTATTTTCCATTTTCAAACTCCTTTCTCAAACTCTCAAACTTCGAAGTGATGTGTAATTATATTTGAAGATACTATAAATGTTTCGACTTAATTATTATCCAGATTACTGTTATCGATAGTCAACGGTCATTCCGTGCACTTTTATCACTAAATATACAAATAACTAATGAATAACTCCGTTTCCGCAGGGATATATTTTAGTGAAAATATGAATAACTATTAAAATATTTCTTTATGCACGACGTTAAACTCTCGTCTAGGTGCCAAACTACATCTGTCCATACTTTCAAACTCCTTAAAAACGAAAATTTTAATATAATACAACATTATGTACATTTTTCGTATTACTTTATTAATATTTTTATATATAACGTCAACGTAATCTGAATAACGTCGCTGAAAAACACAGTTTTGTTTGAATAAATATTTACCGTTATTTTGCAAGGGAAAGCTCTGATCATACGCATTCGTTCGGACACAATATCCTAGCCGCCAGACTATCCTATCCTAGCCTTATGATCCGCATATATAAGTGAGATGGGAAAAAATGATAAGGGTTTTAATCGTCATTACGTTTGTTTCAAATGAAAATATAAATTTAATTATTATGTAAGTATTGTTTTAATCGAAAAACGAAATCGGTCATTGCGTTATGAACTGGTTATTAATGCTACACACTTCTGTTTTATCCATAACAAGATTCCGAGCCGATATATTCTAAGATTTTCAGCTTGCTCATTGGTATATATTCTAAGATATTATCATAGATATTTATCAGTTTTTGTGTAAATTTATGTGGTTTAATAGTCCTAATGTAGGTTTAGAATAAGGTCTATTAAACCACAGAAGTTAAGAACAGAACACAGAAGTAAGAAGCCGAATTCATTTAAAAAATTATATTTTGATTCTCAGTTAATAAAACTGTGAAAAATAAAAAAATATATTTTTAAAACAAACATTTTTGGTATGGATTTTTTCCGTTTGACACTTGCTGCGTTTACAATAATTTAATTTTTATCATTATATTTTTTTTCAATTAACAAGTACACCAAACCATTACCAAATTTTCAAGAATATATACATAATAATAAACACAGGTGCCGTACGCACAATAAAGAATGTTTTGATGCATTATGTTTTATTACAAATAATTAGGTTAAGACAATCTAAATCAGCCTTCACAATTTCTAGTCTGAATAATTGGGAATGAATAAAAGTCACGTCTAACAAGAAAGTTTGTGATGTTAAAAGCTGCTTAAAATGAGACACCTCTAAATATCATTTGAAAATGGTTTAACTCGTAAATTTTTCTGAGACCTGCAGTTTTATATCAAAAATGTTTAAATACAAAATATTTTGTCAAGTTATTTTCTCTTGGTCTGTGAAATTAAATACTTTCGCCAGAAGTAAACCATCAATTTTTGTCAAAACGGAACAACTTAATTCTAATAGCAATAATATCCAATGCTTTTCAAGTAATTTAACAAAGACCGAGGGCTCGTAGTATGGTCTATTTCTTATTGCTGAACGTGGGAAAATCTGTTAAATGTGGAACCCGACTGCATTAGAGATACCATTTCTGCTCTTTGCGTAATCCTTAAAATATCTTACTGTGCCACATCTGTAGATAAATTAAACATACTTATGGACAAACCGTTATTGTGAATCAAAAATTGACTTAAGGTTATCATTACAAACTTTAAAACGCAAATGTTTCGAATGTAATACTCGTATAAACACTGAAATTGCAACATCCTAAACAGTCAATATAACCGTATTATAAAAGGCATTATTAATTACTAAAATATACTAGAAGATTGTTTGATACGGTATGAAAAAATCTAGTTGTAAGATAATTAAACGTATGTATTTATGGGTAATTAATACAAATTCTAAATTATTATACTGCGTGAAGTGTTTTAGGTGTTTATGTTCTATTGTTACTTATAAAAATACAGTGGAGTGGTTAAATCTAGGGAAAAAAATTTAATATGTTATTTAGGTTAGGGTGCAAGTAAGTGTGGTCTCGGCATCAGAGGGTGTGGTTCATGCGGATCCATATGCAAATTAATAGTGCCACGAAGTGGTACTAATACATTAGGCGACTGTATTTTAAATTTGTTCAACTCTCTAGTCCGTAGTATCCTTGAAAACAATGTGGTCATCTTTTTTCCGTATGAAGTAACTTACCTTCTGGGAA
Source organism: Druceiella hillmani (assembly GCA_039881145.1). NCBI lineage: Eukaryota > Metazoa > Arthropoda > Insecta > Lepidoptera > Hepialidae > Druceiella > Druceiella hillmani. The sequence continues at coordinate 1,612,916 of JAYKKI010000081.1, forward strand.
ATGTTAAAAGGAATAATCGATTTTAATATAAAAAATGTAACGTTACTCTCCTCATATGCTTACGTCGGATTTGTTAATAGGGATGGTCGGATATAATTTAATTCAACCCGGATGAAAATTTCGTTTGATCATATATTTTTTTAGATGATTAAATAATTATATTGATAACTCCTCGGCCTCAAGGTGAGTAATATTTTATATTCGTGACCCTTATATGAGAAAACAAAGTAGTAATTTATTTCATCTGCCTAAAAGGTTCACGAATATCTTGCAACTTTCCTTTGTTTTCATACACTTACGTTGCTAAACGATGCTTGGAAGTTCATGATTGACAGTTAATTTCATGCGTGATTTGAATTAATCTACTTTTTTGTTTTATCAAATATTTTGTATCTTATTATATGTGCTCCAAAGTAAAGTTGTACTTCATTTTTTTTAATAAATAAATCCTATATAAATATTATTTCATATCAAAAAAATATTATTTTTGTATTTTCCTCATCTAACCGCTTCATTTCTTCTTTTGAAATGCAAACATATCGTTCTGACCCAAAAACGTTTCTGTGTTAGAAATTTGGTATATGTCCATATGATGTATTAACAGTTTGGCTGGTTCATTAATAGTTTCCAGTTTATGTATGATGTTTCACATTTTCAGTCAGGAAAATCTGATTTAGATACATTAACGACGTTAAAATAAACGTAGTTATTCCATCATCCTTGCTTCAGTGTGTTACCATCAGCCAATCTTCCAGATTAGAAGCATTTATGTTCAATCCTTTTGCTATCAATTTTTTTTAATATTTCCTATTTATAAGGAGAACATTATAATTTTTTATAAACGAAGAAAGTGAAAACAAAACATTTTATAAAATGCAGAAACCAGTGAATGCGCCAAATTTGATGACGATGCTAAACTCGTGCCATAAGCGTACATTATGAATGCACTTTAATTGATATTTTTCTTCCAATGATGTTTATAAATATTTCAATAAAAGTATTTCTATTCAATATTAATTGTTATCTTTATGCTCATAAATTATAAAAAACTCTTTATATAAGAAATAAAGGGACTACTTAAATTTATTAACATACTATGAAAAAATTTGAAAAAATAATTATGCTTATTCAAATTAATACATCTTCTGATTTTCATCATCGATGTTGATTAGATCGAGTATTTTTAGGTAAAGTAAATAAATTTCCGCTGACTAGATTAATATCATATCGTGTGCACTGTTAATATTACGTACGTTAATTTAATGAAACCCGACTCATTTCATGTAGAAAATGAATAATGTGATGAAAATTAAAAAAAAGATTACTCCAGCAACAATGAGACCAATCCTTAATATTTTCAGAACGTGTGTTATGATCAGGAATGTGTACAAAACAATGTTGGTAGTGCAAACTTACGAAAGACAATAAATACTAACAGGAGTTTACTAAAAAGGTACTACGTAATGAATGTAAATAATGGTACTACGTCTTGTCGTTTGTAAAAGTTTGGGTATTGAAAGATTAACAGAAAATGTACATAAATATGTGACAAAAAAGAAAGCATCGAAGGAAAAATTTGATTAGTGTGAAAAAATACGTAAAAAGCATAAATACAGTTAATTATTCGAATGCAAAACGTAAAAGATAATTTTTATACAGATTTGTAGGTATCTCCTTTTTTTTAATTTATACAGTTAAAAATAGGAAACACGAATCATTAAATGCTATTCTTAAAATTTCTGAATACTTATCATTTTAAGTTGAAAAATAAAACTTTTAATTCAACAATTCAATCTCAGCCATTAATTAAAGCGCTTCTTCTGAAATGAAACACAAAATGTAGCTTTGTCAGAAAAAGTAACTTTTTCTTCAATAAAGTATTTATTTACTTAAATATTATGCAAGACGTCTCTTGTTTCCTCTTTTTCTTGACTTAATTAATTAGATAGTTAATTAAGTCAATTTCTTCCAGAATTAAAGTAAGAATGACATTGGATAAAATAAATATTTGACTTTATTTTTGTAGGCATGGTAGCATTAATGATAAAGATTTTTGCAAGAGTGATTTTTTTTAAATTTGAGGTTTTTTAAACCTTGTTATAAGAAAATAACTTTCTTTTATTATAGTATTTAAAGACTTGGCATAGACTTAGTTTTTTTACTTGATCTTTATAAATTACCAGCTAAGACCTGCGGTTTTAATCGCAGTCACTAAACGCCTCAGCTCCATTGCAAACGACATACTCGTCGAAATCGTGAATATATCGACAGGAATACTAGCAGTGATTAGTCAATAGATCAGCTGAAGTTTTTGAAAAATTCTTTTGGCAATTGTGTTTCTGCTATGAATTAAATATATGGTTCCAAAGATAAGCGCAAACCAACAAATTTTTCCGCTTTGTATTTTAGCGTATAGCTTACCTAATTTAAAAACTTAATACGTTATTATCTTAATATTATATATTTAATAAAAAATTAAAGCGATTATTTTATTAAAAATTTATTTTAGCAAATAAAATTTAATAAATTTTGAGAATCTCGACTATTTTTCCACGCAAAAACGAATAGCAAAAATAAACTTGGGGCACGTATGAATGCATTTAAGGTTAAGCTTATTACTCAAGAGCCATTTAAATTAGAAGTGAAGTAAAATTGTATAATTATCCTAGCTTTTTCCTATTACAAAGTTTTAAATTTGTATCCCATTAAGTCGTGCATATCGCATTTTGAAGCATCAGGCTAGCGCCACGATAGAAAACTAAGCTTATATTAAGTAATAAGATGTAAAATACAAAAAGGGTTCTGTACCATAAAAAAGCCCTGTATTTATTTCTGATAGATAGGCTGTTTATGACACATTTATCAATACATCTTCTATGTTTGCGATTATCTTTCTTAAAAGGAATTTCAAATTAACTTCTATAAACGATGAGTCTAAAAAACAGTAAATTTCCAGTTAGAAAATCTTTATTCATGTTATCCACAGAAGGACACGTCATCGCAAATTATTCACGTTTGCATCTTTGATACTATAGCAAATTTTCAGAGTGATAGTCCTAGAAATGTTATTTAGTATGCTATTTTACTTATTAATTATATCTTTTAAAACAAAATTTTAAAAATAGCAGATAAAAGGACAGAATGTTTTACTTTCAGCAAGTGTTAAAAACTATTTTACCGTAGTTTAAAGCACATAGAAATAATTAAAATGTAGGTAAGTAAGGAGATAAAAATATTACCAAAAAATTAAATGTGGGTCCTAAACCAGGGTCTATCTGCGAGACTGATTATAGTAATTTACAATCTATAAACAATAATTTTACGTGGTTGGTAGCAGAATTTTCTGCAAAGAGGAAAAAATATATAAAGTGTTAAATAGGGTATTTTAATTTACTACTGCCATAGTTAGTTCCAATCAAAAAATTTTTCAACCCTTAATTTTATATTACAAAGACATTATTATACTTATCACTCAAGAAAAGGTAACGTTTTTAAGACCCGTGCATTCCATTATTTAACTCGTAAAATTGCAATTAATTCTTTCTCACTTAAACTAAATAACTTACAAGAAACCTTTAGAATATCGCATTGGTTAATAGCCTTTATCCATACATTATACGAAATATCAATTATTTTTTTCCAATTATATGAAGACCTAACCTCATTTTTATATTAATTTCAACAAACGAATATAATCCACTAAAAAGATCAGCCCACTTATCATTTGTGCTTTGCATTGACTTAAGAAATACTATACATAAATACATATAAAAAGTTAAACCATTAACACACATTTAACTGTCAAATAACGCAGCAATAACAGCGGTAATTTGTAATAGTCATCTTTCTACTGAGCACGCGTGCAGCTATTTTGGCTGCGAACCAGCAGGTGAAATTCATTTCAGTTTTGGTTTTATACATGAAACTCAAATATATCAAAATAGAAAGAGTGATTATGCTGTTCGAATCCTAGAATGACTTTGAAAGCTGTTTTCCTTAATATTTTGAAGAGCATAGATTTTTTAAGAACTCATAAATCAAGGGTGTTACGGTTCCCAAAACCAGAATTATATAATTATTTACAATAATCACTATGTAACAAAACCAAACCAAAGGTAATCAGATACTCCGCTGAATTTGCAGACCCTGTAAGTATAAATATGCAAGTGCTTGTCTACATGTAAAGTACTTGATATAAATAAGGTCTATGTTCTGATAAGTTCTATACACACAAAAATTAAGAAAAATAAACCCAACTTCCAAAATAAGGTACTTAATACAGTAAGGTTTACCTAAATTATTGCTTATATTTCAATTAATATTAATGCAAACAAATAAAAACATATTTAATTATTATCTTTTTGAGTATATAGGCGTTATAAGAACATAGGCATAATTTGTATAAAGTACTTTACATCTATGTATACGAAGCCATAAATACTCAGACTTATTTAAGCTTATAGATTATAATTGTGCCCTTACTTAGGATTAATTCATCAATTCAGATAAGAGTTAAAAGAAAGTGTTCAATATTTTTTAGTTTTAATGTCAACATAAAATTTACTAGGTCTCGCCTAGTGGTCAAAATTCTATTGTATTTCATTGAATTTTTAAGTTTGAACGTTGTTGAGCTTCTTTTATCGAAGAGTATATATACCTCTATAATCATTGTATATAATTTTTTTTTAAATGTTGTTCTCTTCCGCCAACTGAAAGCGTCAACAAATATGTTATTAGCGTGTATTTTTTGCCTTAATTCCCTGCAATACCTAAGAAATTTAAAATTTAATGTTAGTTTAAAAGCTTATGCATAGTATGTTATAGCTGTATTCATATTTTTATTTTTTGATACAATCCATTGTCAGTTTTAATTTTTTCATTCCTTCATTGAATCAAATGAATGTTCATTTTCATTGAATAAAATAAAAAAGAGACTCGACATTCGTAGAAGTATAAGATACATCTTTTAACATCACACTCCTCCATGCTCGTAATATGCATAAGACGAGTAGAAAGTTTTCTCTTTACATATTTATATTTAGACATATTATATATAAATTTTAGCTATCTGCACTCCTTCTTCATATAAACTTTAACTACACCAAATCTCACACTCCTCCGTGCAGGCAATATGTTTAAAAAGGAGTACAAAGTTTTCTCATTACGTATTAATATACATATGTATAATCTATATATTGAACAATGATATAACTTTGCTATTCACAAAATATTTGTTCTATAACCATTTGAGTGTAGTGTTAATTAGCGAGTTAACCGATACGTATCTTTGGCAAATAATATTATCGAAAGAATTTCATTTTTTCGTAATTTTATTTCACTGCACTACATCATTGCCCAAAACAAATTTGTTTATCAAAGTTTGTAAAAAGATTTTTCAGAGAACTGAAGAGAGCACATCGATGCAAATAGGTTTTCTAAAAAAAATTAACGAATTTAAAAGGGTTCATTTTGACCCCTAAATGAAAAGTAAAAAGTTCTGATTGTAGTTAGTAAGTAATTTCCAGTTTTATGTAAGTTAAAGTATTTAAATAAGTTAATTTTCACAAAGCGTTGCTTTTGCAAAATCTTTTCCAAAAAAAATACACAAAGCATTGCATCGTCGATTTTCTCCTTTTTCCGTTTAATTTCTTTTGTGCCTTAGCTTCGTATACAGCTTAGTACATTCACAAAAAACTCTCCAGAAAAGGTCGTTTTCAAACGCAAAGCACAAATGGTTTAGGTTTAATTTCCATCACGTGCGCATTAACTTCACAAAAATAATTCGTCATCTTGTAATAGGGTTCAAGTAAGTGAAATTGAATGTCAATTGGATTTGCTTTCACAAATGAGCATTATGAGGTTGTAAATATATTTATCTTTTCGTTTTACAGGACGACATCCATAAGGGCAAATTTACCCTCAGATCTTGATGTGTGTGTGTAAACGTGTATCATCTTGTTAATCAATTTTAATATAAGATTTGATTACTAAACTTCTTGCTTTAAAATCGTATCATGACGTATACAGTGTACCGGTGCTAGATTAAAATAAAAGTATTAATTAATTTTTTTTTCATTTTAATTCTTTTTCAAACTTGTTGCAATTGTTACTAATAAAAATTTTTTTATACATCAAATAATGAGCAATGCAAAATAATACATAATGTGTACATATTCTTCAACTCTACTAATAACAACAATCTTTGATAGTAAATTAAATTTTATCCTAAAAACATAATAAATTCTTTGCCACTATTTTCACTTAACCGAGACAAGCTAAAAAGTCCTTTATTGAGGCAAGCATCTCCTTCTTAAAAGCCTCCTTTCAATGTTTTTGGTTAAGTAAGAAGTGGAAATAAATTTCTGTTTAACTAGTTGTTTCTTAAGTACTGTCAAGAATACATATTACAAAACGATGATACTGTGTACTAAATACGTAAATATATAAAACACATTTGATGTAAGTTACATAACACAGCGTCAGCTGTAAAGCCAGTCACCAAAACGTGTCTTTAGAGACACAACATCGGTATGCCGTATGTAAATATACTTTGGGAGAGATGGCGTAGAAAGGCTGATGAAATAACAAAAAATAAATTGATGAGAAAACATTTCAATAGAATAAATATAAAACAAGTGTTTCTCCCAAGACTCTCAAATAAAAAGTAGTTACAGTTATCGATTTTACAATGAAACGGCTTTAAAACTTCAACAGTGAAACAGTGAAATGATTTCATCACAAATGATATTTTTTTTTCAAAAACCATATGTGAAAAATTTTAATGGCAAATTACTAAGACTATATATTTTAGCCAAAGTTATAGAAACGTTTTTCCATATTATTTAATGAAAAACTTTTGCTTATATATAATTTCAGTTCTCTGTAATTTTATTTATCTGATCATGCCTCTTAGAAAATTACGATTGTAAATATTTTATTTACTTTAAAATATCTCTCACGAAGTCATGGTTTGAAGTGAAACTTTTTTATCCGTACTGCTAAGCCGAAAGTTTAGTGTCACGGTGGGTGGATTCCCAATTTCATGCAATTACTGCGCGATATATACATTTATTTCCCAAAATTTGTCATTTTTTAAATACTGTCACAAATTATACATTCGTTGTTTAAAAGCAGTAATCAAGAAAAATCAATAAAAAATGCTACTATAAACAGCGCCTTTTAGCATTTATATATATATATATATATATATATATATATATATATATATATATATATATATATATATATTTATATTAGACGATTTGCATAAAATGGGCATCGAGAACATTGATTGAGCGGAAAAAAGAAAAATCAGGCTAGGTTTAAAGATCAATGGACGGACAGCATGTCACTTTTTCAATATTTATATAAAGCCCTCATCTATATACAATTTGCCTTGATCAGATTCATATAATGAAGGATCTAACGAATATAATATAACAGAAAAACCTTTGAAACTAAGTTAACAAATATTCACACTTAAAAAAAGGTTAATGCTTATTGTACTCTGTATTTCTAATGAATATTGATTAATTTTATATTTATATCTAAGAAATTCTCTAATAGAAAATCATGTTTTCCTGTGGGATCTATTAAAATATATTAAAAATCATTATACCTGTAAGACTTAATCACAGGACTCTATAGAGTTAATTCCTTAACGTTATAAAATTGTGTATTCGCATTCTAATATATCATAATATTGTAAATAAAAACTTAAAATATTTTTTAAATCAGTGTCCTTATTCTACTGTCATAATAATAAATTAATGTTAGGTCAATAGTGATAATTTCGTTGGAGGAGATTTGTTCATTACCAGAGAAAGAACGAATGTTATCGTGTAATTTAAATTATGAAAATGACATGTGATCTTTTTTAAATTATATTCCCTTAATAAAGTAATAAAAAATATTGCATATACCCCCCCCCCCCTCACCCCAGATTCTAACTTTGGCTCACTCCCGACTGCCTGATGTAAGACTCGAATATAAAGTTTCCCACTTATACTGTTACTTTCTACCTTCAAGTTATGAAGAGAAGAAGCGTAAATGTGGAATGGAGAACATTGCCTCGCCAAGGCGATTTATTAAGATATCGTTATTAGAGACATACGACATCCGTGATCACCGATCGTCCGATCCGCAATTCATGACTTTCATCCCAGATTTGACCTTGGTAACCTAAACAGAAGTTGCGATGTGAAACAAAATCAAATACAGCCCGTTTGGAGAGCATAACTATCGGTCTGAAGTTAGTTATGGTCGACCTCGTAAAATCCTTATATATAAGTAATACCCGGATAATATTATGGCACGAGGGATAGGTGTCGGTCGGTATCGAAATTTTAAATATATGTTTCTTCTAATTTTTTTTAAAAACTTTAATATCTTTAAATATATTGTGTAATCATTTTTAGTTACTAAAACCATAATCTGTGTTTATAACAGGGTTATCGTTTAAGTAAATAAACTTTGAGAAACAGCAATACAGACGATACTGCAGTAAGGCTCACACAAAACTTAAGCATTATTACTGTGTGTACAACTTATTTTACTATATCGATTAAATTAAATGGAGTTTTTGATACAATTAACTTTAATGTCGCAAAATTAAAATAGAGAAAAGTTATTTCTGCTATGTAGTCCATGTACCAAATAGGAACAGTTAGTTTGTTTTTCACAACCTTAGAAAATAATAACTTAAACTACACGTATTGCAATGAAAAGTGATATGTTAATATAAACGCTCCTTTGCATGTATCTCAGCCTATTTTTCCTTCTTGCAATATATTCTTGTAATAAAATTGACAAATTTAAAACAAATGAGTGGTTCCTACACTTACTGACTGGTTAAAGTTTAAAAAAATTATTCTTGTTAAATAGGAATAGAACTCACAGAGTTTTTACTCTCACATTAACGTCTTGCACGTTAACGTCTCAGGGCGTATAACATTTATTTTTAATACACTATTTCAATATTTTAAAACTATTTTTTTTTACTTTTATAGGCTTATGAATGTCGTAAATTTCTTAAAAACTATGATAATTAGTCATCGTTATAGTTTTCCGATTAACTTCAAATAACGTAGTTTTGTTCATAATTTTAACTTCATGAGCTTTGGAGGTGGATAGAAAGGTGCGGGACATGTTTTTGTCGGTATTTTTTGCAATGTAAATGCTGTGAATGTTTGCTATAAATTGCTTTGCATAAAATTTTGGGCAAAGTTAGAAAACCTCATAAATTGCTCTTCCATAGATATCCCACGCGACACATAAAACTGAAATTTTTTTTTTCGCAATCATCATTTACTCGCTCAAAAATTTCCATACAAATATATTGAGTTATATAATAGCTCATAATTGATGTGGATATTTTTACGGAGTCTGTATCAGACTAAATAAATTCTAGTTTTTCTAGGCGCTAATGCTGAGTATATATCGCTGGAGTAATATGGGGGTTTTAAATAAATTAATGTAGAGATGTCAATTCCCATTAATATTATTTTAAAAAATGTGTAAAGTGTACAATGTACTATTCTATTTTGTCAAATCGTAATATCTCTAAAAATAAACAAAGCATTTAAATAATTCCATGTAAGTAGAATCTTTAACCAAAGCATTTAAATAATTTCATGTAAGTAGAATCTTTAAACAATCCCGAAAAAAGATCTTTTGTGATCTTAACCAAGCTCTCTAAGGATTTTGAGATGTTCACGTATATTTTTTGTACTCCTCTCAATCCACAGTAGAAAAATTGAATAAGGAAAAATTATTTAAAAATAATAGAAATCGTTATGAGCCAATAGCAATTCGTGCGAGAAAAGCAAATATTTTTCGTATAAAAGAAACAATATATAGTTAAACATATACAATTTATAAAAGCAAACTATTGATATCAATGAAAACTATTACTTGAGGCAGACGGAATGACCAATGAATAATTTTATAAGCATTTCGCTTCTTTTCCTTTTTAGGTAGAAAACATTAAAAGCAAACACTATTTTAATACACGCTATGAAAAATTTTAATTCTAACGGATAATGTATTTATTTCAAAACTTGTTAGAGAGTATATATATATATATATATATATATATATATATATATATATGTATGTATATATACATAGAAAAGCGAAGCACCACTCACTGATTCATCACGAAGTCTCAGGGTATATAAAACCTGCCAACTTGAAATTCGACCTTATAGATTGTAGGCCAGTAGGTAGCTTTAAGTAGATAAAATAGTAGGTGAATATTTTTACGAAATTCTTGGGTTTTTCATAATTCGTTCCAAAATGAGATAAGATAGAAAATTATATGTGGAAGCAATATACTACTCACTTTCTGATGGATCACGAAATCTCATGAAATATAACGCCCACAAACTTAAAATTTTGGCAGTTTCTTCAGAGTGTGCTTACTAAGAAAATATTTTTGAAAATTAATCCCTTAAAATGGTAAAACATAGGATGGAAATTTTTAAGATTTACTGTTAGTTTTGAAGTTAGAAGCATCAAACTTGATATTTAAGCTTCTGGTTACAAGAAAATGTGTTTCAAGATTTTTGAAAATTTCACCCTTAATAGGACAAAATAAGCGACAAAAATTTTTATGAGAATTCCGTCATTATTGAAGTTGGGAATACGAAATCCTCAGGAATAAATGGTGTGACCCTATTCTACACAACGAGAATCCGTTGAATAAAAAGCTTAGAATCAAACTGGATAAAACAAAATTTAATTGAAATGTTTATATTTAGATTTTCATATTCGAGAAGAGAAAATTCAAAATAAACGTTGCGAAATTTTTCAAATTTAAAATAGAAATATTTAATAATGTATACTTCACCTCAATTAGCCAAGTAGCGTTAGAAACACCATTTTCCGTAATATATGTTGCGTTTTAAAATCAACAAATGTCATTCTACTTAAATTGAAACGCGCTAACAGATTATAAATTCGTTCATTATGAATTTCAAATTTAAAGGCTCATCGTTTTTGTTCCTTCGTACCGTCATAAATTTCTTATGTTGTTCTTGTCGAGTTTAATTATGGGTTTAGGCAGTCTCTTTGTTCGGTTTTTTTTGTTGGTAGAAATAAGGAAAAAATATAAGAGCAGTTTTTTTTAAAAGTCTCTTGATTAGTCTCTAAATATAAATAAAGAAAGCAAAAATTATAATGCCCATATGTATTGCTTTAATTCTCTGTTTAGTAGACGCGAGGAAAGATTATAATGGTAGGAAGATTATAATAGGAGGAAATATTATAATTGTAAATGTCACCATACTTTAAGACGAAGAAGATATTCTAAGCGATGATCATATATATTCATTAAGAAAAAAAAGATTCTAAAAATAATTTTCTTTGATTTATATTTAAATTTATTCAAAAAAAATAAAATAACTTTTAAAATAGCTTCACGAATTTCATATTGAATCAAGGGTGAATAAATTGTGATGTATCCACTCATGCATATTATTATTAACTCAGACGTACAAACTTACTGCAGATAAACTACTACTGACTCACTCATCACGATGTCTCCGGAACTGTAAAGCCTACAAACTTATAATTTAGTAATTAGGTTTCTTGTACGACATATACATCTACTAAGATGATTTCTTTAAATTCATCAACTAATGGTGATAAATAAGGAATGAACATTTGTATCGAAAGTCTGCTTATTTTAAATTTATACAAATAAGTAGATACCTGTTTTACTGATTTTCCAAATCTATCCTCCAAATGTTTGTATGTTGTTATGTTCAAAATGTTTGCAAAAGAGGATGATTCAAAAGGTACCCCCCAAATGTTATACAAATGTTTATTATATTGGCCTATAAAGTTTATGAATGTGGTATCATTCAAAATCTACAACATAATGCACAAAGTCAAAGCCTATATTATCACAGGCATCAATCAAGTAGAAACCGTGCGTATAGCCTTTTTTAATGTTTCCCAAATGATACTATTAATTAATAGGTAAACTATAGGGAATTTGAAATAGTTCCAGTATCCTTATGGATGGAAATAACCGATTATAAGTCCAACTGTCAGTTATATGCATTATTTCATAGTTCCAGATCACATCTTAATATCTGTTACTATCACATGTTTTGTTTCATTGGACATTTTTAATGTGAATCAATCTTTTTGCAACGTCTGAGTCATTTTGCCACGTTAAAATTGTGTAACGCTTTAAAAAAAAATACCGAACGCATTCAACCGACGTCGGGATCAGACGAGTGCTAACAATATGATGGCTGAGAATGTAAAAAAGTTTATAACAAATGATTAACTAAGATGAACCTTTGAAGGACTTTTACTTCATCTAGGAGCTTAAGTAAATGCAGCTGTCACCATATCTTCTAATAAAAAAACAAAAAATTTTAACGAATATCCCGAGTCATGAGTTAGAATTGCATTCGTCAGATTTTTCAAATTTGAGAATAGTATTCCTAAAGAAAAATTTTAATTTATTCATTAAGAATAAATTAAAATTTTTCTTTTTGAAAATAACTTTATGAATTTCATATTGAATATGAGTAAAGCAATTGAAATCTATACCTACTACTACTGGCTCATTTATCATGAAATTTCTGGAACAATAAAGCTTACAAACTTAAATTTTAGTAATTACACCTTCGTGCAAATTAAAGTTAACAAAGCCTTTTTTCTTATCGGTAATTGTTTCAGTTTTGTATTTATTGATGCAACACTGCTATAAGCTGCCAACATCATGTCACTATAAGACTATTATCTCAAACTATGCTCATGGGTGTATTGTTGTCGAAGTATATTACGAATTTAAGTGTTTAATCAAATAAAACATCAGAATATCCTGATGTTTTATTTGATATTTGTGTTTAAAGTAGTTGGTTTTTAATGATACTTTGAAATTGTATAGGTGACAGATACCACTATAGAAGTACATTCAAAGGTTATTGAATAATTAAAGTACGAGACCCAAAGACAGGTAACACAATAGTGTGATATTTCCAAAAGTGCAGTGAAAAAAGTTGGCTCAAGATTAATCGATCTTCTTCTTCTTCTCTACAAGCGCAACAGTTCCAGGCCTTGGCTGCTTCTACTATGCGCTCCTTCCAGCGTCTCCTATCAGTTGCGACTCGTCGTTCTTTGTTGCTTCTTTAGATTGAGAAGACAATTGAGGTATGAACTCATCAGTCGAAAGATCAAACTAAAAATCTAAAAAACATTAATTCTATCAGTTCTATTTATGCAAGCAAAACATGGACCCATGGACACACAGCGATCACTGAACACGTTTCAGCGAAAGATCTTCTGAGCTATCTTTGGCCCAGTGCAAGGAGAGGGTAGACGGAGAAGCAGATATAATTTTGAATTGTATAAACTTTATGAACAACCACAAAATACCCAAGTAATCCATAATGATAGATTAATATGGATTGGTCAAATGGGGAGAAACCTAAAGAATAATCCTACTAAAATATTAACATTTAAAAAACTGAAGGGTACTCGACCACCGTCGGATATGGTAGGCCACCATCCAGATGGATGGATGATATCGAAAAAAAACATCAAAACTTTGAATATAAGTAATTGGAATTAAAAATTATCCATATAAAGGGAGAATGTAGCTGATAAAATAAAAATACCCATAAAGAAAATGCTCTACTGAAACTACTCTTTACGGACGCCAGATGACTGGACCAAAGCCATTTTTGGTGTTTCTTCGCTGGTTCGACAGTAAACCACTTTCTAAATCTCACATTCAGCAATAAGTAAATTCATCCCCCAACCACCTAGGATTTAGGGCTGCTTCTCCTTTTTTCGTTAGGACTTATACAGGAGATAATGCACAGTGAAAAATACTTACAGGTTTTACGAAATGAATGGTTCCTGAATTAACAAACTCTATTTTCAATTTTTCAACGGGATCTTTCACCTCGCATTGCATCGAAGACTATTAAGAAATTATTTGAGACAAATGAGGTAACCGTTTTGTATTGGCCTGAAAAATTCCCGAACCTCAACTTGATTGAGAATTTGTAGTCAAAATTAAGTTGATGTAGTCCGTTCTCAAGTGTGGTACAGAGATGAAAACATTAGAAAAACTGTAAATTTATAATAAAATCCATACCAAATCAAATAAAGATAGTGCTGCAAATCAACGGTTTCCATATTAAATATTATTTTTATGACTGATTAATTTTTTTATGTATGTACTATAATTTGTCAGAAAATTGTCTTCCGTAAACATTTACATAAATAATTTTTTTTAAATTCAACCTGAGTGTGAGAAAGAAAGAATAAAAATTGGTTCCAACCATTCATCTTCTTTAAAGTTATACAAACAAATGAATACCAGCATTACAGATTCTGCAAATTCAACCCTCAAAAGGTTGAAATGAGAGCTGATCTAAAATGTCTTTACATGGAGTAAAGACATTTTAGATATACATATCAAATTAATGTTTTTTATTGGCTTATAAAGTTTATTATCGCATTCAAACTCTATGACAACACTTACATAATCAAAGTTAATGAATCATAAGCATTAATCAAGAAGAGACCGTATAATTTTTTGATCGTTGTGTCGAGGTTTGAGGAGAAGAAAAAATATCGATTCCATGATTTTTAGGGTTCGCAGTAAAATAAAGAAACTTTACAATTTCATCATGTCCATATGTTCCTCTGAAACAAACACAAAGTCTCAATAATTTTAAATCTTTGTGCTTGAAATTTTTCAAAGATGTACTTTACGTCGAAATTTCAATTAACTTTACGAAAGACATCTATCTACAAAATACCATTTAAATTGTTTGAAACTTTGAGGTAAGAATTTGAGATGCTTGAAACAAATTATGTGGAACATTCCTATTTGACCCTAAATCAAAGACTTCAATAAGAAAATGTTAAAAATTCTCAATAAAGAAAATTCAGTTTGAAACAAGAGTGGATTCGCCATTAAATTTCTCTGCGGATTCCAGCAAGTGCGTATCTAATTATATCCTATTGAGCGTTTATTCTATTATATTTAATAAGTGAAACGCCGAAGGTCGTCAAAGAGGAAGCGAGGCTTCAGCACATAAAACGTGTATTTATGGAAATTTTGTACATACGTTATATGTGTAAGGTGAACTATACAGCGTGTGTAAATTACATATGAATAAACTACTTAAAACTTCACACTTTATAAATAATTTTCGTTACTTAGTCCAATTCGTGGTATACAATTTGACTTCATACTTGAAATAAAGTTAATTAACCATTCAAAACAATTTTTTTTAACAATTCATATGCAGTCTGGCTATTGTTCTAAAGGCCGGGATCTCAAAAATATTTTTTTCATAATTTTGGAGAACATATCTTCAGATATATACTGAAAATTTTACAAAATCATATGAATTTAGAAAAAAATATGGTAAAAGAAATCTAACTTTGATTCTAGATGTCCGTTTCGAGATATTTCCGGTAACATACACCTTCCCTACTCAATAATAAGGTATAATTAAACATGTAAGCTAAGAAGTCCATATTAGTGATGACTTGTGATAAATTAACTAATTTCGCTTTAAGCAAATCACTTCGATGTGCAAACTGGACTTGCACTTGATCGGTTTTTATAATTATCAAAAAATAAATCCATCCCGGGATAAAGTTTACGTTTAGTTACATACAGGCTACATGTATACTAAACAGGATAGAAATTTTACTACACAAACGAGCAGTCACTTTAGTATTTAGGATACAATCGAGGTATGTTAAGACTGATATAAGTAAATAAACAGTGGATTACTCGATTGTTTTATAAATTGTTTCATCAGAAATAGTTTAAAACTTAAGATCAATTGTAAATTTGTCATAGTTATAACAAATTTCGACGATGTTTTATTTTCACTATGATTTAATTCCCACTTTTTGTAGGTAATAACTATTTTCCTCTTGATTCATATATTTGCATAACAATAATTTAAAAAGCCTGTACATTTAAATGTAATTACAATAACCGATTTCTTGCTATGTTATCAATTATCTCAATTTGTTCATGAATCAATTCATCATTCAAAGTTTATTTGTCAGTTTGTATTCTTCCGCCACTTGTACAATAATGAGGATAGATAGTTTTATAAGAACACTCCGTATAAGCAGCCATTAAAACTTTAACTCTCTCAGCGGATGAATGAAATACCTTCTCGTGAACAAAAACTTAGTTGTGATATTACGTTTATTATACATATTTATGTATAAAGTCGGGTACTTTATCGTCGCACCCAATTGAAGTAGACAGTCATAATTAATAAGTATATATACAATGCGCGTGTGCATACACACACACACACACACATATATATATATATATATATATATATATATACAGGTGTCCAGTGGCAGATTTCAATGTTTGAAAAATTGTAAAAAAACTACACCTCTAATACAAAGGAGGTTTATTTTAACTTTATAACAACAAACGCGGATTTAATTTTTTAAAAACCACGATATCCAAATGGCGGCCATCGAGTCTGACACACTTCGAGTCTAGCACGCATGTTTTCAAAAACGCGTTTGCAGAGCGACTGGGGTATCCTACTGACTTCGGCTCGAATATTTTCTTTAAGTTGTGTCACAGTGCTCGGATGTGTTTTGTAAACAACGGATTTTAAGTATGCCCATAAGAAAAAGTCACATGGGCTTAAATCCGGTGACCTAGGTGGCCACGGTACGGTACCGTTTCGGCATATGTTTTTTTCCGGAAATAACTGCCGCACTGCATTCATGGACACAGCAGTGTGAGCTGTGGCCCCGTCCTGCTGGAACCATGTTTTTTGGTTGAAGGATGGACTATTCTGTAGTTCTACTCTGAAAAAGTCATTTAACATCTGGGCATATCTCTCCGAATTCACAGTTACAGTTTGGTCACGTTGATTTTCAAAGAAATAAGGCCCTATGATTGCAGATGCAGACATGGCACACCAGACTGTTACTTTAGGCTTATGTAAAGCCTCTCGATGCATTTGTCTTGGATTGTGGACATCCCAGTAACAAAAGTTCTGCTTATTCACATATCCTCCAATGTGAAAGTGAGCTTCGTCACTAAAGAATATGTTGCCCATCCGGGTAGCAGTACGAAATCTCAACAACATCTCCGCGTAAGTTTTTCTTAATTCAAAGTCGGAATCGTGTAAATCTTGAACACTTTGAATTTTATATGGATGGGACTTGAGCTTTTTTCGCAGTATTACCTGTAAAGTTGATTTCGGAATTCCCAATATCGATGAACGTGTAGGCAGTGATAAACGGGAATTTTCAACGACAGAAACCATAACACGCTCGACATTTTCATCCGTGGCTACCAATCGTGTATGTCCTGGCCTGGGCCAATTTAATGTTGATCCTGTAGCTCTGAACCTTGCTAACCATGACTGAATGAGGTTGATCGATGGTCCATCACGTAATCGACGAATACTGTAACGATTATTAAATCGACGGCTTGCTACAGACAGCGAAAATCCACTCGAAATGTACGCCTCTATACGAACTATGTTTGTTCAAACTTTGAAATCTGCCACTGGACACCTGTATATATATATATATATATATATATATATATATATATATATATATATATATATATATATATATATATATAACCCACTGACAAATTTGTGCATTATTGGTAAAAAATCCACATTAACAAATGTGTACCAGTTTCAATCCTGAAACAAAAATTATTTGTAAATATTATTGCTAAAAACCGTAGCAATAGAAAACAATCTTTTTTGTGCGTTTGATTTTTTTATAACAGTTGAATGAGTAAAGGTTGATTATGGAAGTATATAAGCAATTAAATAAATAATGTCAAGTCAATTCACTGTCCCTTTCAAATAAGTCCCTTTCAACTAAAAACGAATAAAAACCGCTTCATTCAGGGTCACGGCACCCTTTATTTTTTTTCTAAGTTTCGATTTCGTGAGGACACGTTACCGGGAATACTGAAAAATTTTAATTTTTTGAAGATTTCCTGTCCACGAAGAAACTTTTACTAATATTTTATTTACATACCTGATTTTTTTTCTCTCGGATATAAAAGGTTATACATATTAGTTTGAGTATCATTTGCACCGTTTTTTTTTCAATAACCAATAGTTCTACTACTTACTAGATGATAGTTACTAGGACTATGACACGTAAGATACGTTTAAATTGAAAGCAAGAAAATGCTGACCATTCACTTTTTGAAAAGGTGGTATCCTATGAAAAGACCAAACACTAATTTAATGAGAGGATTATATTTCAACACTTTCGTATTTTAATTAAACCTTCACGTTTCAATTTCATTTCTTCATTTGTCAAGTGGCCTTTAACATATCCTGACTGTTGTCTTTCGTCGGTGTATTTATATATGCATATTTAATTTCGCCTGTCATATTTAATAAAATAAATATATTAATAACAATAAAAGTTTGCACTTTATCTTCAAAAGCGTTTATCTTGGTTTGAAATTGTGATGTTCCACAACTTGGCGAGAGACACGCATGTCGCGTGTACCGTCACTTGTATGACTGGATTAATTAATTTCGCGGCGTCCTCCGTAACCACATTATGTTTATTTATCGAGTATGTAAAAAAAATTTGATTTATTGTCTGACTCTCATTAGTAAGTGAGCAATTTTTCAAGCGAATATCATAATTTTCCATTAGATTGTCACAACTAGAACACTAACGGCTTCTCAAGTGTAGTACCATATGTTTTTTTCGTCATTGAAAGACAATTTAAATAAAATAGAATGTATTTATTAATACCTTTAGCCTACATAAACATATGCCAGGTAACCAGAAGTAGCAATTACGTCTTAATTTTCGACCTGGATCTACGCCACTACAACTATATAATAAAACTTATCGAATCAGGACATGTGACGTTTAGTATCTTATGAACATTTTTATTTTTTAGAGTGCCATGCCTTAAACGGAAAAACAATTTTCTTTATAGGGTCACTCGCACATCCATTATTATTGCCAATTTTCTCAGAAACTCTGACATGGAACCGGTTTCGCAGTTTATGGTAATAGATCATATTGACCCCCGTACTTTACAGTAACACTTATAGTAAGTAATGTTTTAGTATATTTATATAGTAATATTAGAACGGACAATTTATCTCAATTTTTTTCTTTTTATAAATCATCTCGGGTATCGTTTGAAAGGACTCTTTAGAAGGAAGACTAAAAAAATTGTAAATGTTTAATGTTATAGGACCTCAGAGATGTGCACCAAAATATGCGAAAATGTATATCATTTCCCCCAGTCTCCAAATGTTTCAAATTAAAAATCTTATCTAATGCTAAATGGTTAAATGAAACTAGTCTTTGAAATCATACATAAATAACACTTCGACATATGTAAAATATTTTTTTCGATGTACTCATGCAATATAAAAATATGAACTTATTCATAATAAAGTATTTTCATAAAATATATTTAGGTCTTACTTCATTTTACAAATTTAAGTAACTTTTTGAGATTTTAGCGTCAAACTTATTTATATTTTTAAATTTAAACCCACTATTAAGACGACAGCTTACGTCATAATGTATAGAGATATACTACGCAAATGGGAAATATTTATTTTATTCAAGAATTTATTATAATCATAAATTATATTATATTGTTTTTTCCTTTGATACTGTAACTAGAATTATATTTTCATTAATTTATAAAAATGCAGTTAATAAACTTTCACTCGAAGCTATTAAATAAATGATAATATTACACTCAATATTCATTTTTGCATTATACAATACACATAACTACAGCACGAGTAAAGATGCAAAAATCGCGACACACCGATTAAATCACCATTATCATTAGCAATTGAACAATCTTTTCGAGATCTCCACTGAGATCGCCAGTCTGATGGATTTGGTATTTGTTTTGTCAAGCCTTACATAATTTTAACGTGACAAAATAACTCAGACGTCACTAAAGAATTCAAACGAGACCAAACTCGGTATATTTCCTCTCATCTCCATTATTATATGCTTCAGGTTAGAGTGTATAACTAACGAACTTACTAAGACAGCCAAACTAGCCTAAACTCCCAGCCTAAATTTAGCCTTTGTAAAGTTCCGATCCGTGTCCGCTGGCTGATTAAATGTTATTTTATTATCATTTGAATTTCAAAATTTCGAATCAAAGCAATAATTTCTTTTTAATTTCTTTGGTACATATTTACACAGTAAAATGTGTATCAAATAAAGCGAGTTAAAAATTAAATTGAGTCTTAACTTTTGAGAGTCAAATATCTCGACTCAAATATATCAATATATCAAGTAAACACAGAGAAATGAACCTGCTACCTGTTATAGAACCTGCTATAAAGAATACTTTAGAAACACAAAATATATTAAACATTATCAACATACAGAGTTAAATACTATCCAGAAATTCTCTCAAATTAATTAACTCGACAAAACAAAGTATTAATAGGAACTGCAAATATTAAATTTCCAATGCAATTGACGTAAATTGAATTTGCCTGCTCGCATGCAGCGTGAAAATGGAAATGACAAATCGTAATAAACTTCTGTGGCTCGCGGAAAATAAGTTCCATAGTTGCATTTACAGTCGCGTTCGCTTCATTGTCTTGAAATGTTTGTATTTACTTTGACGTTGTAGTATGGACGTTATTTATTTAATAAAATTGATTTATATTCAACCTTATCAAAATTTTCTTGTGCCCTAAAAAAATATGTAAGAATGTCGTGATTTCATGTAGACGCAGGCACATATTTTTCTAAAGGAGAGGCTGACTTGTTTTTTAACTACATTATAAGTACTGTAAGTTTTATTGGGAGCTTTATTAGTGTGCTTGACATTTTGATGTCAACCATTTAATAAATGGTGGTCGTATGTCTCCATAATAACTTTGGAACTTACCATAAATTAATTTTTTTAAATTATTGTTTCACTAAATACTTAACACGCATCATATTCAGTGCTTATGTTTCTGGTGATAAAAATATTTTTGTGATCCCGTTTTTATTAGGGCTAAGATTTAATTTATATTACTACGTATATACAATTTCTTAATATCAATCAATCTACTTAAGATATTGTATAACTGCAATAGCGATATTATTTTAAAAAATAATAATTTGACTTAAATATTTTCAAATTTAATTATCCCGCACATATGATTAACTTTAAATTTACGTTGTGAGTACAAAAAGTATTACATCGAATTATTATTAATCCTTTGATTTCTTATCCATTAAAATTAATTCGATACCAGTTTTCATAAAAATTAAGAACTGACACAATTCCAATATAGACAATTTTTTAACAACGTAATCTTTACCGTCATAGAAAATATTTGCAAAATTGGAATCATTTCATTTCTAATAAATTATTGTGATTGTTTTTATAACGATCCTAATGCAAAATCTCCAACATATAAATTAAACTATATCATAGCTACTAGTGTCGTGACCATAATAATTTAAAAAACTTGGCTGCAATTCAATAACAAAGCATGGTTTCTAAATAAAAAGCAAATATTAGACCAGAGTATTTTCATAACGTCATTTATTTGCACCCGTTAGTCAGAAAATAGTTTATAAAATAAAACTAGACAATTTATCCATCTCTTGAATATAATGGTACTTCCGATGCAGGCATTGTGTCCATATGAAAGCTTCTTGCTTCCGGTTCACGCTATTTCCGCTCCTAAGCTTGGATGTGATTCCTTGTTTGTGTTATTTTCACCACTAAAAGCTCTATCGCAATTCAATTATGGAGTAGCATATTGTGGTGTATATGTAGGTGAAGGTCCAACTTTCAAAGGTTTATAGTTAGTGACCGAAGTTACTCTGAAATTTGTTGTAATATGTGAATAACAAATTGATTATTAATTAGTATGATGTAACAAAATTATTACAATTGTATTATGCAAAACGTTTCTTATGATTAAATAGAGATTATGTAGCAATGATAGAACGCTATTTTGTTTTGATTAGATGCAATACCCTTGATTTTTATATGCCAATGACCATAAATACAAAGATTAAATAAACCCTTTTAATAAGAAATGAAAAAAGAAGTAATTAATTTGTTTATAACAAAGTACAGATAAATAATTTAGTAATAAAATATTCATCTTTTACGGAACTCTAAAATAGTAAGCGTAATAATTCAAAGTAACAAGTGTAGTTCATCAGTGTTAAGTCAGAAAATAATCAGTTAACATTATGTAGAATAATGTTGTATACAAATTTTCTACTGTTCGTTTTATGGACATATTTCTAGTTAAAGCATTTTTACTAAATACACATTTTCCTGAAGATCTCCTAAGTAAAACTTTCTATATTTTGACTACATAACAAAGCACAGCTCAATAATTTGCTAATAAAACATTAATTTTTCACAGAACTCTATAATAACAAGTGCAGTAGTTCACTGTAGCAAGTGTAGTTTGTCAGTGTCAAGAAAAGGAATTCTTCAATTAGTATTGTGTAAAACTTTGTGTACAAATCTTCTGCTATTCATTGTTATTAACAAATTTCTAGTTAAAGCTTTTTTACTAAATAAAAAATATTGTCCTGAAAATTTTGTAAGTAAAACTTTTCTGTTAACTGTGAGATTTAATTCTGCAATCGACAATGGAACTTTTCCCATATTAGTTTATAATGTACATATTTATATATGCTCCAATATGCAAAATAACAATTCTTTTTTTCTTTTTAGTTTTGCTCAAAGGATTATGACAAAGATATATTTCAATTTCTTTCTTTATTGGATTCTAATTAGCTGCCGGCCGATATCCGTTTTAAATAATTACATCGTTGGACTGCAGCTGTTAAAATATTTCTGCCCTTGACTATCTAGTCCATGCACTTTTAGTTATACTTCTTTTTATTGAATGTCCAAAACCATTTAGACATTCCCATTTTTAGTGTTTGATATCTTAGACTGCAAAAAAGGAACACTTGTAAGTTCTTTTTGTTATTCGTCTATCTGTATATCAAGACTCGTTTTCTCAGGGATAACCAGATGTACCAAGTTGAAGTTAATGTCAAATAATAAAATCTATGATTCCATATTTCAGTAAAGAACTATGGGATCATAGAAGGGAGCTATTTAACTCAATAAAATAAAATGACAAGGCTTTTGAAATATAAGTAATTTGAAAAAAACTTACTCGTCAAAGTTACAAAGGGTACATCATCTAGAACCAGAACTCGGCAATCAATCATTTATAATTCTGTGTCCAGCTACCAAAACTAAATTTTTAGGTTTTAATTAGTAAAACACCGACCTGCTAAGCTATACACTAATATGAGAGAACGCTACCAAAACCTATATCTCCCTATTAAGAGTAATTTAAAAATACCCTAATTCTCGCATTTGAGGGTATTTTTAAATTACTCTTTATTTCATCCGCTATAGGAGAGTAAACTCTGGAAATTACAACTTGTGGAAATCGTAGCCTCATCTTCAGTCATACACTCGATAATGGCGTACAAAAAAAAAATGGTGGCATAAATTATAATATTCTTATATCTCATCATGTCATCGGTAGTTGTGACTCGCTGGAGTTACAGGCTGTGTAAGCCATAATAACACACTGTCTCTGAAATTATTCACATAAAACAGGGGTGTTTAAGTTTTTTGGTGTTAACCAGGACTGTCTACTTTACCCTCCGTCTTCGTCGATACAGAAATTTAGAATTATCTTACTTAGGCTACCTCTTCCCCCCTCCCCTCCATGGTTACCCGAGTCCCCCGTTCCGTTCACCAAACGACATAAATCGTCGAGGACGAGGGAATATTAGTGAGAATGCACCTACTCTACCTCGCACCATTCAAGCAGTTTTATCTAACTATTATTACATTTTTATATCCCTTCTGTGAATTTTGTTGGAATAATATTTAGTTTGCAATTTTTCTTTTCATTTTCTAACATAAAAATTAATTTTTAAAGTTCGACCTGCCATTCCAGAAATTAGCACGAACAGACAAAATTTGAGACAATATTAAAGCTAATAATATACCAATTTATTCGTAAAATTCCTTTCATCATATAAGATAAAATATATTGGATATGTTTTTTTATAATTTGAGACCTTAATGAAAGGACAAGATTTCACTTCATCCATAGAAACTGAAAAAAAAACGTTACGTCTTTAAAAAAATATAAATAATTTTCCTCATCGGATTATTTCTTACAGCTTTATTTTAAAGCTAACTCCAGGTACAATTTAGCAATAAGAATGAAGTGGAGTTCTTTATTAGTATTTAAAAAAGTACTCCAATTATTTTTATTACACGCAGAATACAGATGAAACAAGATATATACATTTTTCGTATTGTATTTGAAAAGCTTGTCATAGAAATGTATTTTTCAATTTGGACGGCTGAGCTTTCTATTTCTTCGTTAAGATCCCATCACACTAGATTGTAAGTTCTCAAAATGGTAGAGGAGAAGACGTTACTTTTCGTGGAAAACGGTTATCCACTTTTAATCAAAGTAATACTGTATTGGAGTTTTTTTTCTTATTACGGGATCTCATAATGTAGATTTATTGAAAAGCTTTACTAAAATGAATCCCCTTTTTAAATCAATTTATTTTTTTTGTAAATGCTGTGTTTAAATCGTATAATATGGTTTCTTTGGATTTAGTATAAGAAATATATGTACATTTAAAATTGTATTTCCAACCCAGTGCATGCAGCGGTGTTGGGTCGCAGTTTATTTTAAACCGAAATATCTTCTTTTACTGATCTACAGGCTTCATGTACTTATGCCAGTTATTTATGCTACTCTTTTGCTTTTTGTTTCAGACATATATTACTTT
This sequence comes from Druceiella hillmani, assembly GCA_039881145.1. Lineage (NCBI taxonomy): Eukaryota > Metazoa > Arthropoda > Insecta > Lepidoptera > Hepialidae > Druceiella > Druceiella hillmani. The sequence goes on from JAYKKI010000081.1 coordinate 1,637,756, forward strand.
CTTGATTGATCTACAGGCTAGATGTATTGATATTATTATATATGTTTCTCAATGACACATTTCTGATACGTTTTTTAATAAACGTTCACTTCCACCTATTTCTAAGTCTGATCATTGGTTTTACAGTCACATCTTGATTTACTATCTATTCTCTTCAAATCATTGATTCTTGAGCAAATACACCCCAAATTCTTTTTACCAATTACAGCCCAGTCAATATTTACTTCTGAATTTATCATCGATTCTTGAGCAAATGCACACAAAATTATTTTTACCAATTATAGCCCAGTAAATATTTATTTCTAAATATATATGTATATATATATATATATATATACATATATACATATATACATACATTAGATATTTCCAGGTTATAGTCTTAATATATTGGTAGTGCCATGATAAATTCCTATATAATATATGTGTCTGCACGTGTGCATACGAGTACGTAAATATGATCACTTGTGATTGCGTGCGTGGAGGCGCACATTTAAATGCTTCCATTACCCGATCAGATGCATAAAAGTATGTTTTTTTTTGCTTTCTGACTTTAAAATCTTGAAACCTAAAATACAGAAAACTCTTTTTTCTTTCCCCATTGTTAGTACTTTGTGGGTAAAATAACTCTTTTTCTCTAAAACATTTCTTCAGATTATTTCTCATATGATAAATAAGAGCTGAACCTTGTGATTGTGTGGTTTATTTTATTTTAATGTATAGTATCAAAACATTGTTATAAAAATGTTATAGTATCAAAACATTGCATTACTTCCTGTGAATGCTTACTGTACTACTATTTTTTGCTTATTCTACAGCTATTACTGCTTTACTGTTAAAAAAAATTTCTTTAATATTCAATGTATAATGCTTCTTTTTTAATTCGTTTTATCCTGTCGATCTTACCCATCAATGTTTATATTTATTTATAAATTTCAATGTATTTTCTTTTATAATTTTTATTCTAATCCCTCTAAAATTTTGATTAAGTACAAAGATAGTCCATACTTTTCTACCTTGATGGAGAACAATATATTGCTAATAATTAAGAGCAGTCTTCCTGAGCTTTTATTTTTTCACCACAAATTTCACCAAAATATACCGCATGTTAATAATTTTGAACGGAAACTCAAATTTCCTTGTGACAATATTGCACAAAGTTTTCGTTTACTTTTTTTGCTGTAAACCTATTATCTTATTATTTAACCACTCCTATGGTTTATTCATAGCATGATTTGGATTAGTTAAAGAGTTTTGTTTCAGGTTCAGGTTTTGCTATCTAAAAGTTTAGTACAAATATTAATTGAGATACATACAAATACTGACTCAACGTGAGCCGCATAGATACGCTTGATAAATCTCAGAACCCCTTCATTTTACCGTCTATTCATCTCCTGTAAGAGACATTAGTTGGCATTAAGATGGAGTCATTATTGATTTTAGAGAGTACTTGGAAGGTAAGCTCTGTGATATGCTTGAAAGAGTATAAATAACTATTTTAACGTGTAATATAGAAGACAATATGGTTAATTCCCTTTTCTCTTCTTCACTTCTTTTATCCTTGGTTTGGTAAATTTCGATCCTCTTGAAATCATGTTCGTTTTCAATGTTGCGTAAAAGAATTTACTTGCCTGTACTATTATATCATATTATATTTTCCCACAAATAAATATATTAATGCTGGTGAACACAAATTGCACGCGTACATCTCTCGCAATCCAATATTTATTAGAGTACATCGATGTACCGTAGCTGTAAACTGTCTCCTCGCGAACTTAATGAATGTGACATTTATTTAAACGAAGATCTCTTCCAAGTCTCGTTGAACTAAATTGTTATAATTCCGATAGATTTATTCTTTTTATGTAATTGTTGGTTTTTTTATCATCATGAATTTGAAAACTTTAAAAAATTTATCGCATACCAATAAACTCAAATCAAATAAATAATTACATCTTTAAATTATTATGATCATATTTTAGGAATTAAGAAAATATTGCCCAAAAGACTTTAACTCTGTATATTAGGTTATTTATTATGAATCTTATTCCGTTAGTTCCTGGATATATATGGCTAACTGTTACATATTATTTTTTATTAATATTTTTTTATTATAATGTGGGAAACAGTTTGCATTCAACTAAATGACTGAACTAACAAACAAATCATTGAGATCAGGTTAATAAATTACCGGGTAATAATCTTTTAATAACAAAAAAACTATTTAATTTTAGCATTAAATCAGTGTTAACTAATCTCAAAACATAATGATAAATATCAGTTTACGCTAATACAATCAAAACCTGAACTAAGGACCTGAATTCCGGGGTACAAGATTGTAAATAAATAGTCAGTAAAAATATGCTCCCCCTAGAGACTCGTAGAATTATTTAATAGTACATAGAAGTGAAGAACATTTCTGAGCCGATATATATGTGTTTGTATTCAGTTCAGTTCATTTTCTATCAAGAGAATTGTTCTACCAAGAAATTCAATTGTGTAAATTTAATTTAACCACATGCTTCGTCAAATATTTATTAAAAAGAACTCATCGCAATTCGAGTTTCAAATCGTAAGTAATTTATGTTTATTTTGTCAATATTTGGCAATAAAAGATTGTTGTTTTGTTGAAATTCATAAGCTAAATCGTTTATATGATGAAGAGTAACGGCTTCGAAATGCAGTCTTATGATACACCATGGATGTGCAGTGTGCATTAGTATGCTTACCTTTTATTTTAACAATCGTTGAAAGAGGAGCGGGGATACAAGTTATGCTACGATAACTCGTATTCCATTATTATTTATTTAACAATAGTGAGGGATATAAATTATGTTATAATAACTGGTATTCACTTTTTGATTTATTTAATAGTCATTGAAAGAGCAGAAATGGAATAAAATTTGTAATACAGTAACTTGTATTCCATTAAGATTTATTTAAAAATTATTTAGAGTTTTGAAAGGACTAGAAAAGACCGTAAACTCGTTTACCTCACGTGACTTATTTAACAGATTAAACTAATAATCGACCTTTCATAAAGACGCAGGGTTTTCTTTCCTCAGAAAATTTTGTTAAATTCTTCTCACAAAGAGAAATTGTCACTTGTCAATGCAGATGAGAAATTTTTAAACGATTACTCTTAATAATATATAGTATTTCATAAATTAGAAGAGCTGCAAATGTTCGTAACGGGCAACGTTCGGTTTGTTTTTATATTATCTTTTTGTAAATACTCTGCCACTTTGAGCAGTTTTACATTCAAACTATCATTGAAATAATTACACATTAAATAAAACACTCGACCCCTACTCCTTCTCGATTAATAAACATTTTCTGAAGCCGTCTACGCAACCTATAATTAGAAGACTTTCATTATTATGGAAAAACAAATTTGCTGTCTACACTTTCATTCAATTTCTATATATGGAAATTCCCAGAAGAATCCAAACCCAAAACAAATTTAATAATCCTGGTGATACTATAAGTCCGTTATGGACATAGTTCAATTTCAATATGTTTAAATCCATAGGTAGAATGACGCGCGGGCATGTACTAAATTTTATATTTTTAAGTGAACAAAACATTATCGCGACATAAAGTACAAATCGTCTTCTTCGTCGCGTCTTCATTCATGAAGGTTGTGTCCATCTTGAAGGGCCTTAAGAAACGAAATGACCAGTTGTGTTCATACAGGCCTGTCTTCGGCTTGTCTCAGGGCCACAGTGACGGGGAGTCCCTTGAGATCTAAATCTGATCAGACTAGTGGCTAAGCCAAGCAACCACATGGTCTTTTGTCCTATATTTTTGTAACAATAATTAATTTATCAAGGCAGTCTACTAACTATGTAACCATAGTGACCGAGAATCTGTTGGTAATATAATGTCAATAGTTTTGGTCGTAATTTGAAATTGGCCAAATGTAGATTTAATTTTGATTTGGCAGTTCGTGTTACACCCAGTATTCTCCTATAACATATTTCGACAGCATCGATCTTCTTCACGTCCACTGATTATTATCACGTCCGCGGATTATTCAGGATTCAAAACCATAAAGAAATATGGATTTATTTAGCCATTATACCAGTATCTTCTTGGTGTCATTCGATACCATCTTATCGTGTCATATTCTATTGACCTCGCTCACTGTTGCTTTGTCCAAATGAATGCGTCGCCTGATCACATCTTCGCATTCTCCTTGGTCACTTATCATAGATCCAAATTATGAGAATTCCCTTACAAATTATAAATATGAAAATTCCAAGTCCGTGAGAGTTGACTCTCTCCGTCTATGAGCAAAATTTTTTCTTCAATAATTAATCGAGGGCTCAGCCATTTCACTCTCGTGCGTCATTCTTTGGATGATTTTGCAAGTTCCTGTTCTGATGATGCAAAATTGTGATTGCCGAATTTATTGTCTGTGCATATGAGGTAGCTCAACTTAATACCTATGGTTGCCACAAGTAAAAATAATTCGAGTTGGTATTCGATTACCCATAAAATCTCTATTTATATGAAACCCCAATAACAAGCCAAATTTCAAGTATTTAATTCAATTTGACCTGAATTTTTAATGATAAGTGAGACAGACAGTATCAATAATAATGGAAATATATATATAAGAAAGCTGGTATAAAATCCATATTTATGAAATTTTCAACTCCTTGTTGTGTTACTATCTCCTTGCGTACACAAAGTTATTATGGTAGTTCAAAATTTTTCAAGCATTACGAAGAGTGAATAAAGCGCGCTGTTGATAAGAAAATAAATTGACCGTTTCTAAAATTGCTCTCACTATGTCGGTACGCGTATTACACAAAAACTATTATACCGATATGAATGGAGGCTTTTAATGTTACATGGTATATTTCAGAAATAACATATAATTTATAAAGATGGAAAACCCGGGTGTTAAAAATAATGTATATATTAATTTTTTTTGTCCTGATGTGATATGAAACAAATGAATGAATTTAAAAATGATTTTGTCCGTTGTGTTACTAAATGAACTTGGAAAAAACTGTGTCATCCACGGAGTTTTAGGCGTGACATCGTCTGCATCTGAAACGCAAAAAAGGAAAAAGAAAAAAAAAAAAAATATATATATATATATTTATATATATATATATATATATATTTATATATATATATATATATATATATATATATATATATATATACATATAGTGCATATTGAAATTTTAGCAATAAGTACTGTTTGAAAATATCAATACTGACAGTAACGATATGGTTAAACATTGTGGCTAATGAAACATGAAGTACTTGCGATTCAACTACAAGCAAAAGCATACCCTTTATAAATTAAAAATAAACAAAATTAAAAAATAAATAAAGATTTAAACAAAAATATAGACATATGTCAATAAATTCCGATTGGGCATTTTGACTTTATTTATTTTGACAACTATAATAAATAAATTGATTAAACGTTGGTAATACAAAGTATATACCGGCTGAACTGTATATAAATCTATGAGTTTTGAATATTATCAAGCGCGTAATTAAATCTGTACTGTCTCGATGCTCTAGCTATAGAGTACGAACGCAAGTCAAGATAACGTACGGTTTCTCATTTCACGTTGTTACGGAGGTACTCCCGATAAACGATGAACTTTGATGTCACAGATTTAATTAAACGCCTATTATTAACGTATATAAGGAGCGTAATAAATATCTGATAATTGTTAAGTCGATATGGGATAAAGATGAAGAACGGTGTAGACGGAGCTAACATACTAAAAGTTGTTATTCACCCGATCTAGTACTTATGATCAGACTATTGTTAATAATGATGATCGAAAAATTAACAAGTTCGTATTAAAATTGAAAAAGGAATATTATACAAACACATTGCCGGTTTTAACAAAATTCAAATGCTTTACTAACAGTATTAGTTGCGGGAAAATGGGCGTTGTTCAACCGATATTTATTGCGAAATTTTGACATTTTTAAGAAACTCTTATTTATCTAAGTATAATACGTAAATTTATTTGTAAGAAGGTAATCTTCAAATCTGTTACACAATGTTCGATGTTCAATAGTTTTAGTTGTATTTTCTCATTATGCAAAATATCATGTATATGAAAATAATTATTTAAAAAATCGAAGAAGTTCGACTCATACCTCGTTCTGTGAATCTTCCATAGCGAAGTAATCAATTTTAAACTTTTTCATAATAGAAAATATAATTATTGTTTTAAATTTTTCCAAACAATAGTTTAGGAAATGAAAGGGCGGGATGATGAGAGACATTTTTTTGTTAAACGATTATTGGCTTCTTTTTTCACACGTGAACGAGATTGATGTAATATGGGTTTTGATTTTTTTGCCACATGCCTTTATTAAAAAAATTTTTTTGAATGACTCAATTACCACACTCGATTTAAATACATTTTTAAACAAAACGTATCTTTATTATCATCAGCTCAAAGAACTCTATTTCTGAACATAGACTTTCCCTATATATTTCCACAAACATCGACTCCATGCCACATGTATCCATGTAACTGCTTTCCGCGATTTTTACCAAGTCATCTGTCTATCTAGTGGACAACTGTCCCATTTTTTGATACGTGGTAAAAAATGTCCCCCAAAGGAGTTACCCTGCATGCTATATGAGCTGCCCATTACCACCGTAGCCTATAAATCATGCGGGCTATATTAGTAATTTATTCTCCTACGTTATTATATCTCATTAGTATTGGATCATTAAACTCCATAACTGTGTCAAATTTTAGATTTCTGTATACGGAGGGTTTGTCGACCTTTGGTATGAAACACTAAAAATAAACGTGGTCTTTGGCAGCCCAGAGAGAAGGTGGATTATGAATGCTATTAAATAAACAAATGTCTGGCAAAGACATGAATAGAAAAGAATTATATAGATAATGCAATAATTCGTGACCGCATTAGACCTGAATTTCTTTAATAAAAAATATTATTAATAAGTAAGTTTATATAATTATTCGATTAGCATGTTATTATGAAAATTAATATATTCAATAGGCTTACGAATCCTACACACTATCTCGACAATTTTTTTATAGCAATTTACTTTCCAGTATATTGCGTAGTATGTCGAATTATCGGTTAGTGTATTCGCATAATTAGACTGATGGAAAATAATTTGTTATGTTCAGAAATAGAGTTCTTTGAGCTGATGATAATAACGATACGTTTTGTTTAAAGATGTATTTAAATTTTCGGACAATAACTTTTGAATAACAAATATTTAGAAAGTTATTGTCCGAAATGAACCATTTGGAGTCATTTTGAAATCAATATTATACTTATAAACGAGCGTGAACCGCGAATTGGATTTAAAGCAATTTAATTTATGTTAATTGCGTTTGACTTCTAATCCATCTAAGTGATTATATTTAATTTTTAAACAAATCTGATTAAATATATATTAATATTATATACCTTGGTATTCGGATTTAAAAAATATCAAATTGTTGTGTCTTTATTGACGAATTTTATCGATTTTTTGTGGCAAATAAAAGATTTCGAAAGACATGTTCGGGTATAAAATGCAAGGAAGACTACATAGTACTTATAGACACTAGTGAAAAGCGTAAATGACATTCCTTCACTATTGCGTAATTACATTTTGTCGCAATATAAGGCGATGATATAGAGCGACAGATAAAATAATGCGCTATAGTATGTATAATTTTTTTTTTATTATATACCATACTCTATGTCTATGAATATAATAAGACGGCAATAAGGCTATGCCTGTACATGCACCGTACAAATACCATTGAATGATTAAAGAAACGGCAGTTTTAAAACTCGATGACTTGGTTAAACTACTCAGCAAAAATAAACTCGATAACTTGGTTAAACTACTCAGTAAAGATAAACTCGATGACTTGGTTAAACTACTCAGCAAAAATAAACTCGATGACTTGGTTAAACTACTCAGCAAATATCATTGGATGAATGACGAAACTGCAGTTTTAAAACTCGATAACTTGGTTAAACTAATCAGCAAAAATAATATAGTGCCTCGTTCCATTTTATTATAACAATAATAGTATCATCTGTTTCTCACCATCATGCAAATGTAGTTAAAAGTTCTCTTCCGGGTGGTGGATTTTTTTTAAAATTTAAATAAATATTTTTCAGTTAGTAACCTATATCATTTGGTAATCAATCTTAATAAATTAGTAATAACAATACGGTACTGTTTATTAGACTCTAAGACATCCTACTGGATATACTCTTGAAGAGATATATTTGAAGATCTGTATATACATATATACATATACATAAATACACACACACACGTATACATATATATATATATATATATATATATATATATATACACTTTTATTACAAATTAAATTTCTTTAGAACCTAAAATAGTGATTTTAGTGACGATTCAATTGATTTCATCAAAAGAAAAAGAGCATTAAGTCAACGATCATTTGAACAGGCATTGATATTTTAGAATAAATTTGATTATGAGAAAAACAATGAGTATTTTGATTTTGGCTTTTGAGTAATAATACATTTTTAAAGAAATTCAGAATAACTTACGAATCTTACAAACCCCCAAAAAATTCAATTGCACGCGAGCCAAGGTTACGAAATCAAAACCCGAACTGGGCGTATTTTCGTTTCAGTTTTAAAGTTATTTTGTAATTTAAATTTATTACTGTCACAAAATATTTATTAAATGCGTCTAAGGAAAAGTAACTAAAAATTATTATAAACAAATTCTATTTTTAGCGGAGAAAAATACTTATGATCGATTTGAAGCGAAATCCCTATGGTTATATTAGTTCTCTATGGTTATATTAGTTCTCTATGGTTATATTAGTGAAGCGAAGTCCCGATGGTTATATTAGTAGTCATATTTAATTCCAAAAAATCATTATTCAAAATTGTTGACTTTAAAACAATTTTACAGTCAGTAATTAGAGATATCAGTAGTATTTGTAAATATAACTTAACTTGTCTATATATAATTTATGTACTTGTATAACAATCTGGACTCATTTGACTGATCGTGTCTCTGGAATCGTTCTTCTGTTTAATAATTTTTATTATTACAAATAATTTTTGCTTAATAATCTCTTGTTTTGTAACAGCTTAGTTAGACGACTTTTTTATTGTTTCGAAACATTTCCAAATCTAGATCTCCACACTTGCTAATTTAGAGAGAAAATGTTGAAAGGAGAAAATAATTTTTTTTCATATTGCAGCTGTCTATTTTACGTTGAAGTGGAATTGACGGTGATAATCAAACTCTTAAAATACTCAAAGATATAAATAGTACTCTATTAATTGCGTCAGAAATGTTAAGTATAAATTTTGCCATAAGAAAAACTCATAAGTTTACCTAATGCTTCATTTGATTTCTATATATTACCTACCTTAATGTTTAAAGAAGCTTCTAAAAAGTATTATATAATATTTAACTGTGCTTCACTATAGTAAATATATCTTACACCTAGTTTTGGCAGCCCATCCACCTTGATAATATTAAGTGTATCAAGATTTGTTATTTGTTTCATAAATGTGATTCAGTTATCATTTCATTCTTCTAAGAAGATGTATTTCTATTGCAAAGATAGTTTTGACATGATATATGATTTGACTTTGTTTTAAATGAACCTAGCTGTAACGTTTTAAATGAACTAAAGTAGTTTCATATGATTTCTATTAATTTAACTCATCAAAATATTTAACTTTTTATTACTGATTAGTCCTCACTAATCTTTGAAAAATACCTTGAGTACGATATGACATTTATACAATATTTTGACTATATTTTGTATGTATTTCTATATCATTACATAACTATGAAATTATATTAAAATTTACGTTTAAAAATTAAACTCCAACTATGGATAGTTCCATTTGCATGTAGAAAAATTTACGCATCGAATTTAATCGTTGTAAAACATCGAATGAGATTTTAATGGGAGCTTCTTTAAGCTCTCATTACTTGCACCTCCCCTTTTTTTTTTGAATTTTTATCATATTTATAATCATACAAAATATTAGATAACCGTATATTTAATATATATTGAACCCAACTTCTCTAATTGAGTAAAGGTGACTAATTTCTCCCATTGTGAAAGTTTTTCAAATAACACAGTTTTCCGGACCATTTCGAGAACCTTAGAAAAAAAAGGTAGAATGTAATAGATATTTTCCACATTATAAGTAAGTAATATCGGAAAAAGTATAGCCAAAAACTTAAAGAGCGATATTGAAAACCTAGGTGGAAGACCTTGATAGAAAAATGATTATCATAGATTTAAACCACGTGATGTGATCACAATTTATTGAAAAGTACGGCATTTTGCTTTGCTCATGGTGGGTACGAATCTTAGTAAGTTAAAATATAGTATCAAAAAAATTAAAAACACGTTTTGTAACTAAAGAATCTATTGAGATAAGAAAAACGAGTCTAAACGTTGATGCGGTCAGTATTTAAATAGAAAGTTGGCAATTAGATACAGCACTAAATACTAAGATTCCCATGGAGTGCACAGATATTTATTCTAAATCCTGTTTACAAAATATTAGTTTTCGAAATGGCGTGCAATACGTCCTCACTATCTGTTAATTATTCAGCCACGAATTTAAAACAAAAACTGAAAATTTCAGGCATTAGCGTTTGATCAGAAGTTTCAATTATTTTCATTTAGATTTATTTGTTTCAATAATTTCAAAATTTATAGAACCCGGGCACCTATTTTAAATATGCTTCAACACATATTCGATTTACTTTTTGTTATCAATTCTTACTCGTTTATTATGGGGAGATGAATTGTCCAAACATTTTATTTTGAAAGCAAAATTCTTTAAGAATGATTTTATAGAGGGAATAGGAAAAGATCTATTAAGTGAACAACTAAAATTTAAGTTCAACGACGTATGAAGTTGCATGATATATTTTTCTATTTCTTATTGTATTATTAATTGTATATATTTCTTAGTTTAATTTGGTTTTTCATGATTGGGGTTAGCTAATGCATAATGAGCGTTTATATAAAAATGCCTAGAATTTTTGAGAAACCTCGGAGACATTCTGCTTTCAACTATATTTAGGGTGTAACAAGAAACCGCTGACGATTCTGTGCATCGAACTGAGTGTATTATAAACGTGTTTCGGTAAAAAAATGTTTGAAAATTTTTATAAATTTCTTAATATTGTTTACCCAGTTTAATGCACGAATTCTTTGTTATACACGTTAACACAGAACTTCTTATACACAGGTATATAGAACAAACCGCATTCTTCGACTTCATTTATAGTTTGTCTGTTGATGAATCAACATCTTAAAAATATGAACTAAATTAAAACCAAAATAATTTCACGAAAACGTAATCGATTTCTAAACGATCGACGATTTTATTGTAGCACTAACCCTCTGTCAATTAACCTCAAAGAAAACAAACATACAAACAAAACCACAAAGTGATACAACGATAACAATATAATATCTACGATAATAAGCGGACAACAAAGCCAATATTAATGTTTCATCGATATCCATTACCTGACTCCTCTGAAATGGTTACTCTGACAACGACCAATCACATCCATACAAAGGGAGAGTATTTATATGCAGAGATTAGACGCTCCATAATTACACAGCATCTTGGCCCATGCCCCGTTACCATGGTGATGATCCCTGCCAATTACGTGTGGCAACAAGTGTGGGTTATACTTTAGATATATTTATATAGAACACTCCACGTGTTCCAACCATTAATAGTACCCTCTGTATTTATCAAGTTTATGAATTTATTTTCATATATTAATATTTTTATGATTAAGTCTCAATGGTGAGTGATTTAATTCGGAGCTTCGTGTAAATAATACAGTTGCATCCATGTACAGTGGAATTCATATGCACTTTTTCCTTACGCCACCAATTAGTGAAACGTAATTTTTTTTTTAATTTTTGATTTGAATACATACTTAATTTAAATGTAGATGATGCAAAAAATATGTATGTTCCTTACAATAAATCACTTTACAACATATCGTAAGCTTGCTGATTTTTCTGTGTGTATTTTTTCTATGATAAACATTCCTAAGAAATATTATGACAACTAAATTTTAACATTGAACCTCGTGGGGAACTGCTATTGTTTGATCTGTATCTAGCATGGTCGTATATACTAATCCACTGCAGGAAATGCATTTTCAAATGCATTTCCTGATTCCATCCTATTTCAGGATGGATACAGTCTGAATCCATCCTCCATCTGCTATTCTATGTTATGTTCTGAAATAGCAGTACAAGCAAGTTATGTACTAATTAAACAAAATCTAAATATTGAAGATTTTATTTTTATTTAAAGGACGAAGGAACTGAATAAAAATTGAAATAACTTTCTTGCTCAAAATTGCTCTTTATTAAAATATGCAGCATAAATTGACATAAAACCCTATTTACGTTTATCATATACTCCTGCCTATATTCGATTAAAAATTTAATTGCCTCGCTCGATTTGAGTCCGTGTCGAAGTATATGCAGGTCGATTGACATTATTGCAAGCAGAATTAATTAGAGAAGAGACGATCATATTTTCTTGAAAATGACCCTGAACTTCGAGAATGTAAAAATAACCTATTTGTATATTAGACTTCAATTTTATTTAATACCATGCTTGCTCCTTTGTATTTAGAGTTTATTTAATCTCGAATATTGGCATGCGGAAAGGAATAGGATATACTCAAGCCTGAAAAAAATATTATGATTAATAAAATTATTTTCCTCCCTTCTATTTTTAAAGATCATGGTTAATTACTATTACAGAAGTTACTTATTTATTATTTATCATAACGAATATGGAAATTAAATTACGGCGGAGTTAAATAATTATTGAAGGATTCTTGGTTACATAATTTAAATATCAGCAAATGAATATATTACAAAGCGGTTAAATTACGGCGGAGTTAAATAATTCTATTAAATTACGGTGGAGTTAAATAATTCTATTAAATTACGGTGGAGTTAAATAATTCTATTAAATTAGGGCGGAGTTAAATACGACGGAGTTAAATAATTCTTGAAGGATCCTTGGTTACATAATTTAAATATCAGCAAATGAATATATTACAAAACGGTTAAATTACGGCGGAGTTAAATAATTCTATTAAATTACGGCGGAGTTAAATACGGCGGAGTTAAATAATTCTTGAAGGATCCTTGATTACATAATTTAAATATCAGCAAATGAATATATTACAAAGCGGTTAAATTACGGCGGCGTTAAATAATTCTATTAAATTACGGCGGAGTTAAATAATTCTTGAAGGATCCTTGGTTACATAATTTAAATATCAGCAAATGAATATATTACAAAGCGGTTAAATTACGGCGGAGTTAAATAATTCTATTAAATTACGGCGGAGTTAAATAATTCTTGAAGGATCCTTGGTTACATAATTTAAATATCAGCAAATGAATATATTACAAAGCGGTTAAATTACGGCGGAGTTAAATAATTCTATTAAATTACGGCGGAGTTAAATACGGCGGAGTTAAATAATTATTGAAAGATCCTTGGTTACATAATTTAAATATCAGCAAATTAATATATTACAAAGCGGTTATATTCCTGACTATAGTGATAAATGAATTTTGTACATTTTCTCATCATAAACTCTAGCACATTTCCAGAAGTGTTTTCTTTGGATCAATGAAGAAATTCTTTTTAACTAGTCTTATACTACTAATCGCACCAAAAATGGTTGAGAACACGTTTACTCTTCCAAATTCCTAAAACAGAATACAAATCCACCACAACTGGTACTATCACAAAAACATCACTCACTTGTTTTTTTTATGGAATTTACGGAGTGGAGAAAGTCAAAACAGTACTTTGATGTGATTTGAATACAATTTTTAGTTAACATTTCCGCTCAAAAAGATAAAATTTGTTTTTAGCCTACTATAGATTGATTTCCCACACCTTAGTAATAAACAAAATTAAACGCCTAAAATCAGCTTCATGTATCTTATGAAAAATTAGTACGTCTCCATATAAGTTTCGTGGCCAAATTTACATTTACATATATATATATATATATATATATATATACACATATATATATATATATATATATATATATACATATATATATATATATATATATATATATATATATATATATATAACGTCATGTACACTTCTTCGATACAGGAATCGTGACTCTAACAAAAATGGTAATTTTATTAGAGTTTTGTATTCCCACCTCTACTAGTTAAACCGGCGTTTGAATATCTGAAAAGTATTCTCGACCGTAGTATATATAACGAAATTAAAAGGAAAATTGTCACAGCTAAATCAAATAAGCTCCACCAATGTACGAGTAATAATCGACAAACTTATGATATGTGATTAAGTTTGTTAAAAGTTCTTAGAAGCTCAATTTTGTACTTTAAACTATACATTTATTGCATCTGCTAAACTTATATTAGGCAATATGTTTATATATTAGCGTAGTGAGAAAGAAACATTATTTAAATATGAACTTGACATTTTTACCCCTGTTAGCGGTATACATAATAGGTAATATATTTACATCGTGAAAAAATAATGTTTTAAATAGTTTAATAGAAATACTATGTACCTTAAAAGTTTATAAGTACAAGGAAAATTGTCACAGCTAAATCGTGGAAGCTCTACCAATGTACGAGTAATAGTCGACAAATTTATGATATGTAATTGGATTTGTAAAAGTTCATCGAAGCTCCATTTTGTATTTTAAACTACACATTTTTTATATCTGTTAAACTTATATTAGGCAATATATTTATACATTAGCGTAGTGAAAAAAAAACATTAATATAATATGAACTTAATATTTTTACGTCTGTGAAAAGTATACATACTAGGTACTATATTTACATTGTGAAAAATATTGGAAATAGTTTAATAGAAATACTATGCACCTTAAAAGTTTATGAGGGCCTAAATGTATATGAAACACTTGTCACGCAAATTCTGCTCATACTTGTCTGTATTCAATTGTGGTATGTGGGAACCATACCTATGGGTATCTGTAAATTGGAATAGGGTTTTAATACATTTAATAGTAAATGAGAAACATTTATTCGGGCAATAAGATGTTAACTGAGTAACTAACAAAATAATTTATTGCATTTCTCTAATTGTCCCTCGCAGTTGCTCATTAGTCATAAATTATTCTACGGGTTTATGGGTACTAAATTAAGAAATATATTTTCGATTCAATGTTATGGTATATGTGTGTGAAAAACACAGCGTCTATTTTATAACCGTATTTTGTCGCTGCGACTGAGAGATCATGGCTCATTTGCAAATTTAGTTTATTGTTAAATATTTTCGATTCAATGTTATGATATATGTATGTGAAAAACACAGCGTCTATTTTATAACCGTATTTTGTCTCATTTGCAAATTTAGTTTATTGTTATATATTTTCGATTCAATGTTTTGATATATGTGTGTGAAAAACACAGCGTCTATTTTACAACCGTATTTTATCGCTGCGACTGGGAGATCTTGGCTCATTTTCAAATTTAGTTTATTGTTATATATGTTTGATTCAATGTTATGATATATGTGTGTGAAAAACACAGCGTCTATTTTATAACCGTATTTTGTCGCTGTGACTGCTAGATCAACCTGAAACTTTGAAAATTACAAAAATATTCCCAAGAAAAGTTATAAAATATGATCAAGTCCCTAACTCATTTGGCACTGACAAGAAATTTGTGTTGCGTTTGTTTGGTCAAAAAACGAGTTTTTTATGTCAGCATTCTTTTTATTTCTATATAACTAATTAAAATAGTGATCCATGATCCATGATATTCTTCCACTTATAATAACGCCACACGTCCAAAACGCAAATTTTCATTTAATGCATGCCCATAAAATATTAGTCCCTAAGCAATTATTATCCAGGTAAATAGATGGCGATCCGTTGAAATATATTGCCATATGTTTTTATCACTGATTAAAGCATATAAATAACTTGTGGACGAGATGCGTACAATTAATAATATTTTCGATAATAACAATGTGTTTGATGTAACGTTTGGTGGATTACTTTAAAACATAAACAAACACAACCGTTACTTAAACTTGATGTAAGGTTTCAATTTATAAGTTATTTAGGTTTACTTTTACATTAGTTCAAATTTATTACTTTTTATTATCTCTTGGTCTAATGCAATTAGTTATTCTTTCAATAGTACGGGTCCATCTTGTAATAAAACAGCAAACAGTGTTCTGTCTGGGAAATAAAATTGCTTTATAATAACTCTTAATCAATTCTCTTAATTGTATATTCTCTTAATAATACAATTCACAATCAAATAAAACTTAATGAAATTATATGAAAATTCTGCACTAATACAACGTTACTTTTCAAGTTAAAATAGTCATTTCACAAGTGAGAATCGAACATGATCCTTCACAATTGTAGCTGAGTAGCCTTTTCCTAGCTTAATATTTATTAGGCTACAGAAGCATTTGGCTGGTGTAACAAATTGTTAATACACCTACTAATATAAAATGTTTAAATTATATTTTCTGAGTAATTTTTCATTAATCCTTGCTACGATCCCACCAATGTATTATTACTTATAGACTAATTTATAATTATGATAAATATAAAGCAAATGGGAGTTCCAAAAGTAGTATCCTCCCATTTATTTAAGTTTATACACCTACTATAAATAATAAGAAGGTTAAGAGAAAGAAAACGTTCATCTAGACTAAACTAAGGTAGTGTAAAAAATACGACTATTCAGACACAGAAAGTTATTACGTGTGAAAAACGAAACAGTTTGAATAATAGAGGCACTTATTAAATTGTTGTTTCCACTCAATAAACAAATTACTAATTTCAGAAAGATGTATTGTCAGAGATTCTGAGCACAAAGGATATATAGCACACTAACGGGGAAATTATCAAGAAAAAAATAAAAGTAACCTTACGAATAAATACCAAAGGAATGTCTTTTTAATATGTTCAATTATCAGATTCAATGAAATGATCTGGTATGAACTCGAAATAATTGCGTTAGCTACTAATTTACTTCGTTCTAAAAATGTCCACAGCAAGTGAGTTGAAGATACACAACGATCTGACTCCCATAGGAATCTGACTCTGCGATTAACGACCTAATTAAGTCGGCATAGGAACGTTTCATTAGAAGTATATTTACACTCAATAGGAGCACACATTCGGCTGTAACTAACAATTGAACATTTGCTTATTTTCAGCCCTAAGTCATTAACTGCACTCCCTTTGAGTTGGTCATCAATCTCACGCTGTAATAAATGATTCACAATCTACCAAAGATCTGATAAGTTTCCTATAGATGCCAGTTCACTACTTGTTTGTGCGTCTGTATTTTCTTGTTTTACTCTTTGTTTAATAATCTGATTTCTTCACAATTTCTTTTAAGGAAAATAGTTTTTTTCACTCATTACCATATCCTGAGCATTCATATCGTTGGTAAATAAATATTTGGTTGCATTTTAGATATATTATTTAGAAAACCTTAGAAAGTTGACTAAACCGTAAAATAGTGTAAAAGTTAAAGTATTTAGATTTTCTTTTGCATCAGTATTTTGGAATCGGCCAAATCATACATTTTGAATGTCAACCAGTTTTGAAATAGTTTTGACGATAATACATCCTTGAGCTCGGTATCGTATACAAGGTTTCATATATCTACTTGCGGGAAATCTATTCATAAGAAAATGGGCAGAAATTTGTTTCTTAAAAACTGACATGCTATCGTTGTTCGGTTCGCATCTTCTTGGAACATTTGACTTGAATATTTGTTACACCTGTTACAACTTCCGTTATTCTGTCATCGATAGTGCATTTTGTGTCGTAGTCGTAGCGTAAAAACTTACGATGGGATCGTACTTATAGTGATAATAATTGACAATTAAATGAAACTACGTGATGTAGTATTATTTCTACTTTCTTTAATTTCTTTACCACGACCTAGGTTTCGTTGTATTACAACATCTTCAGGTGGGATATTAGCAAAGATAATAAAATATATACAATCTTTGCTAATATCCCACCTGAAGATGTTGTAATACAACGAAACCTAGGTCGTGGTAAAGAAATTAAAGATAGTAGAAATAATACTACATCACGTAGTTTAATTTAATTGTAAATGGATATCATTGAAATACATTGATTAATACTTTACCCTATAGTAATATACTTCCGATAAATCTACAATAAAAGCACAAATATCCTTCATATATATATATATATATATATATATATATATATATATATATATATATATATATATTTATATATATATATATATATATATCATTCATTAAAAAATTACGGAACTATTTCTCATTACACAATATCTATTTTATTATTTATTTATATATCTAGGAATTAAAGTAAAAATTAAATAATGCGTAATATTTGTTATTTCCGAAGTTATATAACGGAACTGCAAACATGTGTAATATCGTTAATGGACATTTTGACCGAATATCTATCAAAATGTCTATGACTCTTATCTACATGCTAAATTTTAAAAATTCATATTTATAAGCTCATATCTCCGGCAGTAATCAATCACTTTGGATGATTATTTTTTTTATTTGAAAGTGTATATCCCCAGTGTGGCCTTATATTGGAACCTATATCCTTGTAAATATGATTAGAATTTTACCCCTAAAAATGAAGTTATATTACAGAATTACTCAATAACGAATACCATAAGCCTCATAATCAAGTTTGTGTAATATATGTCTAAATATAAGTTTATAATAAAATCTCTGATATTCGGTAACTACTAAGGGTCAGCTAAATCTGTCCTTTACCAAAATTTTGGTCTAATAATGTTACTGAAACGTGGTGACAGGAACTATTTAGTAATCAAACTAATCGAGTTAGGACTCGTTTGACTTGCCTTAAAGTAAATAAGTAAATAACAAAGTAAACAGGAAGGTAAACATACATGCATGAAGAACTTTTTACGGTAAAGATAAAAAAGGAAATGTGATTTAAATATCCAAATGTATGTTTACAAGTATGCGTATGTGTACGAAGGTGTGTATTCATAGATATGAACATATCCGTATCGCTTTCAGTAAATGAGATACTATTGAATCCTTTGTAAGTTTGTGATATTCTGAGTAACATACGATATAATAGGTATTAAAAATGGGAATAAGGACCTTTTTACAAATAATATTAGTCCAACTTCAAATAACCAAAAAATAAGTGTCCTGAAAAATGAAAAATGATAGTAACGAAAATGAAAATGAAAAATAATAAAAATGAAAAATAATAGTAAGACTTATTAGAAACTTTTGCAGTGCAATATTGTTTCCGAATATAACTAAATTTGAAAAATACTGTTACTTAAAAAGATTTTTGCATTGCATTGCACTCATGTCTGTAAGTATAAAACGTGGACTTGGTACCGATTTGATCCAAGTGATTTAGCCGAGGTGCTAGTTTTAAAGAAAAGCATCAATTTGGCGTCGAATTGGTCAAATGAATTTGACCCGGAGTGTTGGTTTTTATATAAAACAACTGCCACATGACCTTCGCAAAGGGATAACGGAACCCTTTTTATGGCTATATTTCTTAGAACTTCTGTTATCTAATAACAACAGCTGAGATCCACCTCTTAAGGTCCCTTCCGAAGCAGAGAGGAGCTCACAAGCATATTATGAAGATATATGACTAATGGCCACCTATCTATTCATCGACCAATACGTGTGTTGTTTAACCTCATTGATGGTGTGAAATTAATTAATCATAATGAATAAAAAATGAAATATAATTTTTTAGAAGTGTTATAAAATATTATTGCGATTAACTTAAATAATTTAAAATTGATAAAAATAAGTGTAAATTCAATGTAAAAAAAATAAGATAAAGTAAATAAAATTAAGAAATCACTCCATCTTGCAAATATAATATAAATATTTTGATTTACTATGGACATGTCGAGCTCAAAATATTATATAAAATAAAATTGTGAAAAGGCTGTTAGTTTGTTTAATATTATATAGACCTAATGGTTATTTTTTCATAATGTTTTATGTATTATAAAGACACGTAAAAGCAAACTTTTTTTTAGAAATTTTGCGTAAAACAAAAATGAGTCTACAGATTGTAATAGAACTTTCACTAATGACGTGATATTATATAGAAATGTAATTAGCGCTTAAGAAGTGCACTTCAAAAGTTGAGTGATTTATCTCATTTTCAAAACGACTATCTCTTTTAAATACCTGCTTTCTTTACCTATGTTCCTTTCGCCATAGTCCGCGCATGTGCTACTTGGGTAATATTTTTATTTATTTTAAATTAATATAACAGGTCTATTGGGTACAACGACAGATACTCGTACTTACTCTGTTACTTAACTAGCGTGCGTTTGCGTATATGTGTTTATATAGTGTGTGCTTGTGCAAGTATTATAGTAATCATGTAGTAATGAACACACCTTCAATGAAGAAGCCGAAGCGACTTTCAAAGTGATAAGCGGAAGTGCCACTTTTCATCACTTTGTTACACGAAATATAAATAATTCGAAACGTAAACGATTTGTGTATCGCGCGTGTCTAAATAAAAAAATCGAAAGCGAGATAGACGATTATCTTTTCTCCTCCCTTTAATTTCACTTGCCTTCTGCTGCTAACACGTCTCCATATAAATTATTATTTATGTCCTTTCCAGTCTGCTTCGGTGAGACGGTCGTACAAGCAAAAGCTCTTATCTAAGCATGATATGTAACTAATTATTGTAATAATCATTATATAATAATAATATAATGTAATAATCATTTTTACAATTTTTTAAATAGTCATATCACCAAAGACTCAAATACCACTGCTTAGCCTATACACTGTAGATCGTAATACACTAATAGTTTGAACCTTACCTTCGTGAAAGCAGCTGCACGGGAGTTGGTCTACCAATAATTTATTGTACGCTTTTATTGGTGGTGCCAATTTAAAGTATAACTTTTTTACGGACCTTTATTAATCGTGAATACAAATTTAAGGTATTTAAAATTTACACCAACTTTAATTTTTGACAGGATACATATTGGATTGATTGTAATAATAAATAACTTCTAATGTAATGCAGATTTCTTTGCTTTTATAACATTAATTTAAACGGCATTCTTTGTTTTATTTCAAGTGATTATAGTACAAGGTTACAACGCCGTCGAATTCTCATTTAGCATCTTTTTACGGTTTAGGTATTACGTCATTCATTCCATTCCCGTTCCTAGAGAAATATCCAAGATTTTCAGGGAAAACCGTGTTATCCTGATTGCAGTACATTTAGGTTATTTCTTTTCCGTTTTAATAAGAGAGATTATTTTTTACACCACGCTTGTGTCTCAAGCCTTTTTCCCTCGTAAATTGATTGAACTAAAAATTAGTACCTACAGGTATTAGTCATTACAATTTTTTAACTGCAATTTAGAAACTCAAAATGGCTGCGCCAAGATAGGGGAATAATTTTTGAACGAAAGTGAAATACTGCAAAGGGGAATATTAAAAACATTTTATTAAAAAAAAGTAAACATTTTTGGTTTCACAAAATTTCTTCGTTTAAATTTATAAGACGCGAGGTATAAAAAGAAAGTAAAGAGTATCGATAACATAGAAAACAAGTAAATAAGTGTTATTAACGAATGATAAAAAACTGAAAGGAATGTCAAATATTCCGGATGCTAGTTACTAATTTCGTTTAATGATAGCGCAAGTGTTACGAATTATAAGTTCTTCAGCCGTTTTAGTACATTTTGACTATTTTCCGATGAGCATTTTAAATTATTTTTTTAAATATTTTCTTTCCATATACAATTATTTCAGAGACGTCAAATTTTTACTTTCAAATCTCTTTATCACATGATACTGGACTGCAAATAACTAATTACGTCAATAATACGTTTTAATAATATTTATCAAACTATTTTTTTTAACCACACAATAATTCTGTTACATTTTAAGAGCAAAATAAATTGTGTTTATTATACAGATTGTCTCGTAAGAATTTAACTAACAAAATTCAGTGATAGAGGTTATTACACATACGAAACGACAAATTTTATAGTTTTAGAGATATGATTAGTCTAATTTTTTTTTTTAATTTTCGATACTGCATATGAAAAAAAAATTTTTATTAGGTACTATTACTAAATCTGCTTCTTTATTTTCCAAGATCTTTAAGAGACCATTAGTCTTCCTATTTAAGAGATTATTCATTCGTTATTATTGGCAACATTAAAATTAAACGCTGAAACATGTGTATTTCTTTCAATTAAAAAACATAAAAAGTGATTTTTGAAAAATGTATGGCAACCTTGTTGAATATTATTTCAAAACCATTTATATTTCACACAGATTCAAGAAAGGCATAATTTTATAGTATTAAGTCATTTCATAACATGTTTTTTGTTCCTAAACCAGTACCATTGATCATTTTTCAGGTCATATTAAAATAAAACAAGTGTAGTATTTATGATCATACCGTATTTATTATATTTTGATTATCACAGTAAATACTCAAAATGCCTTCCCCTTGCTCTTGTGCATAACCACTGGTTATGCATGACATATGATCGTTTTGTAGGAATATGAATATTCTCTTAAAGGTCTTGGATAATAAAAAAGCATAAATAGTAATAATAACTAATAAAATTAGTTTTTATGCACTGTAACAATAATATAAAAAAAAATGAAAAATCATATCTCTAAACTATTAGGACGAGGATGATAAAATTTACTGTTTCGTATATGTAATAACTCCCTCCATCACCGATATGTCGCTGGTGCACTTCTTACGCAACAACCTGTATATCCTTTAGTGACGTTAGTAAATAAATATATTTAACTCGTTAACAACTTAATTGAATCAATCGGTCTCATAGATCGGTACATATTGAACAATTCTAGTAGATTATTATGCCGGAATGAAGTTACTTTGACCAATCAATACATGGTCTTATACCACACATAATTCCAAATAAAGAACTCATTACTTTACAGTTATGACAAATTTCTTAATACTGTAGGGATAAATAGTACTTTCAATGAATGAATAATCCTTAGCCGGCACCCATTGTAGGGCGATCTCGAAGAAAATATGCTGTGCTGAAGATATTAATAACTGACAAGCTCTCTGTACGATTTCCCCTCATACCTTCCAGTCAGTACCTGCGCCTTTTGCTTTATACAAATCAAGTCTTTGCTTTATTAGGTCCACGTCGATTTGTTTCATCTTTCATTTGTTGACAATCCACTGATCAGGTCGAGTTGTCCTGATTGAGGGGCTGATATGGAAGCCGAAACTAACCCTTATAGCAGACGCGTCCATTACTTTTGGTACGAATTATAAATTTAAAATTTCAGTCATCGAAATATTTGCAATTTTACCAACGCGTTTCAAAGAGCACATGCATTTTCTTTCATCTCACGTAGCTCGCTTTTTCTTTAGCATAATGCTAAAATGTTTTGCATTTATATTTTAAGTTAAAATACTTCAAAGAAGAGCAAAGCAAAATGCGGTTTGATCTCGTAGACGCGATGTACTCTCTGGCACAGTTTCCCGTTTAAATTAAACGTTAGGCAAAAAATATTTTTATGGCAGTGTTGGAAAGTCTTAATTTTTATATTTATTCCCTCTCATGGCGTAAGATATATTTTGTACGCAGTCGTGTGCATTACTTATTTCAACACGACACTTATTCATTCCAGTTTAAACTATATATTACCCGTACGATTAAGAGGATTCCGAAAATATGTATTCTGAATGATTTTAAGGAGTCATTGAACAATATGAAACAAAACATACATAACACTTTATTTATTGGTCCTATAAATAAAAAAAAACATTATCCTTAACGTTCTTACGTTAATAAATCAAGATCATGATTTCTTATTATATAAATATTTTGAAAGATTATAAAAGGTTGTTGAAAAACATCAAACAAAATATACATAAAACTTCATTTATCTGTATTTAAATGCAAAAATATATTATTGGTATTATTTCTTACATCACTAAATCAATGTTATTAGTGTTTATTGTGTATGTATTTTAAAGTTGTCATTGAAAAACATAAAAAAATATACATAACAATGTATTTATTAATCTTTTAAGTAAAAAATGTACTGATATCTTTTATTACATTAATAAATTGATACCATTAGTGTTCATTCGCGAAACAGATAAAAAATTCAAACTTGAATTGAGATAAAAAAACATGAATAAATTCAAAACAATTCTTGTGACATAATGTTGACGTTATATTCTGTGAAGTAAAGTTTGTAATTTAAAAAATTTTAAAAATTTATGGGTTTGTAAAATTAAATAAGCGTGTTTCAAGGACAATTGTAATCTTCAAGTGTGAGAGAGAAAAAAGAATGAGAATATTATCTTATATATGAAATAAAATTATGACATGCCAAATTACAAGACGTTAATTGTACATGGCTACATTCTTAGTGAAAAACATTAACTTATAATATTAACTTAACACGAAAAATATTTAAAAATAAGAAGTCTGATAGAAATTGGAAGGTTTTGTTACCGGTGATTGACTCGCATTTAAGATTTAATGCCACATGCGTTAACATAAACGAAGATATTATTAGTGATAATAATAAGCAATGAATATTGACTCGGTCATATAGTGGTTTGTTATCGCAAACTTGACGGAAGGTATATAATTTGTTTTTCCTTACGCTTAATTTAAACTCTTCAATTACAAATCTTGTAAATCATATTATAACAAAGAAGTTTCGAGATATTTGAGAACCAAAATTTATTAAATCAATGGATTAATATTTTAGAGGCTGGTAACTTTGTTATTCCATTAATTCGGTGAGGTATAAACTGAAATTTTTCCCAATTTGCATAGAACGGAGTGTTAATTTTAGGGGACTTAGTTCCAATATAATCTCGTAAATAGATTGACTTAAATATAAATTCTATCAAGTCAATTAACATCTTTTCGTTTTATTGAACTTATGTTTAGTTAGTTCTATAAATGCTTTAATTTAAATATAAAAATGATAACCTCAGAAAAAGGGGCGCATCTATGTCAGTGCACTTTGAATGTTATATTTTCTATATATTGTCCCAAATACTCGTTTAATTATTTAATTAACATTGTTTTCATTATCTCACTAGTGAATATCGAAATGGTACTTGTACACTATGCGAAGAAAAACACAGTGCACAGCGTAACATATCTTGTAATTTTATATTATTATATTCATGAAATTACATACTTTAATGTGTAGTTACTATTTCGAGTTATAATAAAATTGGGTACAATTAGTTTTAGGGTAACTTATGTCTTTGAAATAAATTATTAAAATGAAATTCAATTAAAAAATAACTTTATGACAAATTGTATTTAATTAATATTATTTTATTTTAATACAGCACTAATCATTTTCTTCAAGGACTTGTCTTTTGAAATATTTATATCTTAATATACACAGAAAGATACCACAGAGTAGACTTACCAATTTCCACACTTATCTCAAATTTACAGTTAATTACAATAAGAAATTGGTAATGTAACCTAACTAGGAAGGGACATTATAACATATTATAGCAGAAACATATTTTAATACAACATTAATTCGTTAACAATATTTTAGTTACAAATAAAATTACGATTAAATTTATAGTTACATATCTCTAAAAGTTAACATATCAAGAACTTTAGGAATAATCGAATTTCTTTAGAAAATACTTTTATTACTCTATATGACTCAATTTATTATTTTCCAATAGACCAGAGTTAATTATTAGTTCCTTTACTGAATACTTCATACCATCTGACTGACGTTCTGCTGACATCGCACAGTAGTACAGTCCCATGCAAGTGGTTGCTCGAAAATATGTAAGTTAAAAAGTCTACTCAAATCCTTGTAGACCATGAACCAGATAATGTTTTTTGTCGAATTTAGTATAAAAAGAGGTATTACAAAATTAATTTTTTTTTTGTTCGGAAAATAATATTTATAAATTAAAAACCATACGACCTAAGTTTAAAATATTTTAATAAAATAATAAACAGAGTAAGACAGAAGAAAACAATAAAACGTGATTTAGAATAAATTGCAAGTTATTGCATTGCAATCGCAAAAAGAGATAAAACTTATTTAGAAACTAGGTATTATTTAAAAATTAATATAAAAAAGTACTTAATCAATAATATATAAACACTAATTTATTTACAATAACAACAGCTAGATCTAATTTTTTACTCCCCTGATAACTTTTCTTTGAGTTTGGTACACTTTCGAATAGACAACATTTTCGTATCTGAAGTAGAAAGAAGAAAATTCATCAAGTCCTAATTGGTATTAACCCGCGGCAATTTTCGAGTGTTAAGTTCGCCTATTTTTCGAATTTCTTTATGGTGAGATTCAAATGATTCTTCCGATATTTACCCTATTGATCGTATGCATGTAGATATTGTGTCAATACCACGGACCAATACCTTGCGCACTGCCATCGGCATATAGTACCATGAGTACCGATTCAAGCATAAAGATTAGGTTTAACTCAACGATTGACCAAATTTCTCAAGTTAATATCGTAACGACAAGAAATAACATTAAGAATATTTTTTTAATCAGTTTCATGTTAATTCTAGCTATTTCAGCGGAAAATTCAGTCGAAAGTATGTCCAAATGTTTCTTTAAATGAGGCTGGGATTTGTTTCTTTGTAGTATCTAACACATTTTTTCTATCGAAACCCCTCACTTGCCATGATTTAATAGGAAGCCCATACGCAATATGGAGAGATAACACTCAAAGGAACGAATCTATGGATTGTGGAGGAGAAATGCTAAGTATATAATATTCTGTATTTGCAATTTTCTCCTCAGGTTTATTCTTCTTCAAAGCTTTGATTCACATATAAAGAACTTGGACGTACTATACACAATATTAGAGTAACGCTTAATTCTAACTCAGCAGTGTGTTTCAAGTATGTTTTCTTTGATTTATTTCACTGAACTTTTCATTCATCAGATCGAATTCTACAAAGAACCTTGTAAGGAATCCGAACGTCGCTAATACGGTATACCATTCAAACCACGTGTCCAAACTATTTTAGTTTCTGCATTTGATGTTCGATGGTCATTTGTATCTGACAACAAGATCAATTATCGTCATTTGTGATAGGGGCACCGATTTAGACTCTCCGAACCTGCCTGAAATATTTCATTTGAGAATTATAAATTTTTTGAAATCTACTTTGAAAAGGGTCCAGGTTCCTGAATTATATAGAAGGATAGGTAAGACGAACTTCCGAGAAAAACGAATTTTAATCGGAGTGGTGATATTATTTTTTCTCTACCATTTGAGTGAGAGAAAGGCGGCTAACGCTTGTCTGATTCGAATATAATAGAGCTGGATATCGTCAAGATGCATGAAGGCTGGTGATTCGTTTGCCAAAAACATCTTTTGTCTTATCAGTATTGATTTTCAGGCCGTATGAAACTAGAATACTAGTGTTGTCATTTAGGTTGTCAGTGGTACCAGTGACAACCTAAACGACAACGCTCGTTATCGAAAGTCAAGCACTGTCCATCAAATTATGTCGATCACTGAATTAGACACTGCACCTGTTCTCAAAATTTCTTCTCACTATAGGGTCTACCACAACATTGAAAAGTAACAGCGAGGTCATATTGTTGGTCAACTTCGGAATTGATGGTAAACGTCGGATAGTTCATGCCAGATCTGTACTTTCTTATTAGATTCAAACTACCGCATACTTCTTAGAGGAGTAATGTGACTTTCCGGGGGATGTGTGCCACCTCCAATGGTTTCCAGACCGCTGGCCAATTAAAGTAATGAAATGCAGATTTAAAATCGACGAAGATGTCGACTGTCCTTTTTTCGCATCTTATCTGTTCTTCCATAAAAGATAAAACATTTTTGGTTTGTACAACCTGGCTCTGGTTGCCAGTTTGCTCCTCTCCCCTTGTCTGTTTTTGATATTGTGAATTGGGACGATGACGAATTTCTCTCAAATGGATGGAATTTGTTCGATATATTTTGATAAGAAAAAGGAGTCGATTGAGAAGAACATTACCACCAGTCTTGATTACTTCCGCTGTATCGCGATCGATACCGGGAGCTTGTCTGTTTTTTAGGGCCGAACTTCCACAAAGGGGTATTCAGCATCGACCATTGGTATATCAGGTTATTAAATATGGGGTAGTGCCGCTAATAGTTCTACGCGTGGGTCATGGTTGTAAAGTTATTATCACACGGCGATTCATGAGGGTGGAGCAGTGAAAAAAAAATGAAATGGAAGTTGTAACACGCCACTTAAACGATACAAGATAGAGGGAGCAAGTTTATTTATTGACTGATCATCCTGAGTCTTCCCACCGGTATACTAATGATCTCAATGACCAAAGTCGTTTGACGAAGGGTGTAACTATATTTTTCCTCTTTTGTATTGTTACAAAAAGCCACTTATTTACTTTCTAAAAGAAAGCTTTCCAAGCCACAAAAAATATGTTTTTTATTAAATTGATACCATGACTAAAGGAGTAATATAACTGTAATACACTCTTTAGTAATAATGGCACATGAAGCTGAAATACGAATGTTCGATTAGTATAATCTGCTAAGAATAATTGAATATTACTCAACTTTGTTCAAAAAGAAGAAAGGATCGGACTGTATAAAAATGTATTTGCCTCATAAAACTCTCTTACTCTAACTACTGAGATATTTAAATACGTGAACTTTTACGGCTAATATATCTTATCAATACGTTGGATGTTTTAAACTATGTTAAATAAAAAAGTACTTTATCTACACTAACAGATTTGGAAAAACAATTTTTGCATATTAAAAAGCTTATATAATCAAATTTCAAAAATTACTTCCTAAAAACCATTCTGTAAGTTTCTAAAAAACGACTTCCGGAATACTAATTTTACTTAATTGGCATAATATTTTACAATATCTTTTTTTTAACATTTCTATATTACCATATCATATCTCTTATCTATTCAACATCCAAGTACAATCATTTAAGTACCAATTCACACTACAAAGGATGCATACATGCAAGACTACATACTATTTCTTTTGCACTATTTACTAATATTAATATTATTTTTCGCCATGGAAACATTACTCAACATATATTTTACAGTAGTAAGGGAAATCATTTTTCGTCCATGTCTCCCTAATTTATTAATGCAGTGACAGGAATAATTATTCACCGAAGTACTTATTGAATGACGCTATCCTGAATTTTTCTACGTTTTTACTAGTTTTTCTACGTTGAATTTTTCTAGTTTTTCTACGTTGCGGCTAATAAGTTAAGGGAGAACATACTCCAAAACGTTTCGAAGACTCATATTGCATGAAGAATGGGCTATGTAAGATATTGCCAATTTAAAAAATTGTTAATGTTAGAGACTAAACAGCTTAAAATAAGTAGTTTTATCATTTCACGAATATAAGCGGGACACAATACACGAAACCAACTAACATATATTCAAAGCAAAAAAATAATTAGAAGCAAAGCTTTGGCTAGTTTAAATAAAATATCAATCCTGTATCATAAAAAACTTCCAATCTGCATTTGTTTTATTATAAATGAACTCTCGGAATTTGATTGGTGTGTGCAGAATGGCGTTATTAAGTCGCATAACTTATACGATTATTTGTTTAACCGCCAATTGAGTTGGTTCTAAATATTTTTTTTAATTGCTTGGGGCTTTTTTGTAAGAGTTAAGTGATAGTTTAAATTAATTTCTTGCATGTTCCCTGTCTCCATTCAATTCACAAAAAATATTTTAATTTATCTTCAATTGCCATTGAAATCGTTTACTAGTACAAAAACATTAACAAAATTACGTTATTACTGGAACTATTGGAAGTCTCTCTTTGTATGTAAGAATAGTAAAAGAAAGTTTCTACATTTTTAACCAATTTTAGCATTTATAGTCGATAAAATTCGGAGTTCGGCACCTAAATTTTATTAAACAAATATTATGTCGGTTCCACCGAAAACTGCCTGAATTTTCCATAAATACAAATAATTGTACCGTGTGTACAATCCACTAATATATTGGTGATAAATTGAAAGGCGTTGATAATTTTTTAAACTTTGGCTGACTCGTTCATAATTATTTAATTAAAAAATAATCTTGATTTCAACAGGAAAGTTTGGAAATAATTAAAAACAAAAAAGTAAAAGCCCACCTACTCTGGCACCCTTTTAGCAAAGCAATTAATTAAATTCCCGTGAAACTTTTTAAACTTAATTTAAATTCGTAATGCATCACTTTATATAAAACGAGATTTTAAAAGAAATAAACGCCAGATGAACTCTAAAACATCATAATGAAAATAACGCAATAGTTTAAGCAAAGATAAGCTTAACGCCACTTAATGACCATAAATAAATTAAAACGATATGTCCCGAGAATCTAAAAAGGTTATCTATACACATCGACTTTTCGGTGTAGTGGTGTAATCTATGTCAAACTTGCTTTCAAGAGCTTTAAAACATTTAAAAAACATATAAATGCTAACGCAAAAAAAACGGAAACAAATATATAGTATAAAAAGACGGCTTTGAATCCCAGCTGTTAATTTTTGGTTTAAAAATACGTCTGAGATACGATGGAATGGTACGTTCTCGCATATAATTCTTTTTCCTAATTACAAACAAGCATGTTTGCAATTAAATTTCTTTATAAACGACACAAATTAAAGCTTCCTGAAAAAAGTTTCATTCTACCTGAACAAAGTACTACTTAATTTAAGTTACTACCTTAGTTACTACCTTAATTTAAAGACATATTGTCCAATAAGGTTATGGTATCTTTGAAAGCCCGTCACCAGAGACGGGCGACTGACCCGGAACAGCGGCCGAGAGCGTTCGAATTCGCCCACATAGTAAGAGTCACGGTGTTACCGACAAAGGGGAGAGAGGGGAGGAAAAAGCGTACAAAATGCGCGCCTCCTTCATTTTCTTCCATATGATTGTATAACGAATACACGAGACATCGACACGTCAGCGCCGTGACTCTCAATACGCGAGCAACCTCCTTTAGGAGTTCTAAAATGTTCGGGTACGGTTCCTCCGAAATGCCGCAGGCTGTGGGTAGCGGTGACGGGCCAAAGTCATACATTGTACTCATTGGTCGGTGGTATTAAGTTGAATACTGACTTGCTGTTTAAAAAATTATTTTACTAAAAAAAGTAATGAAATTTTGTTTGAATTACTTCTAATGAACATCGTCTTGTACGACGTAGAAAATAAAATTGATAAATACAATGTTTCCAACTGTAAAGTGTAAGAGAATAAATGTGAGAAATAAACTACAAATAAATCTTATTACTATGAAAAAATTAAATTAAAATTTTAATATTTAAAAAAAATTACGAAATAATTTTTTGCTAAAAACCCCATATTTCTCATCAAAATGACAAATGTGGAGTAATCCGTAATTTAACATCGTAAATTTTCTTCAGGTGCTAGTTTCTTTAAGAAATTGAGAGGGCAAATGATTAAAAATAATTTTCATTTTTATTCAATTTCAGTTGTAATGAAATGCTGGAATCATTTTGAAAACGACAATTAAGTGAAAGAAAGCTTATCTAGACTCAAGCTTCTACTTACGGACATTCCCAAATTTTGTAGTTAATTAATTCCATTACTGATAATGAAGTGTTAAAAATTACTAAAAAAAAATTGTATTTATAGTACATAATGATTTATGTAATATTATCTAACATTTCCACGTATAGTTTTGAGCCAACAAAGTAGGTGTGGAATACTGTGCTTCAGTCACCTTCAAATAAATTTCATAACTTACAAACCGTTCTTAATAAATTCGAGAATATTCTATAAAATTCTCGCTAATACGCTTGAGAAACTTGAGGAATAAATCATCAAATAGTCCTTTTTGCTCTCAATTTATGAAAATTTTGTTAGATTATCTACTTTTACTTGTATAGCCAACAGTTCAACATTCCCTTCTTCGAAAAATAACAAATTTTAATATTTTTCGATTAATTTCCCGTTCTTTATTCATTTCAGTTAATTATGAACGCTGCTGATGAAAGAAAATTAGCAGGCCGGGCGGAAGGCACGCTCGCTGTCTCATTTCGACAAGTCGTCGTAGGTATGTGGCTGGCTAGAGAAACGACCGCCTATCTGATGTTAAGCACGTTAATTGCAATCAATACACGAATGTGTGATAGCACGGAAATGACATGCGATGAAATGCAGACGTCATATTTTATCGATCATTATACAACAATATTCTGATATTAAACTTGAGCAGAGAGTCAAATATTTAAATATTTTTTTTTAAATTAAAAATATCGTGTGTGTATATATATATATATATATATATATATATATATATATATATATATATATATATAAATATATATATATATATTTATATATATATATATATATACATACATATATATATATATATATATGACATGAACACAAAATAAATTCAGAAACCTGAAAACTAATGAGAAAATATATGTAAGAGAAAATTTTCAATATGTCGAATTATTTAATAATAATTCCATTTAAATCAATAATAATATAAATAATTACATGAGTTACTGCGAATTATGTGTCATTATTTTAAAGTGAATCTAAAATAACGTTACAGTAAAACAAATTTCATTTATATATCTACGCACCACACGACTCTTGAAACGTTTTTCAAATAATACAGAATGATCCAAATTGATCGATAAATGCCAGAGGTATGAGGTACACAAAAATACAGTAGAAATGAGAACCTCCTATTCTTTGAAGACGATCAATAATGGGTACTTTTTCAGTCACGATAAAAGATCAAACCTCTCTTTTAGAAGCAAAGATGAATCTAGAAGTGTCAACTGATAAATAGACATTTGTGGCATCGACAAAAAATATTATGAAAAAGACGGAAACGTAACGACACTTACAAAAGAGAAATGTTGAAAATGATATTGTCTTTGACTTGCATTTCAGTATAGTTCATGTAATGTTTTAGTGTTATACTATTTTCGTACTTCGTCATTAATACTGTTTTCTAGTGAAAATAAATATTAAGAAAATTATGAATTAGAAATAAGATATCGCAAACAAGTATTTTTTTAGAAATAAAAATTTTAAGAAAGTGGTTTCAGTCTTGCTATATTAATTATACAATTATTACGAATATTAAATATTAAAAATACTTATTTACGAATATTAAAAATATTTCAAAACAGTTTAATGCCCGCTCGTTTATAATAAAAAAATTTGCCATGCATGTTTACCTCTTTCTCTAATTCTTTTTATTTCAATAGTATTATACTAGTATAGTATTATATAATAGCACTAAAAAAAAATTATTAAATCCCATTTTTATACTAAATTTCAATATCCCGGTAACAATTTCTAAGTCATGACTCAGTGACGAAAGGGAAACCGATCAAATTGTCAATCTTACAAGATTTAAATTAATTGAGCCACATTGTAAATTATGAATAACGATCTGTAAAGATAGGTTATAATAAAGACATAGTTATATAAATAAGCCGATTAATAGAAATTAAGATAATAGTTATGTTATATACACGCATTCATTAAATTAATAATAAACATGTAAAGTATATACAATTGAATGGAAACAGACAAAAATTTATAAATGAAGGACAATAATGTAGACGTAAATGACCTCACGAAAGAGCTAGACTTTACTATTCCTTGATTTAAGCTACAAGTCACGCAATAGTGCAGTTAAAGTGATAAGAAAGTTAAATCTTTAAGTTATTAAATTACATAAAGTTATCTTCAAAACGAGCTTTTGACAAAGAGCTCCATAATTAGTTCCATTGTGGAACACCTTATCCATTATGTCTTTTTCTCTATACAAGGGTAAAAGAATTTGAAGCAGCGATAAGTGAAAAGTATCTTATTTCCAGAATTTTTTCGAAATCAATATTTTTTTGTAAACGATTATTGTATAAATACTCCAGAATATATCTTCATAAAAGGAATAAAAGTTATTATGCTAGAAAATCTATGTTATGTCATTAATTTTATTTTGTTTCACAGTTGGTAACTGAGTTATGAATGTAAGTACTACATGTGTATAGAGTTGTGCTACAGAATATATACTCGAAAGTTTTAAAGGTAAAAGTAGAGCAGTAGTTTTTACTAAACATCTTGCCGTTAACTTGTATTAAAAGCGCAAGCTTTTATTTAATTGTATTTATTAGTATGTGAGTTTAATACGAATTTTCCCATTCCACTTTCTTTCATCAAACTGACATAAAATTTGGCATATTTATGTTTTCAATAATATGATGGCATTGACAACTAATCCGATAGTGAATCCAAAAGGTTGTCACAGGGTCATCATAATGATATGCAATAGACACCTTAAGTTTTATTAATTTGATTCATTATGATGAGCAATTAACTTCTGGGTGATCATCAAAATAATGGCCCTGGGACGCCATATGATTTCCACAAAGATATGAAATATACATCTTGAGTTTGTATTTGTTCTATTCATCTCAATGAGTAACGGAGTTCTAGATATTGCACAAAATCCGCATATATCTCAATGGTTACCGCTGAAAAACATTCACACATAAATTTTGAAGGGGCAGAAACAAAATCTGTTTTTCTTTAATTTTCTCTCAATTGAAAGAGGAAGTTACGAGTATTTGAATTTTTCTCTTGAAATAATCTCATATAAGATAATTCTACACATATTAAAATGTATTAAGAAATATATCGACTCCACCTCCTATTACCGATACTGCTGAAGTCAAAATTATTAAAAAACAAAGTTACTAGAAGTTTTTAGGTTATATTGGAAAACTATTCCCCTGATTGCAAGTATCATAATTTCTGCGATATTCACGATGTTTTACGCCTGTGAAAGAAATACTAGGCAATATGTTTAGGTAATGAAAAATAATGCTAATATTCGTTAATAATCTAATGGACAACCTTAAATGTTTATATGTTTGTGTCTAGTATATATGTAACCATTATAGCGCAAAATCTTACTCTCTCACTTGTACTTAATATACATGTTCTCTGCTTAAACTTTTTTTTGTTTTGTTATAATAAAATAAAGATTGAGTTTTTATGTAAATGTTATACCAATTCAGTCTGGTGTCAAAATAAGTTAAAATAATATATTGTAGCGATCTGTGTACTCATACGTTCTTCAAAATAATTCTATTTAACTTAAAATTGTTGTATGGCATCCATACTTACCTATTTTATGAATTGTTTAGAAGAATAAAATCGACTTTTTAGCAATGTTTAACGTCAAAATTTAAACTAGAGCTTTTTTATTTCAGACTAAAATGCCAAAAATATTAGTTCTAAAATACGAATTGGGTTCTTACGAGTTCAAATTCCAAAATTTAACTGCTGCCCTATTAACTGACTTGGAAAAGCGAGTAAATAAATACATAATTCGTATATAATTATACTACTTGTTCTGAAATACCGCGAAATTGACGAGACTCCACCTAGATTTAATTAATATAGTTCGCAGTATTTACGTGATGATTGTCATGTTTAGGGCTGCGTGACATATTTTAAGCTAGAAAACGAAGCCTTAATTTATTTATGAGATTTCCATTCTAATTTATTTTAAAATATTTTAAACTTTTTCTAAAAACATTCTCCGAAAATATTGAAATTTTTTGAAAAGGTAGACATTGTAGCGTCATCTATTTTAAAATAAATTAGAATGGAAATCTCATATATTTCCATTCTAATTTATTTTAAAATAGATGACGCTACAATGTCTACCTTTTCAAAAAAATTTCAATATTTTCGGAGAATGTTTTTAGAAATCTCATATATTTCCATCCTAATTTATTTTAAAATAGATGACGCTACAAAGTCTACCTTTTCAAAAAATTTCAATATTTTCGGAGAATGTTTTTAGAAATCTCATATATTTCCATTCTAATTTATTTTAAAATAGATGACGCTACAATGTCTACCTTTTCAAAAAAAATTCAATATTTTCGGAGAATGTTTTTAGAAAAAGTTTAAAATATACTTAGCCAGCAGTGAAAGCATATATATATAACATCTATTACTCTGGCACCCGTCTGGCGCACGTACAGCGACCTATGCACATACTTACACATATATGCACCAATGTATGGTGTGCGCATTGGCCTCTTTTTAATTGGGTAAAATCTTGTAAATTGGCGTCACCGACATGGTATAATAGTAGTATATCTGTGGCTATAAGTGTGACATGTTGTGTAATATTAGTGCTTTGTATATCTATACAAGTAAAGTTAAATTGACTACGTCGAAAGTTCAATGCTTGTATAGTGTGCATTGTTTAAATTGTATTTTAGTTTGATTATTATTTCAATTGCTGCTTGTGCAGTGTAACAGAGAGTACTACATATGTTCATTTTGTTATATACAAAAACGAATAACAGAATCTAAGCATTTTCAATATTCATCAATATTTATTTAACAAATTTTAGAATAGAGATATAATAGCGTGGTAAAAAAGATTTCTAGTTGTTCGATAATTGAAATTTATGTAAATACAAATACTATGTACAAATAATATAAGTGCCGAATACTTATTGTTTCAATTAAATTGTACTTATATTTTGTTCTGGGCTTGCGTAGCTCATCATATGTTTTGACTAATAAATAAACCATATAAAATTGTATATAATTATTGCTCGGTATACCTATAGATGTGAAAAGAGGACTAATGTTATTATGTTAATTTACAAATTATGAAATTTTAAGTTTTGATATTACAATTAATTTTAAAATGAAAAAAAGAGCCACTGTTATTTCACAATTTAAGTTTTTACTACCGTCGGTGGTCTCCACAACTGACTATTTTTTTTTTATTTGAGTTTTATTTTGTACGTGGAAATAAACAACAGTTAACACATTTAAAAATATATTATGTGTGTGTGTGTGTGTGTATGTATGTACATATAAACACACACATACACGCATATATATATATATATATATATATATATGTATATATATATATATATATATATATATATATATATATATATATATATATTCACATAGTGTTGTATAAGAATTAGAAATCTTTATTTTTAGGCTGTTGAATGAAATATATAACAAATAAATATATTTTAGAGAATTATTAGCATAATACAGAAAGTTTTATTTAAATGTATCTTGTGATTTTCTTTTTGAGACGAATGCGACCATAAACTTATATAACATTAGTGCACATATGATACAATAAAGTTTGTCAAGTAATAACTAACAACAATTTTAGAATTTTCCTTCACCATGGATTCAGAATTTCAACTTTCCTTCTGGTTTATGTAACTGTCAATGACTATTGTAAAAGAACTTTTCAAACATTTTATTATTCACTTTACATTACTTCTATACCTCCAATATCGTAACTTAATTTTTGTTGGATTTTAATAAGTTATTTTTATGATTTATTTCTTTTTCTAGAAGAGTGTAAAACTTTTTAAAACACATGTGAAAATTTAATACTTTTACATGACATTTTGAAACTTCGTAGTACTCTTCTGGCAAAATATGAGTACCAATGTTTTGCCCTAGGAGAGTCGATATGCATGTCTTTTATACTGAAACAAAACTATGACAAGAGTATTATATACGTAAAAATATCTCAATTATATTAGTAGTATATAGTAATGAGTAAACATAAAACAATACTTATATTACATACAGATCTTTATGATATTTTCACTTTTCAAAAAATTTATTTTAAGCAAACGTAGCACCATTTTCCGTAATTGAACAAAAATACTGATAGAGTACATAAATGCATTTATACAATGTATTAAATTGGCACACAGGATACAATTTATTTTCATATTTGTGTAAGAAAGAAATTAACCACAGAATTTTTTTAAGACTCTCCAATAGGGGATTCTGAATTTCAAGAAATTTTTATTTAAAAATATTTATCAGATTATGGTCTAATTCAGAGTTTTGACTGTTTATTTGCTTATGACAAGATTTCAATTAAATTTTTCGTATTTTTAATATACATATATATATATATATATATATATATATATATATATATATATATATATATGTATATGTTTCCTATATTAAACAATAGACTGTATATAATTATGATAGCATAATACAAAAACAAAAATAGAATAATGAACAAGAGCGCAAAGAAAAATTATAACCGCGTACGAAAAATTAAAGGCGCTACCCATACTCAATAAAAATTTCGTAACGACATATACCTATCGTCAATAGGTAACAAAGACAATCGTTTTAATGATATATAAAAATATTATTGCTCAAAAAAATATTATGTTCATAAATATTTATTGTAAAAACTTATTAATCAATATTTAAATAAATTTTATTCTTACACTAAATATTATCATTTATAATTTAATACTTATAAGGTGTTGATTTATCCTTGCGGATATTTAAACAGTATCATAGTTCAGACGACTGGGGAATTCTGGCCAATGGAGTGTTCCCGCATATGAATAAGGTGAAGAGAAAGGGAAAGAGATCTGCTTAAAGTATCATATAGCTACTTCGAATTTTTAAATTATTGTTCTTACAAATTAATCTTAGAAATCGTTGAGTACCAAAATTTTATTAACTTTTAAATTTGTTTACCTATCTATTTACTTTTTAATTCTTAATTAAGCTACTGTGGACACCTCTTTGCTATCATGCATTTTTTTTCACATTTTTTAATTATTGCTCAGTATGTCCAGTGAACATCTCAACACTGAACAGAAAGATGCTTTCCTTATTTCTGAGAAATTTTCTGACGTCGTTCACCCAGTTCATTCTGCGCAATACATATATACGCATTCGTTTAAACTTGTGCGTAAACTTAAAAGCATATTAATTTACTTGGAGTTTCACAGCCGAGTGAACTATATTATTTATCCTATTACGATATTTAAAATTATTATTTACATCTTACTAATACGTAAACAGACACAAATAGCGGAAATAAACACTTTCAAATGAAACAAGTAACTTCCTTCTAAATTGGCTTCAGTCAAATCTTCATCGCAGTTTCGTGCCGGCGGCAAATTTCCCATACAGCTTTGCAAAACGTTGAACAAACTGCTCGTTCGCTTTTTCCTAATTGCCATTTTCTGTTGGTACTCCGTCTTATATTCTGTTGAGAATTTTACCCACAGTCAGTTTCCGCTGTGTATGCAAGCACACAGTTTATTGCACTATTTTAATGAGTAATCTTGCGGTTCATCTAATATATACCGAAATGTTTTCTTCCAAAGCACCATAAAATTTAATGTCAGTTAGAAAATCTCTTCACCTAGTTCAGTTACAAAAAGAAAATATTACGTTAAAAATATTGATCGAATCGATATTGTATTTAAAATTAATGTATTTAAAATTAATTGAATTTACATTTATATTTTTTACTTGGTTTAACAGATGAGTTAACACAGGAGTCGATAGATGGGAGATGACTACATATTTATATTTAGGATAGTTACAGAAAATAATTTTTTTTAAAACAGCAAAATCTAAAAACTCAATATATTTCATAATAAGAAGGGTGTTTTCTGAATCGTTTTAATTTAATGCCTCGTGCCTTTCTTGAAAAAATTTCATTAATATTAATTTAATTTCATTAAAAATTTCATTAACAATAAACTTCCGTCTCTTTTTAAGATTATTAAACTCCAAAATTGCACAAAATTAACTATTTTTCTTCTAATATATTGAAACCCATTAATTTCAATATTCAAAGTTATTCATCATTTTAACTTTTAGTTTGAATTAATGGATATTTTTCTGATGAAATTATATTCTTGGATGGCTACTTTTCATATTTTTCCATAAATAGGATAGTGGACTATTTATTGAACAATGTCGATAACAATCTTCCGCTTACTATTCGAATATTAGGTCGATGAGTAAATCCTTTGCATTGTATTGTAGTCCTCCTTCTCCATAAAACACTTTCCGCGTGGTTATGTCAAAAACAATTTTGAAGAATAAAGGTGACTCAACGGTACCTTGGTGAAATCCGGTTTTAATTGGTAACTCATCCAAAAGTTGCTTTTGAATTTAAAAACCATTAGTTGAACAGCATTACGTCCACAGGATGATACTGACAAGCTTTAGAGGTAACTGTTAAACTTCTGGACTTTTCTGAATGCAATCGGATGCTGATTTAAAGTAGACCAAGACGACAAAAGTTCGTTTCGTACATCGGATCCTTTCCTCGACAAATTGCAAATCGCAAAAATTTTATCGATAAATACTCTATTCGGTCGGAAGTCAAATTGCTCTTCACGACTCGTTTTTTATCAACGCTTTAAAGGAGCAATTGGATGATTTTCATAAAAATTTTCCCAATAAAAGAGAGTAAGGTCATATTAAACAAGAAAGTGACTAGACGTTCTTTTGTAAAGGTATTCTAATAAGCTATCAACAAATGTATGAATATTACGTAAATCTTTATGGTATGATGCGTTCATATTTTTTTTAGATGAAGGCATTATATATATTATATTCTTTTTAAACCAGAGCACGAAATTTATGCCACACATTAGTGTGGCATACATTTTATGCTCTTGTTATCTCATCAACCTTCAAAACAGATAGTTATTTGATGATAGACAACTCATAATCAACTACATAAGGTGACTAAAAGAGAAAACTCTTATAACTTCACAAAGCCTATCCATCCGTCTATTACAGCGTTACAGATTAGTTTTCACAGTTTTAGAGCTTTATACATATGCAAAGCTTGCAATGTTCGCAAATATTTTTTTCTGGCAAGATTTTCAATACATACGTGGCAGAATATTAAAAAAATAATTCTCCCACCCGTACAAGTGCAGGCGTAGAAAAAATTTTTATTACCGAGTCGGATGTGATTGGACAAATTATTCCTTTTTATATATATAATAAAATTGTAGAATTGGCATTTCTGCATACTGAAAATATTTATCAAAAAACATTTAGGGGACGTAATAAAAGCACTAATATATAAAAATATTATTTTTAAAGGGACAAACTGTTTGTGAGTATCTTTGTTTGTTCGCACCACCAGGTGAGAGTCGTTGAAAAAATTTTAATGGTGTTTACTATGGGATTCTGTTACAGCTAAGGTAATATGTATGTTGTATTTCATTGCAATAAAATTGTATTTTTATACTTGAAAATAAGATACGGTTATTTAAAATATCGCAATATGTTGTAATATATTATATTCGATTTTATATATATATTTTAAACTTCAACGTTTTAATTAACTTGATAACATTTTTCAAAAATTCGGTCGAGCTAAGTCACGGGCAGATCTAATTTAAAATAAAATTTAAATTTATGGTTTTTTATACTTCTTTTGCTTAAATATTAAGGTTCAAAGTACTATACAGTGGGTCGCCCCGCCTTCTAATTTTTCAACCATGAATTTAAAAATGTGAAAAAATACTGAGGTCTCTACAATTGAAATCAATTGGGTCTCTACAATTGAATCAATGGATGTAGAGAGCTACAGCAATCTACTTCATATACATTCCGATGTGCGCTCGATCGATTCCACATAATAATACATTTTAGTTTTTATAATACGTAGACTTCTAAAAGCAATATTATTATCACTCGTAAATATCTCTGTAGAAAGTTTCATATTAAGAAAATATTATCACTCGTAAAGATCTCTGTAGAAAGTTTCATATTAATAAAATATTATCACTCGTAAAGATCTCTGTAGAAAGTTTCATATTTATAAAATATTATCACTCGTATAGATCTCTGTAGAAAGTTTCATATTAAGAAAAAGAAGAGCGTTTTACTTTCGGTTTTTTTCAACATATACACACTAAATCCTTAAATAATGGTCTCCGAATTGTCGGAGTTGGGGTACATTAAATAGAGGGTTGAAAGCGTTCCTCGAGACATTCAGTTCTTTTTTTGTCTTAGTTTTAAAGCTGCGACTTGACAGATATGTCTTAGATAAGGAATCGGGGCGACTGGTGGCATACTTAGTTTTTCGTAATTTGGAAATCTTGAAGATTTCGACGCTTGAATGGTTGATTAAATATTTATTATTCTGACACATAGTGTATATGTATATATATATATATATATATATATATATATATATAATTATATATACATACATATATGTAAATATATATTATATGACATTGCTTGATAAATTTCTAATTGAAATAATTTTTTTTCTTTAAAGTTGCTAAGATTTTTATTTGAAACGACATTTAAAGATTGTGCTAAATAAATTTGTAGCTCGGATGACAAGCCAAAATTGTTTTTTTATATCTATCTTCTATAATATATATAGACAATCAGTGTAGGTGGTAATTCAGTCTAGACAGTTTAATTGGTTTCATAGAGGGTTTAAGCGTAGAAAATTTTACATTTCATTGAAGTTCGTTTTTCATATATAAAGTGACGTCCTTCAAATTTATTTAAGTAAGACAATCTCTGTGATTGCAACTGCTTGACAAGCAGTGCGTGTGTATTAACTTGAGTTTGTGTTAAAATTATTGTAAATATTTTTTGAGGAAAATTATTTATTGAAGTCAGTGTGTATTTTATTAACACTGCACAGCAGTTGTACAAGTTGTAGTATTCAAACCGTACTACAGTTTTAATAAAATAGTAAGTTGCTAGATTGTAGGGGGCATAAAGCATTTATTTTATTGATATTGGCAGCACAATTAACACGACGCCTCCCATTGTATCTTTATCCCATTAAATTTTGTAGTTGATAATATCTTTTTAGTATTGGCTGAATGTATGTGCCAGTTTTTAATTTAAGTCACATACATAACATTTTATTAATAGGTAGGTAGAAATAGAAAAATGCAACAAGAGGGTAAAACAAGTAGATTTGAAGATATATCCGACTATTTTTACGGTTTAGTACCTCAAAAGGAAAAATGAATCCCTTATAAGATCACCCAATGCCTCTCAGTCAGTTTGTCGTAGTCAATTTTCTCAGAAACTATGTGTTGTAGACCTGATTCCAGTCAGGCGCAGTTATATATGAGTACCTTATTTAGACACATATTTTGCACTAGCCAACTGTTACAAAGTCTTCACTTAGGAATTGAAGAAGGGTGTGTTAGACGATCCATCCATCAATCTAATTTCTTAGAAATTTCATTCGTGAGAGAATTGGTTTGAACTGTACTGTATTGCTGTACTTAAAAAGAACCTATTAACGAATTCTCAGTTACATTGACAAGAGTACAATAAACACCTTTTTTATGGTTCCATTCCTCAAAATAAAAAAAAACTTTTGTTGAATCACTTTATTGTATTTCTATCCGTCCGTCTGTCTATTGGGAGCCTAGAAACGGTTTCATATATCAAATTTAAATTAATATCATATAATGCGGCCCACAGCCTTATATTGTAAAAAATACAGCTTTTTGGCTCACGCAACAAAAACCTATGGCCCTTTAAAGCGTATTATTATGTCATTTACACCGTCATCAAAACCTATACGGTTCTTCGGGCTGGCTTACAATCTTGAAAGTTGGCATAATGGGGAGGAGGGAATATAGCCCAAGCAAATGGAAAAATCTAAAAATAAATAATTTAATATTGCATGTGGAATCATATATTTTAAATATATATCTGAAAGATATAGCAGGCAATATATTTACGTTCCAAAAAACTTAAATTTTGCAAACGGTCAATAGAAACATTAAGTAATTAAGTACCATTAAATATTTTCTAATACCTAAATGTGTACGAAATGTTTATAGTTTCTACCTTTGCTCGACAGGTTTTTCAAGATTTAGTACTTCAGGTCTGTGGGTCGTCCGTCGCATCCGTTCTTTCTCAGAAAATGTTTGACGTGGAAACTTGAAAATGGCATAACAACAAAACATGTCAATCTGCACATCACAGAAAAACTTAAAAATATATGTTTGGTCGTTTTTAGAGGGTGTATATTAAGTGCTCGAATTTTTTTATATTTCCATATATGGTGTGGAATATAATTTGATAGTTATATGCTGTACGTTTCAGTTTTTTTCTCTCTGATTTTTTTTCCCCGGGCAAAAACGCGTGAATACCTTTTATCTTAGGAAAGAAAAGAGGTATTCATACGTTTTTGAAATTGTCTGTCGGCCTATCTATCAATGTCTTCATTTATTTATTTATATTTACAATACGTAAAAATATTAGGTTGACAACTAATAAACCGGCCATTGTTTCCTAGCGATGTCTGGAATGTTAAAAGGGTTTTGAATAACTCTTTTAGAATATATGAAGAGCGCGGCGTTCGAACTTCTATTCAGTTAGCAACCTTGTTTCAAGGAATAAAGAACGAAAAAAATATGAAAATTTCACCAAGACCAGATAATTTTGTTTAGTGCGAAAAACGAGTAATACAACAAGATATATACATATACACAACGATGTGTGAATGGTATAGTTTTCTATGATAATGTCAACCATTGACCACAAAGCTTCTAGGAAAGAAAGTTTTGATTTCCCTTATAATCCTCATTTAGTATTACCTCGCCCATAAAATTTGAAACATTAAAAGTCTTATTATATTAATATCTTTAACCGAGGATTACTTTTAGTAATCCTCGGTTAAGTTCATGTCATCCGGAAGAACTACTTCACATATTTGTATTGTAGTAGAAAAAAAACTTCAAAATTTGAAGAAATGGAAATATTCCATTTGACTAATACAT
Source organism: Druceiella hillmani (assembly GCA_039881145.1). Taxonomy (NCBI): domain Eukaryota; kingdom Metazoa; phylum Arthropoda; class Insecta; order Lepidoptera; family Hepialidae; genus Druceiella; species Druceiella hillmani. The sequence continues at coordinate 1,682,547 of JAYKKI010000081.1, forward strand.
CAATTAACACTGATTAATTTAGATGGAATTTTACTAGTTGCTAATTTTATACTAAGCAAATTTCGAAAAATTTCCATTTTCATATCAGTTTAAAGCTAAGAAAGAACTTAATATATCTTGATACGGTCTTTCAAAACTTTCAAATCTTTCAAAATTTTAAAAAACGTTACTGCATTGCTTGAATAGTTTAATTTTGGTTTTTCCCAATTCCGTTTTCAGTAATACCAAAGAATTCCTATTGAGTATCACTTTGATGTAGGAAGTTGGAATTTATTGGAAAAATGTGATACCAGAAATTGACACGAAAGAAAGAAAAATAGAAAGCAAAATACTTTTCCTTTTTATCATCTATGAATCGCTCAGGTCCTTATAAGTGGTAGCATAATAATACATATTCTATAATCTTCTTTTCCAATATAAATAAAGATCTGTAAATTGAATACGTGGCTCCGAAGATTGGTGCGATCAAACAAACAAATTAACTTTTCCGCTTTATCATTGCTCCAGTGTCTAGAAAGAGGTGGCAGAGTGACGATATATATCCTGTAATCTTTATAAAAGTGTGAGTTTTTCTAATATAAATGAAGATTTATAAATCGGATGTACAGTTACAGAGATTGGTGCGATCAAAAAAATACACAAATAATATTTTTCACTGTATTACTGTTCTGGTCCCTAAGCATGGTAACATTATACTACATTTCTTATAATGTTACTAAAAATACAGGTTTTCTCATATACTAAAGATTTGCACATTGGAATTGAAATTCCAGAGAGTGGCATGATTAAACAAACAAATAAACTTTTCCGTTTTATCACTACTCCTGTAAATAGTAGTGGGATGACACATTTACAATAATCTCTGCAAAAGTATGGACTTTCTAACATAAACTAAGATTTGTAAATTGTACGAGTAGTTCCAGTGAGTAACGCGATCAAACCAATACACAGTCTTTTCCATTTTTTTCAATTCATTGTCCCTAACAATGGTAGCATGATAACGTATACAGTATTATCTTTTTAAAAGTATGGTCTTTCTAATACAGATAAATATTTAAAAATATAATGTATAGTTCCAAAGTGTGGTGCAATCAAACAAATATACAAACGAAATTTTCCGCTTTATCATTGCTTCTGTCCATAGGAATGATAGATGATACATACATACATTTATATATATATATATATATATATATATATATATATATATATATATATATATATATATATATATACACACACAATACTATAATCATCTTAAAAGTATGGGCTTTCTAATATAAACAAATATTTGCAAATCGTATACATACGAGTAGTTCCCGAGTGTAGCGCAATCAAACAAATACACAATATACAAAATCACCATGAATAGTAGTATGATGATATATATCCTAAAATCATCTTCAAAATAGAGGCTTTCTAATACAAACGACTTTTGATGACTAGATTTGTTGTTCCAACATTAGTAAGAAATAAACAAACATTTCCGATTAATATGTCAGAACATATAAAGGAAACATTAAGACGATCCATCGTAACACGGTTTTGATTGACCATCATCCTAAAATTTTAAATTTAATGAAAAACTAAAGTTTGTAACTGGTGTCCGATTAAAGCATAAATATGTATGGTATGATAAGTACATAAATTATTGTTTAAGATTACAATTAGTGACGTAAATTTTTTGCACATAATACCCTATAAACCTTAAAAATAAATAATTATTTGTTGATAGGTAACCCATAATCAATATTTTAACGTTCAATAATGTGACAAGGAACCATTGTAACATTATCCTGTCTATCCGTCTGTCTGGTAATTTTTTACGGTGTTTCTACATATTCTACCTGTTTCTACATGTTCTAAATATACATATAGCAAAAATTACAAAAAACAGCCAGTTACGGGAACTACCGATAGAAGTGAAAAGTTGAAACTATGAAATTACAATGGTTTTATATAAATATTTAAAAAAATAACAAAAGCAGGTTTTTTTATGTTTGACGATTTAAACCAATAAACAATAAGTTGGTAAATTTAGTTGAAATTTTAATAAAAGGAAGTATTTTCTAATATGAAAATTAGGGCCTTTTTCGCAAAATCTTCAAATAAAAATTTCTATAATGTAAGGTAATAAACCATGATATTCCCTTTGTTTGTTTTTGTTAATTTAACACTTAAATCTAAAATTTTATAGCATTTTCAATTTTAACTAGAAATCTATTTGACCACGCTGGTAAGATAACTGCTAAGCCACTATGAAAAACTCACTGCATGATGTATTGAATAAGTCAATATTAAAAAAATAAATAATATTAAGTTTTAAACGCAAATTTTTATGCAAATTTTGAAAATAAATGCTTTATTAACATATTTAGTACTGGCTATTGTACTGCACAGTGGTCCTACAATTAAGCAATTAAAATAATAATCAAAATAAAACACAATTTAAACAATGCACAGTATACATACTATGAACTATCCACGTTTTCAATTTAATTTTACTTGTATATATATACATACAAAGCACTAATGTTGTACAACACGTCTCTCTCTTAGCTACGAATATACTGCTATTACAGCATGTCGGTGGCATGAACTCACAAATTTTACCCATCCAAAAAAAAGCGTTGGTGGAAATATGTGTATTCGTGTACACACTGTACTGGTGCCGAAGAATTATATGTTATATATATATATATATATATATATATATATGTATATACACATATAAATATATATATATTCATATATACTGCTATTGTTTCACTGCTCGACAAGCTCAACACGTCATATTCATAGTCACAGATATACTGTTAACATTATCATGTCGGTAACGCGAACCCATAAGATTTTCCCCTGCCAAAAATTACTCAACACACCTAAAGGCGTGTTCTCTTAAAAAATGTTCTTTCTCATATGTGTGGATTTAAATAAATATTAAAAAAACTAGTAAAGTTAGAGCCTGATTCACGTATTGAACGATACACATTATGTTTGAAATTAAATTATTGTATTTATCATAAATCACTACTAATATGGATTTTCTAGGGCAATTAGTAATCCATAACGCTTAAATATAACTAAGTAGATACACATACTATCGTGAATATTTCAAAAATTATAACATATAATATTATCGTTATAGTTCACCTATGGCCATACGAAGGTTTCAAAAATCATTGTTTTTTCATAATTTTAAGTTCAGTAGCTTGATAAATACAGGAATGGATTTTTCTTTCATTTTCTTTTTAAGCATATGCTATTAAAAAAATATTTCTGAGGCCCTTATAACTCGTCCTTCTAAACGTTAACTCGAACTATATACGGAATTTCAAACATTTTTTACGAGTACTTTATTTGCCATCACCAAAATTTCCATAAAAAAATTTTTGAGTGTTAGCTACTGAGATATATGCCAGTTAATATAGTGTATTACAATGCTAATCTTCCACTTTGCAAGTAAAGCAATTTTGAAGAAAACCGCATGTGATTCATAAGCAGATGCGTGATCTTAAAACGGTTCCGTTTTTTTTTCGAGTTACGTGAATGTAATAGAACTATGACTTGGTGTACCATTTGTACGCTCCAGTTGTGGCAAATTTGGCTTCGAAATGATACGTTTGAGAAAATTCTAAAGTGTCAACAATTTCAATGAATATAGAGAACTGCAAACTCTAGTTTAAACACTATTTGATATGCAGTATATCCGTTTTTATAATAAAATATTTATGCTGACAAGAATTCTACTCTCCTTAGAGCAATGTCAAAATAGCTGTATATTTCACTTCGGTGAACAATGTTAGCAAGATTTCTGCAGACAATTTTGATTAGGAAAAGACGAGCATTTTGCCTTCCGTCTTTACGACATTTTCACACTAAATCCTCAACTAATGGTTCTTGAATTGTAGAATTTACGACACATTAAATAGGTCGAGGGTTAAAAGCGTCGCCCAAGATTTTCTGTTCTTTTATTGTCTTAGCTTGGAAGTTGCGACTTAACAGATGAGTCCTCGATAAAGGATTGGTCTCGTTTTTGAAGGCACCTTTTGGAAATTCGAGTTTGTCGCAGATTTTATTGTTCATAGTTTGGAATTGTTACTACCCCAAATACCATTTTTTAATTTCTGAAATTCAATATCTTTGGCTGCAAACCAAATCTGTTCCATATTTATGTAAAATTAAAATAAATCACAAATATTAGAGAACTATATTGTGGTAAGCAATTAAGTAACAAAGACTCTAAGAAAAAAAGCAGCTTTTTAAAAATGAGGTTAGGAAAGAAACGTATATATAGAAGAATTAAATATAATTTACTTTATTAATTTTTTAGCTTACGAGAAACATTCATTATACATAATTAGTCAAAATCTATTTAAAGACAAGCAAATAAACTACGTTTTTATTAATATATGTACTGTCCATCAGTTTTGAATATCCTGAAATAAGAATTGAAACTTTATTGGAATACTCTCCAGTGAAGAGATCCTGAATACATTTTAATAAAAATATATTTTAATAAAAATATATTTTACATTTTAATAAAAATATATTTTAATTATTACACTGCTTCTAGCCACTGATGGCATTACGCGTAAATTAGGCTATTGTGGACCCCGTTGTCGCTTTTATCAGATCTGTCACACATGTTGATGTTCGACCTCGGACTCTTCTGACTTCCAGTTGACCTTGTCTTATAAGTTCTTCCAAATTACGTTTTTCCCAATGTGGGTGAAAAATTTTAGTATCCGCAGGTGCGCTCTGAACAGGAGCTTTTCTTTGATTTTCAGCTCTTTCATGGTGGATATATTTGGGCAAAACGCCGTCCAGGTTATCTTTAAAAGATTTCTTCAGTACCATATTTCTACAACCTCTATCTTCGAGCGGTCTTTCGGTCCCAGGATCTAGCATTCGTCAAATGACCTTTACTTTATTCATTATGTCTTGCTTTTCAGATCTTTGTCAGTCTACCGCAGATCTAGTGATAACATATAATACGATATATACAAATATGAACCATTACCCATTTGACTACATTGGTGATTGTAGTTATAACCCCATATTTTTCAACTTAGCTTCAAGGCAGATGATAAATATACCTACATTATCCTTGTGTAACCCATAATAAGCATATTAGCAACTACAGATATTTATGAGTTACATAACTTAGACAGACTACTGTGCAATGATGTTATTATCATTACTCAGTTTTTCCTCATAAAAACGGCGAGAAAAATCAAATAAATATGGTTTTATTGCAAACAGTATTTGTAAAAAATGAAAAACCTCTTTTATTTTGTCATATTTCGACACTTTCCCTATAAATCGGGGAGTAATGGCCCTCGAAGTGAAGAGGATACGGAACATTGAATAAATCGTAGAATAAAAGTGTCGCTCAAGTTTCTTTGCCTTTAACGGTTTTATTTTAGGGACTGCAGCTTACTAGGTGAGTCGCAGAAAACAGTAGAGTTTCGTGGGGGATTGTTAGATTTAGTTATTCATAGTTTAACATTAGTATAAATTACGATATTCTAATACAAAAATATAATTCGTCGGTATGTGTCAGACCCTTTGGAAAAATTGTTTATTTGCTGAATAGAATATAATTTTTCTTATTATACAATGTAAAATCACTATTTCCTGTTTATCATTACATATTATAGAAAAAAAAATATTTTTAATACACCAAAAAATACCCATTTTTGGTAAGATTTCGCAAAACCAAACTGAATTTAAAAAAAGTCGAAAAAAATATATATGGAGTACTAATTGGTATTTGGAAGAAAAAACTTAACACGAACCAGGTTAAATTATAATTGTAAGAGAGCAGATAATCGAACATAAGAATGGAGTAACAGCTATGTAAATAAGTAGAGAGGTCTAGAAGAGAAATGATAAAAAGAGGAATCTGAGAGTTTGTTCAAAAAGTAATTAAAAATAAGAAAAAGACATTTAAATGTTCAATAAGGAATTAAACATAACTACAAATATTGATTTTCATTTTAAAATCAAGCTGTTACAGAAGCGGTATATAACACTGTACATAAAATCATTGTAGTCAGTTGTGAAGCTACTAAAACGTATAAAGGTGGACTACTCAATCAGACAATCTATTCTTTTCTAAAGAAATATTATGAAGAATACATGACTTTGTACAAATTAATAATATACGATGTAGAACAGTCGGAATAAGCCATTAGATACCTTAATGAAAGAAAAATATAACAATGAAAGGAAAATATTTATCAATTTATCATGCCTCGAACATACATAGAAAACGGAAATAAAATAATTTAAAAAAACTTAAATTGAACTGAAAAAGAACTAAATGAGATAAAAGTTTCTTATGGGTTACTACTTTAAGTAACCTATAGGGTAAGTACTTTATGGGTTATTCTCAGTTAACTTATAATTTTGATGACATCAGAATTACAATAATTGCTTTACTCGAGAAAATCCGGAAAGTACATGTCAGTTCTTGTTAGGCTCTCTATAAGAGAAGCTTTGACTTGAGATAGGCAGCAATTAAAAATTGATTTAACAATTTTAAAATTTACTCTTCAAAAATGATCTGGTTTGATGAATGCCATACCAAGCACCAGGCTTAGGAACCCTAAAAAATATTTGCTTTTATAAAGTAACAATAATAATTGTTAAAATAATGTTTTTTTTTGAGATTTATTGCTTCAAATATTTATGAAAAGCAAGCATCTAAATATAATTTCTGTTCCGACAGTACCATGGTACAATATTTTTTGGAACGAAGTTAAAGGGGGCTAGACGGAAAAAATTAAGACCAAAAGTTGTAACGACACTTTTTGCTGTAGTTGCTAGTGGGCGCGTTGCAAGCCGTGCGGCGTGCGCGTGTTTCTATGTCTGTTTCTCTCTCTCTCATAGAAAGCAAGCCAGTTATTTTCGTTTTTATAACTTAAAAGAAATAAAATTTCATTACAATTCCTTCACTAATTAATCGAAAGGAACTTCGTTCCATCCGGGTGTCCCTTGACACCTCTCAAGTTTTTTTATGTTTATTTACGGTATTTCCACGATGATTTAATTGAGGCAAATTTTAAATTTTAAATATTCACATAAATGACATAGCCCACCTGTAGCATATTTTATCATAGTATATATAGTCATACCTATATACAATTTTATAGTTTCTAATAAGAATTTAAGTTGGTGTGTATAATGTATTTGTTGAAAGCAACTTATTTTATTTTATGAAATCAGAATACTAATCATACTATTAAGTAGCTTACGATAAGATTTTCGACCAAAACCATACCTAGACATATATGGTAATGTCCAAATATAAAATTGTAGAAAACATTTATGAGAAAACACTAACAATTTTTTATGGATATTAGAGGTAGAAGTAGTTCATATCGTTATTAAGAAAAGAAAATTGGTATGAAAACAACAAACGATCTAGTATCCAAAATTTTACGAGGGCAGCAAATGGTTATATATTTAAGAATCACCCTTCTATGAATTAATAACTTTCTATCATAAATTTCTTTACAAAGATACTTAAAAAAAAAGGGTTTTCTAAGGTAAATATCATACTCGTTAATATAATCAAAGTAAATCATTATCTGTTTATTTGTTAGTTTGTATTTTTTCACGTTTAAATCGTTGAGTGAATTATAAAGGAAATTTGAATTTAAATAAAAAACATCTCAGATTAAAAACTAGGCAATTTAAATAATTAGGCCACCATTCAAAAAAATTATAAGCGCGTACGGAAAACTGTATGCGCTGCCAAAACTATAGGAAAATAATGCACTATCTCAGAATATTTCTTATCCTAAATAAATCAGGTTCTGTCATGACTTTTCACTTCAGTTATATTTAATTCACTAGCTGTGCCCACGTCGTCGTGCCGACATATTTCTGAATTGGTTTAGGCTGGGTTGGGTTACTGATGGTTGTACAAAGAAACACACAAACATAAAAATAATTCTAAAAATGATCCTAATCAATTCCATCACTAATTCTTTTCCCAAATTTTTTTCAAATATTTTCAATTTACAGACAGGTTAAATGTATTACATGTACATATTATTTTCTAAAAAATACTTTTTACACTTAAATCATTAAACTTTTACTCGTATTGTAAATATTTACTTTCAATTGAAACATGTCTTCAAAGCTGAGTGTACCTTATATAAATGAATCAGAAAATTCTTACACAAAATCCGACATAGCCTAGAATAAGTTTAATAATATTTTCTCTACTTCAAGCCGAATTTGAATATGTCACTAAAATTATTATTGTGTATATGTAAGTTTAGTTTAAAAATATAAAAGTATTGTAACTTTTCCTTCTATCATATAATGCAGAGTCGCAAGAGGAAGTTATCTCATTTATATTATTAAAAAACTACTATTGATAATTACTTCGTCGAGTTTACAGCGAAAATAAATAAATAAATATATGTATATATATATATATATATATATATATATATATATATATATATATATATATATATATATATATATATATATATGCTAAAACGCTTGGAAAAAACATTTCACCTTATATGAAGCACTGCGACCCGTGCCGACTTGAATCGAAACATGTTCATACAAGTTGCGCTGGAGTTTGTGTTTGTTATTCTCGGATAGTCGGGTAATTAACACGTATTGTTTTACATTCAAGTAATGGCAGTGAAATCAAGAAGCAATAGAAATTTATTTTCTTAGTTATTGACGTAAATTTTCAATTAACAGGTACAGGTGAAGTTAAAAGTCTAACCGTCAAAGTCCTAATTTTTAAATTTTGTGTAGTTAAATTGACTGTGAGTGAAAGCGCAAATCTTGTCGTTAGTAAATGTATTTTATATTGAAAAAAGCTAGAATACTTACCAGATCTATACCTAACTATGTGAAGAAACTTTTGGATCTTCTTTAAGCTTGGAGAGAGTTGAATAAAATTCCAAGAAAATATAAGATTTTTATAAACCCCATGAAGTGAACTTTCAAAATAATTTAGATAATTTATTCGATGTATCACACACTGACACACGCTTTAGAATAAATGAAAATAGAGAAGATGAAATATGTTTATACAAACAAAGAGAACCTGGGCGTCAGAGGGTGTTTAGCGAATATAGACAAAAAGGTAACTAAGAAAGAAGAAAGGGCAAGACAGAGAAAATTAAAAGAAGAGAAAAAAGACTGGATAAAATGTGTTCCGAAAGTTTATCATCAACTTTTACTACACAACACTCTATACAATTTCAAGGACAACACGATCAACCTACCAGTGATGAAAGTCTGGAGGAATCTTTGCCATCGACATCCAAGTCTATAAATTCTAAATCTACTACAAAATAGGAAAGAAATACTTTATCACGTATAAGTTACTTGCAGCTTTACACAGATATCAATTGTGCCGTAAAGGATTGTGTTTATACACTTCATGCTGTATCAGAAGTACTAGGTCTTAACTGTGATGATTTCTCAATCAATAAATTTTCTATTTAACGCTTTCATACACAGAGTAGAAAAGATAGAGAGCAATCAAATTAATCCGATTTTCAGAATAATATGAACAAATTATGTAGTGTTTATGTTCTTTTCGAATAACATAAACACTAGCTATTTCTGAATCTGATTCCAATAATATTTTGTTACTCTTGTGGAAATAATCGAACGTGGCAATTTTATTTAAAAATATTACAGAAAATAATTTGAATTTTCCCAGGTACGATATTTCAACCCGTATGTGATACGTTCCAAGTGACAATCCAATGCACGTTCAATACAATTTCAAATATTCGCGAGTGAGTTCACTTTAAATGTATTTGAATAAGCGCTTTAGTCGATCGTACATTTACAGTAGTGAAACATTCGAACAAAATTCAATGTAATTTATTTTTGACGTGAATACGTCTTTAAATTTGCTATCATACGGGGGCAATCCAAAAAACCTAATGATAACAAAATCGGGGATACAGTTTGGCGTTGCAGCTTTAAATCTATCCTCTACATCAAAAATTAAATGATACCACTGGATAGCTAAAGGATCAAAGAATTCATTACGATAAGCGAGAACAGTGGCCCATCGTGGAGGTGGAGGGGGAAGCGCTACCATTTTGAGATTATTTTGCTGAGTGTCGAGATTTGCAATTAGTATAACTTTTGATTCGGAAAAGCTAAGATGTTCGTTTAAGTTTTAATCGTCAGCTGTCATCAAAATCAATCAATTGTATATACAACATTAGTTTAAAGTAGTGACAGTGAATATAATAAGGTGTTAAAATAAAAAAAATATCAACAAAAATATTTTATTTAAAAAATATAACCCGTTACATAGACTTATTCACGTACAACACAAGGCCGTATCCATGACAGCCACACCCCATTTTTTCATTATCCATCGGCTATCATTACATTTCAAAATTCATCATATCATTTCAAACATAGATTTTATGAATATAAAATATGTGTCCACATATAATATACACCTCGATAAATATAATGTACATAGTATGAGTCATTACATATATGTAAATATATATTTAATGAGCAATTTAATCGTGCCAATTGTTGTGCATGCGCATGCGTGCATCGTAAAGTTTCCCTCTCATAATTTTTTTTCGGAAGACTCATTCGTTCTGTATACAGAACAATAAATCGGATTCCGCTTACAACAGTATCTACCAACTTTCCATAACGGTCGACAGCGCATGACACCATTCGATTTTAGATCGATGTTGATTTATGTAATTTAGGCGGAAGTGTACCGCCAGGGCATTAAAATGTATATTATTTTACCCTGGTACTAAGTGCTATTATTTATTTCGAAGTTTCAACACTCGTTTTTCTATTTCTAGAATAAATATGTTTAGAAAATGACTCGTTTAATTTTCTATAAGTTGTTCCTTTCCAGATAACGGCTTTTTTATTATTAATGTTCGAAAAGTTGTTCAGGAAATATAAAAATATTAATTATAATGAAAGAAATGAAACGAAAAATAAACAATAATAATTGCGGTTGCAAAAAAAGTTGCAAATGACCTATAAGAAAAGCCGTAATACAAATATTTTAACTATTTGACCGTAATACCGACATTGAAATGCAATTGTCCTTTGTAAATCTCATTGATGATGGTAACTTTGAGAGCAGGTTTTGAAAACTAACTACACTATATATATATATATATATATATATATATATATATATATATATATATATATATATGTATATATATATATGTATATATATATATATGTATGTATGTATATATGTATATATATATATATATATATATATATATTAATTTTATACTCAGTCGAAACATCATTAAAATCAGCAGTAGGTAGGTTCAAAAATATTATAATAGAAAAAAGGTTTTTTTTTATCAAAATAACTTTTGTAATTGCAACTTCTTCATCGCAGCTTTATGGATTTTATTTTAGTTTAAAGAAACAATACATTTTTTGCAATAAAATATATTGTGCTATAAAATCTGAACATCAGATTCAAAGTAATAAATATATATCCTGAAGTAAGTTCATAATCATCTCTCCATAAATTAAATATTTTATTATGCCAAAATATATGGCGCACATATGTATATAATCGCTTTCCAATGGAATCTACGGTTTCTGCGATACGTGGCTGGAAGGGATCATCACCATAGGTAAGGGATATTCATCGAGATGCTACGCAACTGCGGGAGATCTAATCTCCGCTTATTAATACGTTCCCAGTTTGCGGATGTGATTACTCGTAGTCAGGATAATCGCTTCAGAGAGAATAGGGTACAAATGGCATCTTGATGAAATAATAACATTGGCTGTATACCCTTTCCATTATAAAATGGTAAATATTATGTTGACCATTTTGAAAATTATATTAGTTTAGGTTTCATTTGTTTGCTTGTTTGCTTTTGGGTTCGGTTGGTAAGGGTTAATGCCACAAACGAATAATCTTTGCATGTATCGATCCTTTATAATGATATTACACCTATAAGTATAAATTTTTTGTATAAGGTTTTAAAATTAGAATTATAGATAAAACATCCTTTGCCAGGGAACACTTTAAATTCATGTAACCTACGCTACCACTTTCTTATTTATATCTAGCTGTTTATAACAAAATAAATATTGATTTGTCTCTTATTTCGTGACGTAAATAATAAGTGTTCATTTTTTAGCTTTTTTTCACTAACATAAGCAGATAAAAATGTTACATTTTTAATAAATATTTTGAGAAAAAAATTAACGGACAAACTTTTTTGCAAAGTGTAGGGAAGAGAGTAGAAATTCTTTTTTATTCAAACAATATTGAAACTAGAGTAATACACAATAGTTTAAAATATAGGCTCTACATCATAACGCTATAGTTTACAGAAGAGAAGCGATCAACATAAACGCAAAAAAATTATGCCCCGATTCGAAAAACTGATTGCCTTCCAAAAATATGGTAAGTTCGTGACTTATGATTTTTTGGTCAAACATCAAAATGTAAAAAGAACGATGGGCAAGAAAGTAAGAAAATTGATAGTAGGAATACAGTCCCTTAATTGTAATAGATAAGTAAAGCTTGTCTAGAAAATATGAACATCAAACATGAAGTTTCGAAAAAGTATGAGAAAAAATATCTTTTTTCTGGTTTAGTTTTTGTTTGGTTTTCACAGATTTTGTATGGATTAGAAATTGGAAAAAATGGAAGATTGGATGCTCCGAGGTAAAACAAATACATTCGATAAGATATTATTCGACTGGAAGTAAATTTATTCAGCAGATCCAAAGACTGGAAAAAAGCTCTTCTATTGGAATTATAAAAGCGTAAAGAGATTAAAGACATAAGCATAATCGAAATACATACTGTTGATGTTTCGCGTAACATTGGAATTGAAAAATCCCTATAAGCTATAGTTATTTTCACACGATAAAGAAAATTGAACTGAAATTTTGTGATATACTCTCTTCCGTTTACCTACTTAGCTTCCGTGTACATCCTGCTCAAAAATGTAGAAGCAATAACGAATCGGGACAACGACATTAAATAAATAAAATTCCTTTTAAATATTTAATATATCTCTTTGTTTTATCAGATTTTTTACGTGTGAATAGAATTATCATATTTTCATTTATTTATTTTTGGTTATGAATAATTTCAGTAATATTAATAATAATAATAATTTATGTACTGTAATTGAAACAAAAACTAATGAAAGAAATTCTATAAATATTGCTAATTTCATTATTTTTTGCAAATTTTGTAACAGTAGCTTCTTTAATAGTATTCATATATAGAAAAAGATGTGTAAAATCAGAAATAAATTAAAATCACTTTATTACTTTAGTATAATAATTTATAACATATTATTATCAAGTATTCATAAGTCCAATTAGCAAGAAGAGCTATATAATAAGAGCTATTTAATTATCTTTTTCATTACGTGTATGTACATAGCACTTTCTGTAAACCCTAATTAAATAAAAAATAGTTTGTTTTATATCGGACTAGGAAACAAAGAAATTTTAGGGATTGAGTTGCCGAAGATTCCGTATGAGCTTTATGTAGTTTTGTAACTTTTAATCGAGTTTAGTCCCTCAATGACACATGTCATAACCACTGATATATATTGCATGTTGGTACTCACATAATTAACATTGTTTATCGTTTATTTTGATTAATGCAAGTTTTTTCCACGTTGTGTCAACTTTATTGAACATAATTTAATTATGATTGGATTACTGTGTTTTTATTTACCAAAATTTCAAATCATGTAAATTTAATTATAAAAAATTCAAATCATATAATGCTGTAATAATTTTCCCTCAATGCAAAATTGTTTCAGTTAAATTGCTTTAATAAATTGGAAAGATGTAGGCAACAAAATGACTATTTTTCGTCTGTGGAAGATATCAAAAAAGCAATATATTTACATGGTAAACATTACATTTATAAAAGTTTGACAGAATGCTATGTAAGTACAGACATTTTATTTCATTACATACATATAATTCCTGAAAAGTTACCCTCATGTTGAAGTTGTACTATTGGTTCAGAAAAATTGAACTTCATCTGTAATAATATATTTCCTGTTAAATTATTTTCTTCGAAATTGAAATATTTAAATCTGTTATTTAAAGCAATTGAAAAGATTTAATTTTTTGTATTCAAAAACGATTTAAATACAACTATGCGTTTGGTGACATATTCAACACTGAGAATGTTATTGAAAATTGTTATACGGTACTAATCATACACGAAATAATCAGCATCCATAATCAAATATTATGGTCGTGGCGGGTTTCGTGAAATTATTCTTTCATAAAAACGATTTAGGAATTATAAACTATTTTAGGAATTATACTAATTACATCTAAATCTGAATTGCCATTGTTAATATTATTTTCTTCTTAATTATTAACAAAACAATTCCAGAATCCTATAACTTACGTGCATTTATCAGTAATTTTTTTCCATTCCATTACGTTTTAAAAAATAACTGTCTTCTTTCTTATCAACTATCGTCAAATCGACCTTTGAGCCAATTCTTTGTAAAAAAAAGAGCATTGAATTATCTACAATATGGTATATAAGGCAACATCATGTTTACCTTATTTATTAACAAGATAAAAAATCGTGGACCTAATTTTATCGTATAATAAATAAGTTCAGTTGCGTATAAAGTTTACAAGTGGTTTCCAAGATCATTAGTATAGTAACTTATGAATTTTTGTCAGCGGTATACGGAAGATGAGATCATGAAAAGATTGTAATTTCCCTGTAGTAATAACAATAATATTAAGATAAAATAGCAGTAAATACAAATAAAAATAGCCTAAATTTGGAAAAATGGAAAAAGAAAATAGAGAGAAATAATATGGATATAGTTGGAAGAGGTGATGGTGGGATAAAAGCCTGAGTAAAATTAGAATATATATAATTTTACATAGGAACCATCTTGAAATTATTCGCGGATGTGGCACTAAAGTAAGAAGATGCGTGGGGATGGCTTTAAATACATTATAAATTAGTGAAAGAATAAGGAGATTATTGTAATTACAGATCGCCACTTAACTTTGTGCCATCCATCTGCACTAAGAAATATTATAGTATATTACGGTTACAAATGAGGTTAACATTACATCAAACCACCTGACAAAGTTGTGAATTGAATTCAAAAATAGGGTATTTTTGAGACCAAATATATAAACAATAAGAATTAAAAATTTGAAAATGTTTCTGATTTTGTGAGCTCGATTACATATAGATGCAGATAAATAACATCATTCTTGTGGTTCTATAAAGTAATAAGCTATTACTAGGTGCTTTATAGAGATTATATTGCTTTTCCTAAGAAATAACAGAAATATAAATCGACACTATTTTGAATGAATCCGATTGAAATAAAACAAAATACGTCTTCTAAATAAATAAAACATCTTTGACGTAAAACCGAGGATATAACAGAAAAATAGATGTCTTAATACATGGTATTGGTAAGTTAATGCGTGGTGTCAATCAACGTTTTCTACCTCTGTCATAAATAGAAGGTATCGGTAAGTTAATTTGAAAAATATTTGTCATAGCCTTCAACTTCATAGATAGATGTTATGATTAAGTCAATTCGTAGTAAAATTTCGTCACTGTTTCATACGTCTATCATAGAGAGATGGTATGAGTAAGTCAATTCGTAATAACATTTTGTCTTTCATTTCTGCCTCCCTTTTTAAGGGAAAAACTTAAAGCTTCCTAACAATAGTCATCAAAATAAATTACTCTATTTGCAAACACAGTAAATTTTTAATAAAAAAATTAATTAAGGAATGTTTGCGCACTCACTGAGTTAAGTCGCTAACGTGCCAACAGTGATTCGTAAATAATATCCCGAACTAACCGTAATAGATATCCAAAATATTCGTATTTGTTAAAACCATTGGACTGTTTAATAAATACTTATGTACATATACCAAATCAATACATCTGTACATATAAACACATAAATGTTATGTTATTTACCTCACTGATTGCAGATATTGCAGTACCTAAAGCCTTATGCCTTACGATCAACCTCATATGCCCCGGTGACGAACTATAGGGTAAATAAATAAGTAGTGAACTTAATCCAACTACTACTACAGAGTAAATATATAAAAGGTGACTTTAAATCAACTACTAAGAAAAATAAGTAACAATAATTTTTATTCACTTCTTGTTAATTTAAAAACTACAAAGGGAAAATGTTTATAATAATAAAAAATATTATTTTTAATTTACATTTAAGAAAGGAAAAGAAACTTACTTTATTTTTAAATTTTAAGGATAGAAGCACACAAACTAATAACATCGCACAATAATCTCATATTCTCAATATTACATGGCGAATAAATATAATACACAAACGCGATATTTTAAAAGCAATAAGCTTATCCCTACGTATTATCAATGGGGCGTATAAATTGACACAAATATTGCTCGCTTAAGAAAAGTCTGCTCTCAAATTATCCGTGGAAATCGTGTTTAATATTAATTCGTCGATGAGTCACGTGGGTGGCGCGAGCTTCATAACAGTTTCGGGGAAAATTTATTTTGTTTAAGCTCTCTCGCGATAATGCACGCCGCAAGATTTTATCGTAATATGTATTATTTTTTTGTCGAATATTATTCTGTTGGTTTGAGCGTGTATTTGTTTAAATAATTGCTTCATTTATGAGTTAGCATGGAAAATGTATTATATTTAAGAATATAGAAAAATATATTCAAATGCCAATTGTTATAAAAATAATTTTTTTTATTAACAAAAAGATTTTTTTCGAATTTTTTTATATGTTTCGCCCAAAGTAGAAAACATAAGCTTTAAATGGGTATTTTTTTTATTTTTTTTGGTGCAATATTTAAAGAGATCGAGCCGCTCGACCAAAAAACACCTTTTAGAAATAATATATTTAGATAGATTCTATAGATAAAATTTTTATATAGATAAAATGAAGAAATAAAATTCTTAAAATTTTCATTCAAACTGTCAATGAGATCGTTCAATCGAGAATAAATTTCTTTTTAATAATAAATTGAAAATCGAAAAAGCTTCCTAATACTTAAAAAGAGCTACATTAATTTTGACAAAGATAGAACAATTTTTAACATCAGTTAACAGTTTTTTTTTTAATTAATTTGGTCAGTGGCTACATTAAAAAATCAGTGGGTCTAAATTATTTTTCATAATCATTTCTAAAAAATAATTATTAGACTGTTAACTGATGTCAGTTAATAGTTTACTTTAATAAAATTGAAAAAAGCTATAACGTTTATTTTTAATAATATTGAACAGCATAAAAATAAAAATCTTATAAATTTTCATAAAAATTAAGGTCACTGTATTGTCGAAAAAACTACCTAAAACTCAAAAACAGCTAAAAAGCAATTACTTATAGAAAATAAAAGAAAAATTTATGATGTTAGTTAATAGTTCATTTTTAATTAATTTCTGCAGTGCCTTCATTAAAAAATCAAGAGATATTAATTATTTTTAAAAAATCATTATGTACTTCATTAGATTATTAATTTTATTTTTATTGACAACTCTCGATAAAAACATAATAAATGCGCCTCTCATGAAAATAGATTTTTGTTTCGTACTTTAGTTACAAATTTTATTTTAATTTTTTCTTTATTCTGATTATCAGTCGTTCAATAATTTGCTTTTTATTTAAAAAAAAAATTGTGCGTGTCAGCTCCGACGCGTGACTGAAGTTTACTCTTTAAGTACAAGTGTCTTTGAGTGTATAAAATAGGTAACATTGTGTATCAATATAAAAATAATCGCGATTTAATCTGGTTTTTTTGTTTTCTTAATCAATACGAGCCTATGTGTATCAAACTCCGTCACTGCGATTACGTCATAGGAAAAGTGATAAAAAAATATATTGATATCTTACTAGTTTTAACGCTCTGAACTCCCAATTTTACTCCTCATATAGCATACCGGGCGCTATATATGGAAAATCGAGTCTTAAAGAGTAAACTTCAAATACAATTGTTTTAAAAATTCCGTTCCATTCCTAGAGTATCAGACCCATTTCCACCCATATCCTTTGGCAAATTTACCCAAATGAACTACTCAAATTTGAAGTTAATAGAGAAATTTAATTATATCAATCCACATTACAATTTGACTATAAGTGATACTGAAAAATAAAATAAAATAAAAGTTAAAAAAACTAATATCCAAACAAATAAAACAGAAAGCAAGCTTTAAAAGCTTTTACACGTCATAAACATCCAAATATGCTTAAAATAAAAAATAAAATCGGAAACCTTTCTAAAAATAATGTTGTTCTTTCTTTTTAGTTGCTTATTTACATGAAAAATGGTGCACGGTAGTAGAAATTGTTGTGAGAAATATTCCATTTGGTTCTTTTTAATTAAAAAGTATCTAAGCAGTTTATCACACAAACGCCCTTGAAGCTAGTTTCACACTTTTTAATTGTATTTTAATTTTTTAAACCTTTGTTTTATTTCAGACTTTTTAGAAAAAGCACGTGTCATAGAAATTGGTGTAAACTGATTTACAATGCATTTCCTCCGCAACTGCAATATTGATTTTAAATTTGCAGTTGCGTTGCATTTTACAGCCTATGACGTTCTCGCAGTCATAACAAATCAAATGACGTCGATCACTCGTAAAAGTGGACCAGGCAGTTTAAGATTGAGTAAACATCTATCTATCCACATACATATACGGAAAGTTAAAATCAATGGCCTTCCTTTTGGCATTACTGCAGTCAGGTAAGAAAAATTCAAATAAATATTTCACTTTAGAATAAAATAAAAATTGTTACAATTGTGGTTTTATATTTTGTTATTTATCTATTTATAAAAATGTTAATTTAAGGCGTGTTAAATGAACTCTTTACGCCCGTCAGAACTGGTTTGTGCAGACATACTGAAATAGCAAAAAAATATATCCCACATAAATTAAAAAAAAACTAAGAATTCACATAATTTACTAGTATTTCAGATTAAATAATATTTATTTTAATTGAATATATCTAGAGCGGAAAAAATCGCTCAGGCACATGTCGTAAAAATAAATAAAAACCTAAACCATTTCAAACGAAAATTCCCACTTTCATGACTGTTTTCTTCTTCGTGGAGCTAGAGCCACTAAAGAAGATTAAATAGTGTCGGGGCTAGGTAAGTCTAATGGTCGCCCAGTGGTGGAAATTCGATTATAATTCATTAAATTTTTAAATTTGAAGGTTATTCGTTTACATTAAACTCATTCAGCCAATCTGACATTTTAAAATTTTCTGGCGACAATTGCACAGAATGTTATGTGTTTGACATTGCTAGTACGAACGTAAATATTGAATCTTTTAATTTATTTGTAATATATAATTTAATGTATTTGTAACACTTATTATTTACAAAATTTTAGTCTTCTGCACTATTTCTCCATATAAACATTAACTATGCGAAATCTCACACGCCTCCGTGCGCCTATATGCTTAAAACGGAGTAAGGTTTCTCTTCACTTATTAATATATAGATATAGTAAAAAAATTAAGAACTACATCACGTAGTTTTATTTATTAGGCAATTTTTAATTTATTTTGGCAACATGGTGTACATTGCCGAAATTTATATTAAATATTAATAAAAACCAATCGGTTTTTGGAATCGTTTCTAAAAGTTTTTATAAAATTCGTGAGGTTTTTAATGTTGTTTTTATATTTTACCAACCATACTTGATTTATTAAAAATATAATTTATACGTGTTTACAACATATAATACCAAAAAATAATAGCCAAAAAAATCAAAATATGTGTACGTACGCACACAATTTTTTTTGTCTAGAAAATATTGTCGTTCAGACAAATGCTATTAAAAATATAATCCTGTTTGATTAATATTTCGCCTGTGATTATTAAATCTTCTCCTACAATTAACTTCTTCAAAACATCATTGTCTTTTCTGTTTTGACATTAGGTAAGCTATATTCGATATCATTAATTCAGATTAGCAAATTTGTCACTCGAAACACTTTCTCAAATGCATTAAACATTGATTCTTCGAATACATTGATACTGCCTTTAAAAATATATTCTAGTTATATATCGTAGTAAATATCCGTGAAAGTTTCAGAAATTTTCACAAAAGTTCATTCGATGTTAACTTGTCTGCAGTTCAAATTCTGTTTGACTTCTTCTCGGTGGAGACTTCTTAAAGTGGAATGGAACTTTGCTTCGAGTTCAATTAAGTTTCGAATCCCAATAGGGTGTGTTTACATTTGAATTGATTGGTTGACAAATGAACCTTTTCCATTAATTTTAATCTAAAACTAGTTTCAATTCATATTTTACATTTACAAAGATTATCAAATAAAAAAAATACGTTATTTCGAATTTCTGTGAAGCCAAACTGTAATTAAAAATTGGGAGAATTATAATTTGTTGTGAAGTTTTAATTATGTTGTTAACACTTTATTTTCAAAGTGAA
This sequence comes from Druceiella hillmani, assembly GCA_039881145.1. Classification (NCBI taxonomy): domain Eukaryota; kingdom Metazoa; phylum Arthropoda; class Insecta; order Lepidoptera; family Hepialidae; genus Druceiella; species Druceiella hillmani. The sequence continues at coordinate 1,703,024 of JAYKKI010000081.1, forward strand.
ATGTATTATTATAACAATCAACTTTTGATTTCTGTTTGTCTTTAATTAAGTCGCACTATTGAGAATATCCCGTCTGTTTTAGAATGAGATTTGATTCTGATTTTGCTTAATTTTTTTTGTCATGGCACTATACCCAAAATAGTCCAAACAAACCCCCTGAAACGGAAAACTTCTGATAAAATTATATAATAAATATTTCATGACAAAGATCAGAAAACAAAATTTCTTAATGAAAATTGGAAGGTGATAAATAAACTCTGTTGTGGGCTTAATTATTCGTAGGCCTGCTTGCTAGTGCCAGGCGCTGGTAAACTTGGGGAGGGGGGGTGGAAGTGGGGGCCACTTTCCCACTTTATCTTATTCACTATGCCAAGACTATTTTGAACATGTTGCATGCAAAATTTGCTACTCTTTTGTATTGCTTGGGCTTTTAGCAATTTGTGATCTTCTGTTCAGCTAGATATTTTAACATTTTGGGGAAGTCGCAAAAACAAAATTGCTTAACTCGTCCTATGACAAAAAAAATCAGGCATGTAAATATACCTTCGGCTTGTGATTTTATTTTAATACTGTAGCACAAAGTTCAAGCTACAAAATGAGCTAGGTTAGGTTTTTCTTGTATCTATAAAGTGTTACGAAAAGGGTCAATGATTCTTATTTGTCTTTAACAGTGTATTCCATTTCCGCTAAGCACCTTATAATAAAATACTTAAAGTTAATTTGATTTAATGGAATAATTTAGAAATATCTGTATACCAGCTTCGACAAAAGTAAATTACGGTACTCAATTTTATTTCTGTTTTTATATAAGGTTTTGAATTTGTAATTTCTTCAAATTTTGGTTCAATACATAATCACTTTAATTATGTAATTATGTGATTAAGTGATCCAACATCATACCAAAACAAGTTCCATAATCAGCTTTCTTTCTCACTAAAATTTAGGACATCCTCCCACATTTTTACCAAATTACCTATATTTTGATCCAAAGATGATAAATTAAACAAGAAGTATGAAATAAGTAAAAAAATTTAAATTAAGTGCATTTATTTCAGTCTGTTAATAATCTCTTCTGCTACCATTGAATATACGCTATATTTTTTGACTTAATCAACCGATTAAACCTTATATCGAATACCTGTTTTTCATATCAACCTGTAACAGAAATTGTAAACGAATGAATCAGGAGAAATAAACTGGGACTAAGACGAGAGTAAACACAGTATTGGATCGTAGATATGAAAACTTCTCTAGTAACAATCTGAAGAGATTCCGCCTAGAGTTCATAAAGCTGCCTGTGAGTGTTTCGTTTTACGTATAAACGAATAAAATGAAATCTGAATTCATACATGCTCAGATGTGATACTATGTTACAAGGTGCAAGAGTCTTATAATAAATAGATTGAGTTATAAGATTTTAATTATAATATGTTCTCTGAAGACATGTAAGAATGTGTAAGTAATTAATTTTAAATACAGTGTAAAAGATATTCTCAGGATAAACTTAAAAATTTCAAAGTTGAAACTATACGACTGTACACCTCAATTAAAAATACTCTTTAATCTAGATTTGATGACACATTTTCAAAGGATATAAGCAGTGACATATTTAACAGATTGGATATGGAGGTCGGTTGAATATCAACCGACCTCCATAAAATTTTACCTACATTTGGATTATTGTATTAAATATCATCCAAGAATTTTTTTTTATTCAAAATCGCCCCGTTGGAGGTAAGAGAGTGAAAATGTTTATCTGTCTCTATTTAATATCACCTGTATCATTTACAGTCTAAAGTAAATTCAAATATAATTGTGATTAAACATTACAAATACTATACATATGAATCGATTGTACGTATCCAGTCATATATTTTATATTAATTGAATTTCTAAAGCCACGTTTTTGCACCAAGTTGCCTATTATGGATCATTCTTAAAATAATGCATTAAAAACAAGTAAAATAAAATTGCATTCGGGTCGATATTCATAAAAAAGGAAATAGTGAGAGGAATTGAATTTCTCGACGCATCCTGTTCTGATCGGAACCCCATTTGAATCTATATCATTTATATCGATAAGAGACACTTGCCAGTTCGTAGTTGATAAGAAACTGAAATTCGTTGACTTGGAAAAAAACTAAAACTTATTCAAAAATAAGTATAATTTTGGGACCAGTTTCAGTTTCTTTCAAAAACACTAAATTATTTTATAAGATTATTACGAACGCTAATATGTGAAAAACAAATAAGCTAATGTATTTCTTTGGTGCTATTAAAAATGGTTGTTATATTTTTAAATTTGTACTTTTTTTATTTTTAAGCACGTTATTTATAGTACATATTATAAACATAATACACGACAATTTAAAGCAATATTCTTATGACCATTGCTTTTATTATATGATCATTCCATAACTAAAACGAATACATGGGTACTTGACACTCATGGTCTTATAATTTATTAGATAAATAATTTATATTTCAACTAATATAAATTATTTATCTAATGTTAATCACCAAAACTATTATTGTGAACTAAGCATCCATTGAAGTTTCCCCATATAATTATTTTGCACTCTGCCATTGCATACATTATGTGGTTGCATGCATACAATTTGTGTAGTAAATGAAACTTAAATTCTTTGTAATTAAACTGTAATATAATTTAATATGAAGTTATTTTCAAAACAAGATAAATTTTGTTATTAATCTCAAAGTCCAGCTTAAACTTCACCATCGGACATTTGGCATCAATCTTTGCAATGCGTTTAATAATTCTTGGTAAGCATTTTGTGGAATATACATTGAAAAGTTTCTAATAATTGAAATCGAAACTTTATCATAGCTTAGTGCAAAAATATCTTCTTACATAAATTCCTATAATTTTTCAAAATAAAAAATCTAAAAATATTCTGAAGAGATCAAAACTGCCACTTACTCAGAAAAACAGACAAAATAATATATAACAATCAATACAGAATGAAATGGAAAGTTACTTGATGGGACTACGAGCGAGGTTGATGGGGAGATAACTACTTGTAAATACTTAATGTGGCTTACCCATAATAAAGATTTTATACCTTTCCTAACAAACAAGCTAACAAAAAAAATTGATGAAATAATTCAAATAATTAAAAGAACTTATTGGAACGATTGAGCAGAAAAATATTATCATAACTTCGCTAGATGCATCGTAAAATTATGATATTTGTATACATGTATACATAAAATACATAATAAATAACTTACAATCTCCCTAATTGTACATTTTCCTTGACTGCGCGCAAACGCTTTCTGGAAGACTCAATTTGGTGGAACATTTAAAAAAAATTAAAAAATTAGTTTTAATTAATAATGTCTTAACACAATTAGTGCGTGCGTGCGCGTGGGCGTGCGTGTGTGTGTACGTGAGCGCGTGCGTGTGTGCACTAGCCGAAATATTTATTTGCTCGGAGGCAGCAAAATATAAGACATATCATAATGTAAAGATAGATGTCGTTCCGAGCGGTTCCCTGACCACCATATGATTTTATGAATTCATAATGAAATAAACCCATCAACAAACGTCAAAGTAGTAGAATGCTGAATCGGTGTCCCAAAATCTGAGATGGATCGTATATTGCAAGGGAAAGTGATATCAATCATACCGCAAACAATAATTGGAACGTTTTTTGCTTGGGTTTACTAAACATACCGCTAATTAACTCCATTAAAATCTCACATTGCTTGAGCGGGGAGTCTTACGTATTATTATTAAGAAACCATTTAACTGGGTGTCTAGAACATATATATTTTCAGATATATAAACATATGGTATTCCAAAACGATGGTGTATCATGTCACTATATCTTCAACGTAACAAATTATTTATGAGTAATTGGAAGATTCAACAGGAAATGAGTAGGCTTTGGCAGAACCATAGCTTAGACTCCAAGCTACAATGTAATATGACAAATTGAATGCATATAAGATGAAATATAGTTATTTATTATTTTATTCTAGCTGTTTCCCAAGATTTCTCTTGCATGAAATTCGGATAAGAAAGGTTTTTAGAGTTTCTTTCATATATTACTCTTGGTTAAAAACTATTACCATACAAATTTCATCAAAATACATCCTATAGATTTCTTGTGATTGATGAACAAATTAACGTACAGACAGGGAGACAAAATTCTAATAACAGGCTTTCTGGCTTTTATTATCATTCTTTATGCTAAATGAGTACTCCTTTTAACTCCTTTTAAAATATTTTCCATGCACAGAATACACATTTCTACAACTTTATTCATAGCACAGAATTTATTTACATATTTACAAGTGTTGTTAGAATCTTTTGACATATGCCGAAATTAATTATGTAATGACTGAATTAACAATATTTTATTATATTAATACAGTTATATTTAAAACTTCAATATTTTCTCTATCTATTGTATAAATCTTTAATAATCTTTAATATATTCTCTATATAACATTGCATCTTTAATATATTCTCTATATAACATTGCAATATTTTTTTGATTCCCTATTTGAAAATACCTATGTACCATACCTTTAACCTTTCAACCACTTAAAATTGCACGACCTATCGAAAGTGAGGTACTTTCGATCCTCTGAACAAGTGATGTAAGGAACGAAAACGTTATATGGATATCACTCAGTTTCTTGTCGCCTGCGCCCTGTCGCATCTCATTTGTTCTTATCTTGCAACGCTACCGCGACGCACTTCGCATTCTTTAGTACACAAAATTCGCGTATTTAGTTCAAATATTTGGGCATACATTTAATCTAGTGGAGATTTACCTGACTGGAAGGTAGTAGATAAAAATAAGCGGCGTATTTTGCTGGCATGTGAAAATATCTTGTTAATAGAAGCATTTGGAAGCAAAAAAATGAAAATCTAAAGATATTATAGCCGATCGAAATCGAAGTTTAAAAATATCACCGCTTTTTGGGGCACCCCAAAACTCCATTTCAGTTGAATGGATATAAAAAATTTTGTTTTTAAATTATGTACCCGTAATATGTAAATAATTTAATAAAAATATTGTGTACCAATAAGTGTTTATAAATGCCTAAAGATGTACGGAACCCTCGTAGAGCGTGTTACACTCGTGCTTGATAGGTTTTATTTAACATTCATATTCGCATTCTTATTCATAAAAATCATTCGAATATTTTACGAATGTGATTGTAATGAAATTTTCGTATAGAGTTAATTAAATAAAAATTAAATTTATTTTTTTTACCATAATTACTTATTAATTTTCCATTAGCTAATATAATAAATTTTGAGAGAAAAAATACAATAAATTTTTCGTCACAATAGCAATAACATTGATTCAAATTTCAACTTACCAACGTTTCACCACGACTACAAATAATTATTGTAAACAGAAACGCAATTTTTCTTTTAATAAACAAAATAAGAGTTTCATTTTTTAACATTTCTTTTATTACGAATTCTTGCAGTGTTTTTCTGGGGCTGAGGTGTGTAACGAAGGCTAGCTCCGATAAAAATTAGTTCGCTGGAAACACACATGGGCGGCGTAACTAAATATTTTCTTACTACAGGATAAGGAAATTTACATTCCTACTTATTCATTTTACACCACATTAGAGGGTCCACTTTACTTTTCACAGGTTTTTATTTAAATACTTTACAAATTAAACGCTGTAAAAAAATTTTAATAGTATTTCCATCGTGTTGGCTTTCTATGAATGTGGCCGCGGTAAACGATATTTCATTTTCCGAATCCAAAAATCTACGACTGATTTCTCATTTTAAAACAAGAATTGTATCTCCAACACAATTTTTTGAATAAATTAAATTCTTCACTCTCTTTTCCAATCTAGCAATTAACAAAATCACTAATAATATAAAAATATTAAATGCACTTAACTCCTTGGTGATAGCTTCAAATAGTTTGAGTAAACAAGTCAGTTTTCCACAATCGTCTACTCTTCTGAAATCAGCTGTAAAATTGTATTACTTTTCCACGCGTAAAGACATAAAGAGTCTTTCTTTTCCAAATTGCGTTCCATAAAAAGGTACTTCTCTACTTTGAAGTGCATTTTTTGTTTAAACTTTGAAATGAAATTGATTAAGTTATCGTTGTAACGTTACAAGCTCATTTTGAGCTCTATGTCATTATATGTTGCCACCATTTTGAATTTCATAAGCGCTATAACAACGATTTCTCGCATCTTAAATAACTTTCAAAACTAACTGAATTTAGTGTAAAGTACAGTCAATGTTCCGACCATGCAGAAAGGGAATAATATTTCTCATCTTCGTACATGGATTTATATTAATACAATATAATTTTTCTTTATACATTTCTCATATTCACAAAATATTTTCAATTCTCGCAGCAATACTTTTTCCCGGTATAAATCATGCTGAGATTTTAAATCATAGGACGGACATAGGTGCTTTATAAGTTACGTAAACCCAAAACATTCCGACCAATTAAATGATAAGTCCCCCGTTAAAATTATTTCGCTTTTTAAATTATCGACCGCTAAAGACTTGACATTGTTGTTACCCTACTGTTTGATTTTTGGAGTATAATCAAGAATATTGCGATTAACGTCAAACAAAAACACAACGTGGATTATTCTCAGCAGTAAACACGATCAGCCCACCTACATTTAATGTGAAAATGTACATTCAAAAGGAAATATTTGCATTCGCATTCACGAATAATGGTCCCGAATAATTGCATTCGTATTCGTATTCGCGAATAATGGTGCAGAATAATTGCATTCGCATTGGCATTCTTCAATAGTGGTGCCGAACAATTGCACTCGTATTCATATTCGCGAATAGTCGTGCGGAATAATTTGCACTCGTATTCGTATTTATGTATAGTGATACCGAATAACCGCATGCGTATTCGTATTCACGATTGTGTAAAACCTGTATTCGTTACATCACTGCAATGTGTAAATTATACAAGGAAAAAAAATAAAAAAATATTTTTCACTCTGCATATAACTAGTATTTAAATTAGAACCAGACGATGCTATATTTATTAGCTGATATTTGGACTCAACAGTTAAAATTGGAAACATTAGTAAAGAGATATTTATAGTTACCCTTATATTCTTATTTTTTATCTTTTATTAGTTTGCAAAACTAAGTTAATTAAAAAATAGTGTAACAACATGGATACTTATTTGCACTTCAGAATAATTCTGTTTAACTAAAAATTGTGGAGTAGCGTCGGAGTTTTTTATTTTTTTTCTTAACCGTGTTTATCAATAGAATCTAGAACAAAGGATTTTAACTTTTAGTCTAAAACTCGGTACTTCTTAGTTCAGACTCCAGAATTGATTACTCTACTAGCAACTGATTTGAAGAATCAACGAATTAAAATATACTTACTAGGTAACTATATCACTTTTTCCAGAAATTGACACTTTAAATACTATTCAAATGACAATTTAAATATATGTGCCCGAAAACGATAGCATGATTACACAATGGCGCAAAATGTAAATGATTTCAACGTCAATAAACATCTGTTTAAGTTTTGTAGATGGCATTTTTAGTGTTAAGGAGTTGTGATGTAGGCTTTATTATGTAGAACAGTATCTCTCTATGATCAAAGTGATGGAAGAATTTACGACGTACTCCTCTGTCACCACGAGTTCCATGGTGATATTTACTTCTGACTAATTGTATTAAATAAAAAGGGAAAATGCCAAGAGTTTGACGACACTCCAGCTGAATTTAATTAGTAACGTCCGCTGTAATACAATTACGTAATGAACGTATTTTTTTGTACTGAATTGAAAATTTTTAGTCAGACAATGAAGATTTTTTTTCTAAAAATGTAAGTACCTTTGAAAAAATTACAAGGTTCTTGAAAAGTTTGCCTTATTTCGTTGATTAGTTTAAAATAAAATGTAATGAAGAAAAAATAGGGAAAAAAAGATTTGAAAAAATTAAACTTTTTTTTATTTTAAGGATATTACAGAATATATGACGAATGAAGTAATTGCAACTTGGTGATTAACCAAAAAAATGGCTTAATATTTCTTTTTAATTTTTTTTACACCCTATTAACTTTCAATTAACGGTAAACATTAAATATGGATTTACCGTTGTAATATTTCATTTAAATGATCCACATCGATATAATTTTTACAGCGAAAATGTTCCTTAAATTTTCCCGTCAATCATTTTTTTCCTTCAATATGTAATGCAGATCGCTCTGGTACTTAAGGATGTATTAAAATTACGTTGATGGATTTATTTATTTTTTCCTTTCAGTTTTATTTCGTAGGTAGAAAGGAACTTTAAATATTTATTTTACTAGTAGATTAATGTTGATAATTGTAGTTTTTATAAAAAAAATGTAAACTTGTTCATCCCTCTACTATTTTAATAGTTTTTTCTTCTTTGTATTACATATGCCTTATAGTACACCCACTACGGTATACGCGTATGATTTTATGTAAACAGGTACTCCGTGTTAAGAAAAATAAAAATACATAAATGTACATATATAATTACATTTTGTTTTGTCAGAATTAGAATCCTTTATTTTTTAAGTTAATAAATAAATGTCAATAAGAAAATATATTTCAGAGCATGCTTAACAAATTGAAAAAAAAAATTGTAATTATTCCCATGGTTCTATTTTGGAAGTAAATGCTGTCCGCACACGCTTAAATATTGTAATAATTTTATACGAAGAAAATTTTGTAATTTTACATCAAATTTTGAACCTTTTTCGTACTCTCCTGTAAACTAGCAAAATATGGGTCAAATTTTCTTCCTCGGAAATGTTGATACGCAAGTTATTTACACTATTATAAAGCTGAACCAAAAATTGGCGCAGTTATGACGAGGAGACATAAAGAAATAACATTTCAGAATCTAGTCTGATTTTCTCTAATTAAACACAACGACCGTAAAATGTATTTGATATTGCTGCCTGGGTTTGTCTGCTGCATATATTGAAGTCATGCACAGTGCACTAAAAATTCTATTTTCGTGTTTATATATGGGCGAAATTCATCACATCATTTTGTTTTAAGACGCTCGAATCACGTGTTCTGTTATGAAAGAAATTTTGATTCCCAGTCCAGCGCTCCAGGTATTTTCTTTACATGGTTCTACAGCTTTCAATTGGAACTAGATGTATTTTGACATAAATTTATGTTGACGCTGTGATTGAGTTGATTTGTTTTTTTAAATAAATAAGCTTCTCTCTACGAGTTTTGTAAAAATTTTTTGTTGTAAAATCAATATTTTTGACATTAAAGCATTTTTTTATTATTTGAGTTTACCTTTATCTAAATTTTTATTTCTGATTAGTTGACATTATGCAATGTGTAATTGTTTCATTTTTGTTTAATCTAAGGGAATTTCGTACAACAAATAAAGTAAATAAAAGAGGGGATAGGAAAATTGAAAAGAAAATGTTTAAAGAATAATTAATTAATATAGAATTATACAATTTTTCATTCATTCTTTAATGTTAGATAATATTGTTTAGTGTTCCCTACCTGTCAATGTACCTCTTTTAAATTTTACAATTGTATAATTTTTAAACCGTAATAGATTCACAACATTGATAAATGTAACATATCATAAATTAGGCACAGAATTCTGTTTAGAAAGTTCATTGGCAATGAAATAATTACTCACAGTGATTAAGAATAAAATGTTATATCAAATATTGACTTCTCGACAGCGATACATGGTTGTTCATCTCGTCTTTCTTAAAGTCATTAGCCATATTTAGTGTCAAAGCTTACAGAAAATCATAAAAGAAGTATGAATAAGAAAAGAATCGAAAAAAAAAATTTCTTACTTTAAAGCTGTGTTGATATTTCATTTATAGATATTGATAATATTCATTATAAAATACCCTATATTTTATTTGTTTTTACAAGTCCTTCTATTTATGTTAAGAAATTATAAATTTATAGTTTTTTCTTTCCTACTAATTTCCTTCTGGACATACAATGCTTACACGCTTTGCAGCTTGGGAAAAACGGGTCCTGTTCATTTAAAAGATTCTCAGCTCTTCGTACCTGTTAATTTTCGGTGCCGGTGTAATCATATTATTTTCTGTATAACTAGCGTTTGGATTCGAATTATACTGAAACTATCCACTTTCCCACGGTAGACAGTTATTAAATCACTTTGGTGAGGTTTTGCACCATGGTGTGATTTGTTTGTGATGACAAAGATTTTTCCGATAAGTTTCATCGCCATACACAGTAGTGTCAGAATATTTATTATTATTATTAAAACGTTTTTATTAAGTTCACTTGTATTTTATTAAGTAAATAGCTCTAGGAAGTCAATTTTCACCAATCTTGTCCTTATCTTGAAATCTATCTGCTTTTTTCATTTTAATTATTATCAACAGAGAAATGTCTTTAACATATTATCAACTGAGAAATATCTTTAACATATCCTCTAATGAATTGTTTCCACAATATTTAAACTGTGCTCAGTTTATGTGAAATACGCCTGTTGGTATTTTCATTATCCAGATTTTTTTCTTTCTGAGCTGGGACTTATGGTTTTTCAATATAAGCTTGACATAATTTTTCAAGTTTCTCTTAAATTTAACGAATGAAAAATGCAAAGAAATAAAATACAAGTATAAGCCTTATCTATTCCATTATCTATAGATCCATTTCTATTTCATTATCAACAGAGATATGTCCTTAACCTTACCTCTCTAATGAATTATATCCACATTAATTAAGCCATGCTGGGCGTCTTCAGCAGACACCTCAATAATGAAGAGAAAAAGGTGGTGATTAACTTCTTTATGTAATTCTTGTCTCATATTTCTGAAATAATTTCTGTAATCAATCAGGTCTTCAGATCAGATCTGCAGACTACGTAATATGTATATACAAAATAGGTGTTCGTATGTAATATAATTTTATTTAAATTATAAAAATAAAAATGTACTTGGAAAGCCCCAATGGGATAACCTGCTTTAAATATCTTCATCTGAAACCTACATCGATAATTTACCTTTAACAAATAAATACATAGTTAGGTAATCTTCTAAATTGGCTTCAGCTAAATATAAATCACAATTTCACGTCGGCGCGAAGACAAATTTTGCATGGGGCTTTTGCGAAATGTATAACAAACTTGTTCACTATTTCTTATTTATTTGTCATTTTCTATTTGTGTTCCGTTTCAATAATATTTTTGGCTTATATTCTGTTGAGACTTATATTCACAGTTAAGTTTCTCTATATAGGTACAGTTTATTTTACGATCGTGAAGTTTATTTTACGACAATAAAACAAGTTTCCCGATTTTACGATAATAGGGCACCTTTTACGATAACAAATCTTATTTCCATTGTTGATAATTAATATTTCGCCATCTTCTGTAACTTTAAATTTTATGTTTATTTAAAATAAATAAAAAAGCTTCTATTCCTTTTAAATATTGAAAGTGATTAAATGAAGGTAATCCTTTTGAGACGTTTGTTCCACGAGATAAAAGACAATTTTAATTTTAGCTCAATCGGACTACATTAGTTACATAACCTAAATCGTATTTTTAAAATGTTTTTAAATGATTGGGCTCAATTTAAAAGATTGGGTATTGTATTTGTTAAAATTTAAACTCAACTCACTGACTTTGAACATGGTTTCCGACTTGGACGTTCTTATTCAGAATTATGTCTTGTATTCAATTGATTAAGAACACGATGGAGTTGTAGCCTATCTCCACTCAGTTTTAATGTAAGTAATTGTACAGAGATGACCTAGTGTCGTGCTCGAGTCCCCGTCACGTTTGTATAGGAACTGGCGGGCTCTTGTTAAATTTTTGGGATCTTGGTGTAGTTATGGTCAGCCGCCTTTAATTTAACGATTACATTATTAGTAACTGTAAGCCAGTATATCAAAACTCGGATTTGTCTTGAGGCACTTCCGATGCCATCAATTTATTAATAAGTGTACTAAGGCTTAAACGACATAAGGCTTATATTCATACGATAATCTCGTTCGTAGCAAATTGGAAACATGTTCAGTTATTTAGTCTCCATATGAGGTAAGTTGTATTCTTATGTTGGAGAAAACACAAAGAGGGTTAATTAGATGTCTCTTTAAAAATCCTCGTTAATACCCTTAAATAAAAGTGTCACTTTTAATTTTGAGCATGTCATATGTTACACTCTACAAGTAACAAGAAAATTAAATGTATTCCTATATTTATTCAAAATGTCAGTAAGTCATATCGATATCAATTGTTCAGTATTGTGATAGGTGTCGTTTTTTTTATCGGACTGTTACGCGCAAATATAAAAACATCCATCTACAATTTTCCGCGCTTTTAATATATTAACTTAATTTTGGAGACACGGCTCTAACTTGACTAGTACTTTTCTTCGATTTTAAGAATCAAGGTCGTGGAATATTTGGATAGATCACGACCTATATATTATTTTTAACCTATTAAATTTATACTTATATATATTTATATCCATATCATACTCGCGTGTATTTTAAGGTTCCGTACCTCAAAAGGAAATAAAAACCTCGTAAGATGTGTGCGTCTTTCAGTTGATAAGAGAATTTTTTCCTGACCTGACGAAGAAGCTTAAAATTTAGTATATCGTATCGATACCTAATTTTTAAGTTATACGGAGATTTAAGGTGGGACAAATTAACTACTATTTTTTTTCATTAATACCATATATAGTTATTGTCATTTGATAGAACTGGCTACAAGGGACTTTAAATCTCTTTTTTTCACAATTTCGGATAATATGGCTTCAAAGATATAATGATAAATTTGCAAAAAATATACCTCCGCCCTGAATCTCTAAAACTACTGCTCCAAAAATTATTTAAAAACAAGGTCTTTGAAAGTTTGCGAAGATAGTAATCAAATTATGACGATGTTTCTAGATGTTTCACTTTTAATATATACATTTCTACCTCATTATCACATCATCATCATCATAATGAGCCATCCTCAACCATTTTGATGTAGGCCTCCTTCAATCTGCAACACTTGGTCCCATTTTGGGCTGTCTGGATCCAGTTTGGTTACACATCATGTCATGTCATACGGCCGCCCAACTTATATTTTGGTGAATTTTGTGCCATGAATGCGACTTTCGAGCAATGTGGCCAGCCCACTGCCACTTAAGTTTCGCGGCCGCTACTTAATTATATTAGGTATCCTTTAAGTATATTCTTTAAGTTCAAATTGGACTTATTACCAATTTGAACTTAAAGAAGTATGGATGTGGTATGATATGACATTGCCTACATCTTTACATAAGAGTATAATTAGCGACGTAAATTTATATGTTCAAGTGACCTCTTCAGACTTTCGGGCAGATATATATGGAGTTTTGATAATCTTAAATACATCCCTCTAATATTCCAATATAAATATTGATTATTATTGAGATATATGCCAGTTAATATGCTTTATTAATGTGCCAAATTACAAAGTTCTACATCAAGCATTTCCTGAGAATAACGACTGTGACAGGCGGACGGACGGACACGTAAGTGATCTTATGACGGTTCTATTGTCCCTTTGCAAGTACGGAATCCAAAGAAAATTGGGTTCAGTTTATAATTAATAATCTTTCTCTCAATGCGTCCCCTACTTCCTCTAATTATCCAACCATAGATTTAAAAATCGAAAAGAATACTAAAGCAGCCACTATTTATATGAATATACGCAATTCTTTAACTAAGGAAATCTGATCTTGTTCTGATGTGCACCTAGTGGTTTTTTTTGTAATTAAAGATTTTAGCTATTGCAAAACGTAAATTTATAAAAGAAACGTTATTATCGTTGTCTATTTCATATAGTAAAGATTTCTCCCGGTTGTTTAAACACGAAAAAGAAGTACGTTTTAATTCCTGTCTTTACGATATTTTCACACTAAATCCTCAAGTAATGGTCCTCGAATCGTAAAGGTTACGGCACATTAAATAAGTCGCAGTTTAAAAGCGTCGCCTGAGATTTTCGGTCCTTTTATTGTCTAAGTTTGGAAGCAACGATCCTACGATAAATAAGTAGCATTTTAGAAGACGATTGTTGGAAATTCGAGATTATTGTAAATTTAGTTGTTCGCAGCTTGGAAGTGGTGAAAATTGTTACACTTAAATCGTTGTTACTTTGTGAATCACATTATGACATCCAGTCACTTACGATTAACTATTGACAAAATATCATATTATCGTCGATAATAGAGTAAAGGAAGTTTATACATATAAAATTCATATATTATGATATATTTACTTTGTTATGATGCAATAGTTTTTTTTTTCTTCAGTAAGAATTTAATTAAACAGAAATACTTTGATAATCACAACCATTACAATTCTTATCAATTACATTACGGTTTTCATACAAAAATTTAATGTTATCGCTTTTACAGTGTTTCTCTTCTCTAACGACATAATACTTGTATTGTCCTAATGGGGACCCCGTCGTTCTCTTGGCCAGATATGTCTAATGTGCCATTCTTGTAATACAAACCGTTCCAAGGGTTCTTCGTTTCTGGAAATATGGCTGAAGGACCAGTATCCATAGATGCATTGTTAATGAGAGCATTTATTTGACTTTTATCTCTTTCACGATGCATACATTTGCGCTGATATGCCGTATCTTAACAAAATATCTCCAATACTACACCTCCAGGGCATGTCTCTGCCGTCGGTCTTTCAATCAGAGATACATCATCGTCAAACAAATCTTGGTTTTTAGTCTTTCTTTTTTCTTTCCACATATTGTCGAATATTTTTACGGAAGTTATTGTAATAGCATATAACATGATATGTACAAGATATTAGTGACAGAACATAATACGATATATACCTACATGAACCTTTACACATATGGCCACTTTGATGAATACATTTATACTCCCACATTATTCCACTAAATTTCAAGGCAGTACGGACTTATATTATTCCTTGGTAGGCTACCAAGAAGAAGAATTTCAAGAAACTAAAATAATTATTAGTGACGGGTAAGTCACGTCACTAATAATTATTTTCTAATAAATATTTATTATCTTTGCAATAACTTGATTATCATTGCTGAGTCCATCCCGGTAAAAAAGGAAAGAAAATCAAATATGGGTAGTTTTCTTGCGAATAACGTTTATAAAAATTGGAAAATTCCGTTTATTTTCTCACGCTTTGACATTTTCACGTCACAGAATATTAACTAAATAGTAGAATAACAGTGACCGCTCAAGTTTTTCTGCTCTTGATTGTTTTATTTATGAAACTGCTGCTTGATAGTGTCTCAGTTTCGAGGAGCGTTCGTTACATTTAATTATACACAATTTAACGGTTATGTAGGCTACAATATTTAGTTACCAAAATGTAACTTTCAAGTAAGTTCGGCCTTGCTTGAGAAAAATAATTTATTTCTGAATAGAAATTTCCCACTATTTTGGTAATTTTCATATTATTTTCACATATAAACAGTCCACGCTAATGTTATAAGTAGGAAAGTAAATTCGCCAGTCTTTCTACTTGTTATATTTTCACGACTAAACAACAAAGATGATATTTGAACAAATATGAAACTTGGTAAAAAAATAACTCGAGACCTGGGTAAAGGGTTTGTGATATCATCGTAAATTTAATAGGGCAAATTTCAAGATGGTTCATTACTTTAGATTCGGGAATTTTTTTTTAGATAGCTTTCAATTTAATTATTGGCGAGTACATAAAAAATATATTATTTATACAACTATGAACAAAACAAAACTCATAAACATGTACTTTTTACGACGTCACAGTACAAAGTATTATACTGCTAAAAATTAAAATTAAGATGTACTTACTAATTACGTTTCACACCTCTTTCACTTCTATTTTCTTCAACATATATATAACAGCTACAAATAAGTAACATTCCACAAGTTTCTGCGTTTCAATAATGACTAACAGCACAGTAGACTTGACAGTCGTTTCAAACTCATGGAGTCATGTATACGCAGACTATATTAGCGAAGTGTGGTGAAGCTTGAGAAAAAGGCAGATACACATTACAAATTACCTTGCCCGAATAGCCGAATATAAAATTCAGCCGTAAGTTAATTTTATCTCGAACAAAGTCCCGTGTTTACGGTTATATAGAATTGTTGTTGTCACATATCCAAATATACAAATTTTGTTGTCCAAAAATATAATAAGCCTAATGTTTTGAGGTCACTAATCAGCTATCATAACATAAAAAAATTCCTTTAGATTCCTCCAGTTTTATAATTGTTTCTTAAGTGTGACTTTCTCTTTTCATATAATTGTTTTTTTTTTGTGGTTAAAAAACTAGCAATATACATTAAAGTAATGTTATAGGGAATTTAAAACCTTTGGCCTATTTTTATTTGAAAATGTTTTCATTTGAAATAAAAATAGGCCAAAGGTTTTAAATTATTAAGGCAGTTTAAATAATTCAGGCAGTTTTATTCTCTTTTTTTCCATTTTTACATATTCTTTTATAACGCATTTGTTATATCTTTTGCTACATAATAAAGTTCTTTTTTATCTTGTATAATCCTTAAACTTTAAAAAATATCTTTTCCCCATTAAAAACAAAATCTACTCATTTGTACTAAAAATTTTTGCAAAATAAAACTGAATATTTTTTATAAATCCACCGAGAAAAAATACCGGACCATGAATTTTATAATGAACATGAGAAGGAATGAAACTGGTCTGAAAAATAATATTTAAATGATAAAAATACAAGAAAACGCGAAAATGTATGGAAATACGTAAAGAAGAAATTGTACAAAAATTTTTAAAATATATTCGAATGGTAATAAAAACTGGCAGTTGACTTTAAAGTCAAGAAATTACAAAAGCGATATAAAATACGATATATGAAATTTTTAGTTAGACATACGTGTACTAGTTGGTGTGGAAGATGAACCATGTCAATCAAAACTGAAACAAAGTTAAACTTTTGTAAGATAATTAAGGAAAATTTGGGCAAAATAATAATAATCTCTATATAATACGCAGAAATGAAGAATTAGGAACATTAATTAAAGAACAATACGCCAATATTTATCCAGCAGATACTTATCGATACCCAGACATATATAAAGAATAAAAGTGACGGTATTAATAAGAAAAAATTACAGTGTGCTTTCACTGTAATTTAAAAAGAAGGAAAGAGAAACAAAGAAAGACAAGAAAAATATTAAAATATTACGTAATCATAGTAAATTAAAATATTTGTAATATTTATTTGGCAATTTTCAGCTAATTAATAATATTAATGTCCCTGGAGTTATAGAAATCATTTTACAGGAGAAAATTGGCAAAATTGTTCTTTTTAATTCTCAATAAGGTGGTTTCATAATTATCATCCCAAATAAAATCTTTGGGAATTATCAAAATTATTTCTTTTCATAAGGTAAAAATGATAATTGTTAAAATAACTGATTTATACTTTACATATTTCATAAAAGCAGGCGTTTAAACAATATTTTTGTTACGATATTATGCAGGACCAGGCAATTATTTACCAAAAATTATGAAAAAAAACAGTTTTCTAAAAATCTTAAATTTTGTAAGAATTCAATAAGAAATATCGTGGCTCATATAGTTTTGAAAACATTAATGATATGCTTAGCTTGTGAAAAATTTCTAAGTAATATAATTATGTGTTATTATCAACACATAATTATACTACTTCGAAATTTTTATAATTGTGAATAGTTTAATAAAAACATCTTTGGTCCCTTAAATGTCCTTGTGTCGCAAATTTTAGTTTTAACTGCAATTGAAACATGCAGCTGAAAGAGTAAATTTCGTCGAAGCTGATTGTAATTTATATAACATCAGTACGTAAATGATTAGAGAAATTCTTGCACAATATAGACAATATTGTCTAGAATAAAGTTAAGGGTTAGTTAGTAATTTCAAATTTTTAATTAAAAAATATGTAGTAACATATTTTTACACATCCAACTGATACGTTACTAGAATTGGGTCAGTTTTGTACATATCGCATTATATATTTATTACGCGTGAAATTATCGATAAAAAATTATTTTAATAATTCAAATTTTTTCAACTTTCGTTCGTAAAAGTTACTGTAATTAATTACACCAATTTTTAGTTATTTTCATCACTTTCTATGAATTCTAGAACTCATTCATTCGGTAATACAATACTTACAAGTACATAGCTTGCAATGTTAATAGGAAAAATTATTAAGTCAACAAATTAATTGGACTTTCTGATCTCATGTAAATATTGTAAAGTAAAACCATGTATCAGAACATAAGCACATGTATAAAAATACCGACACTATTCTAGTTCACACGTGCTGATACCCAAAAAGTTTCTAATCTACATCATTTCTTTGTGTGGGAGTAAAAGGAAATTTGCCCAAACTCACAAAAACTTTTGTGTGTTTACCCTCCGACACTGGTACAGTTTGGAAACTACGGTATGAATTATGCACGAAACGTGAGGAAAATCTCAGCAAACGATTTCTTTTATATTTCCGACATGATGTAAACATTTAATGGGCATGAGCTTTTATGTGTGAGCTTAGGTAAACTGATATAAATTTGTAAGAATTATATAAGCGAAATAATATGCTCTACACTAGCATATAAGAAATTGTGTTGAAATATTATTAATATTAGCTAATTTTGAAAAGTTTCGTCCACTTTATACCAAAATAGTTGTATTATAACAAAGATAAAATTAAATTACAGTATGCTGTACAATGATTCCACAGCTATGGAAGTATATGGCAGCAACTGGGTTGAAGATTCCATTAATATTTTGTTAATTTAGCAGAAATAATCCAACCTGATAATTTTATTTATAAATGTTACAAGAAGTAAAGTACAAGAAACAAGTACGATATTTCAAGCCAATTCGATATGTTTTTTAAGTGAAAATCAAATGCATATTGCAATTTCATATACTCGCGAGTAAGTTCACTTCAAATTTACTTGAGTAAACGCATTAGTCGATAAAAAATAAAGGTATTTCCTAGATTGCCATTAGTTAAGGTAAGTTGAAAATTAGATTTTGAAAAACAACTACTTCGGTTGAATATTTTATATTTTTTATTTTACTGCAGTAAAAATTGTAATTTTATAGCACATTACAATTTTTATATCATTTTACTCAGCAGTTGAATATGGATATTATTATAATACAACAATTATTTGGTTGGTCCAAATAGCTTTTGAAACCGCGCCGTCTTGATAATGGCTGTAAGAAACTTATTTTAAGATTTAAGTCGCTGTGAAAATTACACAATAATAAATATTGTGCGATGACATTTAAACATCAGAGAGAAATATTTTGGTAAATGCCGATGCCACAAACAAACCATAACTTCCGGTAGATTGATGTGTATAGCAAACTAATGTTCGGAAATGTTATTTTTGTGGTCTAAAACGTGTTAATTTTTCAGCATTACAAAAAACGTCCTCTAATAAATTAAATATATTATTTCTAAAATAAATGGCGCACATACCTATATAACTGCCTTCCGATGGGACCTACGTTTGTTATCATAAGTGGCGGACAGGGATCATCACCATAGCAACAGGTATCTATCTACTGTGATGCTGCGTAACTACGGTAAATTTAATCCCTGCCTATAGATACGTTCCCATTTTACTAATGTGATTTCTCGTAATCAGGGTAACCGCTTTAGAGAGGATTGGGTATGAAAATCGTCTTGATGAAACAATAACATTGGCCATATAATCTTCTTATGGTAAAACGGTAAATTTATCTTAGTCATTATGAAGATTTCCTTATTACACGTTTTATTTTTTTGTTCGTTTGCATTGAATTAGATCGGTAAGTGTAGATGTCACAAACAAACCATAATCTCCGCATAATCCCTTATGTTAAAATTACATGTATAAGTATTCATTTTTAGTATTCCGCCCCTCAAAAGGAAAAAAGGAACCCTTATAAGATCACTTTGTTAGCCGTCTATCGGCCTGTCAAAACTCTTTTTCTTAGGAACGCGTGGAGGTATCAAGTTGAAATTAATGTCCGATACTTGTATCTATGGTTCTTTGGAAAGGAAGCTTCTAAGTCAACACAATCAAAAAGAACCTTAAAAATACGATCACTTATACAATTTTTCTATACTCGCAAATAGTCAAAACCCCGTAACGCGAAGTGGGTGTTTACCTTCACTTAACTTTAACTTTAGAATCATGAAATTTGGCAAGAAACAAGGTCTCACAGCACAAGTAAAGGAAAAAATTCGAAAATCGAAACAGAATCGAAAAAGACGAAAATCCTAAATTTGTAATTATGGCACATAAAAATATATATTCTTTTATAAATATGAACCTATGAAAGATATAGTACAGGCAATATATTTTTCTTCAAATAAAATAAAACTTTTTACATAATTGAATAGAAACATTATGTACCATTAAATGTTTATAAATGCCTAAGTATGTACGGAATCATCGTAGTGAAAGTTCCACTCGTACTTGGCGGATTTTTTAATTTTTTATTTTTGAAAGATAGAATTATATGCAATACATTACTTATGCAGACCAAAATAAATAGAAAGTAATTTTGGTATTTTCAACAGGAGAAATTTGATAGATTTTAATTTCGTGGTCTAAAATGTGTTAATTTTTCAGTATTTTTGCATCCAGATACGTAGGTTAAAATGTCATATTTTAAAGGATATTTTGATAAAAAAAAGTTATGAAAAAATTATTTTAGGTTCTTCCTTATATCTAACCTAACAATTATATTTTAATTATATACTGTTTCGAAAGCGAAGAATAAGGTACGAGCAAGTACGAGTAAGAAAGTTCGTAAGTACTTGACTGGAAGTAAGATATTGCAATACAGTGTAAGTTGCAGAAGTCTAGCTAACTGAATGAACTTTCCACTACACCACATACTCTTTTATATACAGTAACATGAGAAAGTAACAAGACAGAGATGGCGATACACGAAAGTCGAGGTAGAGCGTTGCGACAGAGATGGACAGCCGATGAGCGAGACTGATAGTAAGTTCCATACGGTGATTTCTGGTGATTGTTGGATAAGGCAGTTCGTTTTTCTCGTGTAGAGTGAAGGCGGGTTTTAGGCGGTTTAATGAAGTGGTTGCTTACCTATATGGTAACTGAACGGTGAATATCATGCTATCTCGTTTTAGTATTTTATAAGATCCATCGTATGGTTGTTGTAAGAGTCTTTTCACAGCGTCGTTGCGCAGAATTTATGTTCACAAGTCAAGAGGTCTTGGTGAACGAATAAAGGTCATTAAGTAGTTGTCTCACGTAATTGTAGTCTAAGTCAGCTTGTCTGTTGCTAGCTGCAGTCAAGAATTCTCTCGGTAATCTTGGATTATAGCCGTAAGTTAGTTCGGCGTCGCTCCTGTGCGTAAGGTGGTAAACCGGCTTGTGAACCAAGGAGCAGGTGATTCATATGTTCATGATATTTAGCTGCACTATCATGACCTTAGAGCGGCTTTGAATGAACCTGGCCAATGCTCGATGTTTCCATTGCAATGAGATTGATACGACATGCTTCGCCTTTTTGTCGAAACCTTAGCAATAAGTGATTGGCGAAAAGCTGGCTCTCGATCCTTGGCCACTGTTGTATTCGTAGGGCACCCGAATCTCGATATCCAGTTATCGTAGAGTATCTTTACTACCGATTCGGTGACGATATTGTTCGAACGCACTGACTCAGAATTGGCTCAATCTATTATCGTGATCATAAAACGATTGCCGCGCGATGTAGCAGGTAATGGCCCGTCATCGATATGAATATGACGGAATCGGTCGGTTGACAGAAAATTCGAAATTTCACTTGAGTGTTCAATTTTGCAAAGTTCGTGTTCATAGAGAGCCAAAACATTTTCTGTGTGACCACCTAGCGCGTAATTCGTATGCGGAGGTGGTTTATATATACGTGAAATTAAAATCGATAGTTCTTAGGTATGTACAGATAAATGTGTTAGGTTGACACTTTACAATATATCTTGCACTCGGTATTGGATCTTTGAGCTATAATATGTTTTGTTGGATAGCAACCGTACCTCTCTCTCCGTTACCTCTGCCTCGGTTATTTTGGTAAATTCGAGCGTCGTACGTTTGACATAAGTTTTACTCATCAGATGATATCGGTGACTATATTTCCCTGCCCGTTGATATAGAAAACAATGGTAGTGGATTCGGAGCTGAAAAGTAGCTGTTACATTCTTCGTCGTGTTTGGTGAGTGACGGTGATTTTTTGAAAATCTCGGTGAGAAGATTGTGGTCGGTAAACACAAATTTGCCCCCTTCGAATAACTTCCTAAAATGTTTGATTGCTGTATATGTAGCCGATAATTCAAGATTGTAGCTATTGTATTTCTGTTGGGCCGACGAAACATTTTTGAGACTTAGCCGAGCGGTTACCACTTCTTGCCGACGAATTGATGCAGTACGGCGCCAGTTGATAGGTTAAACGCGTGGGTAAATAGAGCAATGGATGCATTATGCGACTGTTGATATGTTTGCATTTTTTATGCTATTCTTATATGTTTCAAACACTTTCTATCGCTGCCGGGGTCCAAACGACGAATATTTTGTCTCGCATCTTTGCGTTGTGTAGATATGCATTCAGCGGGACTTATAGCGATGCGGCATCGAGTATGATTTCTCGGTGGTAATTATTAAAAGCAAGAAAATGTCGAGATTCATAGATAGTTTTTTTTGTGACATCAATGATGGCATTGTTTTTTTTTTCCTCCGCTTGATACCATCCTGAAATACATGATACTGTAAAAATATTAGTTCTGCCGTATCAAAATTACACATAGAGGAGTTGATGGTGACGCTATTTTCTTCAGGTTGCTGAAATACCACTTTGAGATTTTGGCGGTGTTCGGCTTTAGTCCTTAATATCACCAAGAGGTTTCAATGATGGTAAAGACAAAGTCGAGTTCGCGGAATAACTCGTGGATGAATCTTTGGACCATTCTAGCGTTCTTGAGACCTGGAAACATTCTCGGGAATTAAAAGAAATCAAAGGCGTAATAATCGCTGTCTTCGTGATATCGATTTCAGAGACGAGGATTTGCTGGAATGCGCGATTTAGGTCTATTTGATGAACATAGTTTTATCGGCCATTTTATTAGGTAAGGTTCTTGATTTGCAATATAAGGTAATGGTTGAGTTTTATAAACGCGTTCAGCTTTCCGTAGTTGCCGTGACCTCCTGAAATACGTAGCCTCTGGTGGATCATATTCACGGGCTCCTTTTTGATCAGCTCGTAGCGGCCATACATGAGTTTAATGATTATTTTTAGATACCACTAATTAATTTTATTTAAAAATAAATTTGTTGGAATTTGTGAAACGGTTTCTGAAGAAACCAGCTCTGGGAGAGGAATAGACGAGCAGATACGTGAGTTACTTTATAAAGATTCCGTTTGTTCCTTTTAAAGTATAAGACCTTAAAATATCACTAATATCTGTAGCTTGGGGTGTTGGAAAGCGGGTTATATTTCCATTTGGGTGAAATGTTTATAAGCATTCAACTTTATGTAAGATATACGTGCATATGCGCGTTGTATTTATTGCTACAATAACGATCTCGTCGAATCTAGTACTTTAATGGAAATCAAGTCAATTCTCATATGAAATAAACAAATTTGCCATAGCCATGTAATAATAAAAAAAAAATTATGAAAAAATAATAACAGAACTCGCATTTCAAAGATCCATACATACTGATGTTCTTATAAACATTTAATGAATCACAGTATTTCTATTAAATTATCTAAAAGTATTAATTTTTCACCACTTTAATTGCCTACTACACTCCGCACAGGGGTGAAGACATGGTGCATATTTAAAAATATATAAAATCTGGCATAATTGCTATAGTCTTCCTAAAACCTTTGCTTTGTTTGTCATCTTAAAAATAGCGGGAGCGAGAATAACATTTTTTGCATATTTTTCGGTAATATTCCTGAAGATATAATAACCAAATTTATGAAGAAAACACTTTTGGGACAGTTATGATCTGTCCTTTAAAAAAATGCAGAGCTATGAATGAATTATTCGGATACTTAATTCTCCCCTGATCCCAGAATCTCCCCTCCCCGGAATTCTCATGTCCATCCATCAGTGTTAACTATATTATAAGGATTTTGTTTTACCTCGGAGGCCCAATACCTTAAAAGTGGCTTAAATTTGACCTGTCAGCAGGGAAAACAAATAAATATAAATAAGAAACAACACCAGGATGAATTTTATAACTTCGGCAAATGCCATAATTTTGGGATATAAATAGGAAAGGAGTAATAACGAAAGGATCGACAATATGCCAGAATTAACAGTTTTCTGAGCATAAATCCAAGTCATGGCCAAATTAGTCCATGAACAGAACAACGAAGTAAGAAGATCTATTTCAAATATATTATAAAGAAAATGCAGAAAAATATTGTGATTGTGATCAATTATTATTTAACTGAACTGTAATTTGAAAATGAAAATATGGGTTTTGAAACTTTTATAATTTCATGGGCCATTGGTCGATTAGATATTTTTACAGCCAAATTGAATTTAATAAAATTTGATACAGGTAAACATTAGTTTCATGGGTGTTTAGAAGTTTTCAAGATTGACTTAATTTTGAAATAAAATAAATAGTTATTTTAAAAAGGCTTTCTACCTAAGAATAGAAAAATAACATCATTCACCTATTAATAGTATTTTAGTAACAGACTATAACTAGATGCTTTACAGACATTGTGTTCTCTTTTTGTACAGAGTGTAGGATGAGGTAACAAAAATATAAAATTGATGTTTTTCGGCCGAATCCAATGCTAATTACACCAGACACTTTTCCCAACTACATGGAACCTCTTCCACCTGAAACAATGTCTACAACGTGAAAATGCGCACCTTTAAAGGATAAAAGATCTATGAGTTAATTAGAAGTAACACATTGTCATCGCTTTCTACCGCTATTTTTTTAGGAAAAAATGCATAGAAATAGTCATCAGAGTATAATCCTCTTTTTTCAAGACAGTGAATATATATTTTTTTCTTTTAAAAAATCAATTAACCAATGCTTGTAAAAGTTATATATATATATATATATATATATATATATATATATATATATATATATATATATATATAACACGTAATCACGCAGGCATACTTTAATCTATACATACAAAATAAATTTTCAGTACAAAATTTTCTTTGGTTGTCAGTCCCATAAAGCTTTGTTTTTAAAAGAAAATTAGTGTATTTCTATTCAAATATTCTTGGTGTTACTTTACTTCTAATACTACGCTCAATGAAGTCATTCAATTAGTAACGAGACACAATGAACTCGCATTCGCATCAGATGACATACAGCAAAAAAATAAAAGGTATAATTTACCTTCCCTATTACTGAGGGTAATCCTCAGTAATAGGGAAGGTAAATTATATAAGTTCGAGTTTGCTATACTTAGGTTACTCGTCTATTTTGAGTACGGATAGCGAAAGTAATCCTTCTAGATCTAATAAAACGCGGTCCTTCATACGTAGAGCATACTTTTCTTTATTTCCTGTAATATATATATATATATATATATATATATATATATATATATATATATATACATATATATATATATATACATATATATATACATATATATATATATATATATATACTGCCATCCACGTAACTAATTGATCTAAATTTTGCTTCAATTATATTTCTCACTTTGCTGAAACAATATAATATCTTGGAGTGTAAGATAATACTGATAAAAAGAGTAAATAGTCTCACAGTAACTTATTTTTTTAAAAATATAGTATTTTTTACGCGTTTAAAAATGAACCAGTACAGCACTGGGTTTCTGATTCCAGATAAGATGATAATAACCAAGTTTCGATAATGTCCGACCTACGTTAGGCATTTGCAATTGGCAGTCATTTCTTTAACTTTACTTTTAGTCTCACCAAGCAATGCTCTATTTAATTCTGTATCATTTGTTGTATATTATATTATCTCAGTTTCTAGGTAAGAAGTCACAATTTCTGTCTTTCCAGTGTAACATTTTTATTTTTTCCGCTTAAGAAGAAAGGCATTTTTGTTTTTCTTCACATTTTTTCGATATTCAAGTATTAAATATATATAATAATATGACATTCTTGCAAGAAAAAGCTATGAAAAATTGGTTTTATTGTAATAATTGAAATATTTTTCATGAAATATATATGAAAATTCCTCACAACATTTTTCACATGCATCGTGATAATTGCTATGAAAATAAATTGCTAAGGAATTAAATATTATATTACTTTTGTATACACTTAATCAGTTATTACGTGACATTATCCGTATGATATAGTTAACAGAGAGAAGGAGTTATCCAAAAAACCTAAAATGATTGTAATTTTAGGTTTTTTGAATGCAATGATTTATTATATGTACTGTATTGGTGTTCTGGTTGATTAAAAGAGTGCCATCGTAGCAACAAGTCGTTTATTAAAGTCGATAAATAAATAAATAACCTGACTAGATAAAATTTCCCTTGTACGCTGTAATTTTCTAACGAAAATTATATGAGCTGTTTTTTATGTATCGATGTGTCCAGTGAAAAGGAACTGGCCTACCCTTGAAATCCCTGTCTGGTCGCTATTTAAATATGAATATATACTTAATTTCACACTTATACCTGTAATGAGGGGATGATTAATTTACGAAAAAGAAAATCTATATAGGGGTTTGCATTTATATTATTTACGATGTTTTTCTAAACAAAAAAAATTTTCTTAATTTTCTTGATCCCATTTCACACCAATTTCCTAATTCAACTTTTTGGCTTTGAATGCATATCTACCTTTACATCAATTGATTAATACATTTGCCATAATACTAAATCCCATGATCATGTGTTTTATCATAACTATCACTGCTTTACGTTTTTCCGGGATTATCACACAACCTGTATTAAAACGTCGTGTAGCTAGAGGCATGCAATTCAAACAGCATCCTATTAAAAAAAATAAAGAACTGAAAATAATATAAAAAAGTTGTTAACATTTTTAATTTATATATTTTTATTCTCGGTGTCCATCTTTGGATGACTACCTCCAAGCTCTGTTCTTCACCTCTGCTGACGGATACATGGCGAAGAGAGAATATTTTACGTCCTGAAAAAGGATCAACTTACTAAAGAGAGAGGTTCCTTGGTTTAAAGATGGCAGCCATACTGATTAGGACATAGTGGACTAATCATCTGCTTGGTGCAACTAAATTCATGATTAAAGAAGCTGAAATTTCAAATATTTAATGAAATTATTAAATTATTGAACTTCGAGATACAAGTTACATACGTGCAAATATATATTCATGTGTGTGTCTATATATATATATATATAAATATATATGTATATATATATATATATATATATATATATATATATATTCATGTGTGTGTCTGCCATTACAAATACCGTCCTACCTTTCCCACTTTATTTTTTTATCATCTCTTTTTTCTTATTTTGTTATAAACTAAACCACGTTTTCTATCATAAACAAAATCAGCAAATTTACCATTGGGAACTCATTTTCAAATATATTAAATATTAACTCTTCCAATATCCTACAGTCAAAAATGTATACTAGTTATCACTTATAATATAAACCCACGAAACTTTTACAAGTTTCCACAACAATACATTCGATGCAAACTTGTCTGCGGGTTCAACTTCTATTTTATTTGTTATCTGTCCTGGCTTCTTAAAGCTAAGATTTGAGATTTGCTCCGAGTACAATTAAGTTGGTGATCTCCATATAGCGTATTTAAATTTGAATTTTCTGATTAACGATATGGTAATATTTCCGTTAATTTTGATCCAGACCTGGTTTAAATTTCTGTTTTACATTTAGAATACTGTCAAGCTAAAGAAATTATTTCAAATTCATGGAAAACCGAAATCTAATTGAAAACTGGGTAAATTATAATTTGTTTTAAACTGATTGAAAAGTTTTTAAAAATGTCGTTAATATTTTATTTCTAAAATAAAATAAATTGTCACAGAATTGAGGTTTGATATTACTTCTTTATTAACTGACTTTCTATTGTAAATATGGTAATACGTCTATTTGGAACAGGATTTTGTTATGATTTTTGTTTTAATATCCGTTTTCATAACCTCGTTCCTATTGAATGTAAACGGGCTTTCCGTCCATCCATCCGTTTATTAAAATTTTTTAATAAAAATGTTCCTAAAAAAGAACGGAAAATTTAATTTTCAAATAAAAATCAAAGACCTGCTACCGGGTGGTACCGTGGAGTTTTCGGCGGGAGCCAGGCGCCGGTACACTTCCGGTACAATGCGTGCATAATTTTGTTTATTTTCTATATAAAGATTATTTTGAACAAGTTAGACATATAACCGGCTATGCTTTTTTATTTTTGTTAAGCATTTTACTTATCTTTTATCAATTAACTTTTTATCAATTCGTACAATCAAAACTAAATAACTAGATAATTCATAAAATTAGAATAAGAATATTTTCTTATAAGAGGTGCTCGTTACTTTTGACCCTCGTAAACTTGATACGGACATTTTATAAATAGACCATTTTAAGTACTATAAAACACTTACCTTACTTCTAAGAGCAAAAATGTGGTGTGATACATGAACTCAGTATGGTTTTAAAAAAGTCAGTGTGGAAGCAACAGAACAATTAAATGTAATGTGTGCGTGTGCGTGTTGTGACAGCGTAATGTTTTTACATATGAACTTGCACGTATGTTAAACTTGTATCTCAAAGTTTAATAATTTAATAATTTTATTAAATATTTGAAATTTCAGCTTCTTTAATCATGAATTTAGTTGAACCAAGCAGATGATTAGTGCACTATGTCCTAATCAGTATGGCTGCCATCTTTAAACCAAGGAACCTCTCTCTTTAGTAAGTTGATCCTTTTTTAGGACGTAGAATATTTTCTCTTCGCCATGTGTCCATCAGCAGAGGTGAAGAACAGAGCTTGGAGGTAGTCATCCAAAGATGGACACCGAGAACGTAGATGATGCGAACTGATTGAGGCTTTGCTTTTAACTGATTTTCAGATTACATGTAAAACTAAACTCATAGTATTTCTATAAAAACCAACACCTCAACTTTTCACTCTTATAATGAAAATTTGCTAGAACGGTGCAAGGAAGTCCCATTATGCACATAATAAGAAGCCACTAATGGCACTGGATTTGTCATATGCCCTGAAGAAAGCTCGTTTATATCTCTAAATAGGCTTTCCATAGGAACCGTAAAGGGAAGAGAAAATGAGGCCGTCCAAAGCAGGCCTAGCAGCAGACTGTGTTCGCGAAAGTAAAGAGCACCGGCAAGACATGGAGTGAAGAAAATTGCAAAGTACAGGCTAATTAGCTTTCCTCTTCTCCTTTTTCTTACCAATGGGATATATGACATATAAAAATATATAAATTAAAAATGTTACCAAGTTTTTTATATTATTTTCAGTTCTTTATTTTTTTTAATGGGAACAGTCTGTTTGGATTGTATGCATCTAGCTACAAGACGTTTTAATACAGGTTGGGTGATAATTCTCGAAAGACGTAAAGCAGTGATAGTTATAATAAAACACATGTTTATGGGATTTAGTATTATGACAAATGTATTAATCAATTGATGTAAAGGTAGATAAGCATTTGAAGCCAGAAAGGTTAAACTAGGAAGTTGATGTGAAATGGGATTAAGAAAATTAAGAAATTTGGTTTTGTTTACAAACATCTTAACTAATATGAATGCAAAGTTTGTATTAGTTTACTTTATTTTCACATATCATTTACTCAACCGATCACCATATAATTTTGCGTACACGCGGGATTTGATAGGGTTTTACTTCCTTTATAGATTTTCCTTTTTGATAAATTAAACATCTTCCCATTACAGGTATCAGTGTGAAATTAAGTATGTATTCATATTTAAATAGCGACCGGACAGGGATCGAAAGTAGGCCAGTTTCTTTACACTGGATACATCAATGCATAAAAAACAGCTCATATAATTTTTGTTAGAAAATTACAGCGTACAAGGGAAATTTTATCTACTCAGATTATTTATTTATTTATCGATATTAATAAATGTAATTGGTACATATGGCAAACTTGTTCCTACGATGGGAATCTTTTAATCAACCAGAACACCAACATATAATAAATGATTGCATTCAAGAGACCTAAAATTACAATCATTTATGAATTAATTTTCCATATCAAACTTTTATTAGTAAACTATTTATATATAATCTATATCGATATAAAGGAAGACAGCACAGGAAAACTGGAAATAGTGAGCAGAATTGAGTTTGTCGACCCATCCTGTTCCACCCGCTCCCCTACAATAAACTCACTAACATAAGCAGTGGGAAAACCCACACAAACCCGGCATCCGCTATTTTGTTTGAAACATATAAATGCTGTTGGATGTTTCTAAGAGTTAATCTTTGCTAATAGCCCACCTGAAGATGTTGTAATTCAACGAAATCTAGGTCGTGGTAAAGAACTTAAAGAAAGCAGAAATAATACTACATCACGTAGTTTCATTTAATTGTGAAGTGATACATAATTAAATAGAGCATTTGCTTGGTGAGACTAAAAGTAAAGTTGAAGAAATTACTACCAATTGGAAATGTCTAAGGTAGGTCGGACATTATCGAAACTTGGTTGCTGGAAAAGATGCGGTATAGTTACAAAATTGCTAAAATTCTGAACGAGAATAGAATTGAGAAATTAATTACTTATCATATTAAATTACAAAGAGGCTTTAAGCCTCTGAAATTACTACAAGTACAGCCAAAGAACGACCAAAATTAAATCTTAAAGAAAAGATTTGTAAAAATGAAACTTAGTTTTTCCTTTATGGGTTACGAATTAAATAAAAAAATAACTCTTGCACGGAAAATTACCAAAAACAACTTAGCCTGCCATAAATGATTACATTCATGTCACTAGATATGAACTTGCAAATATTTTATTCGGTTCTATTGAAACAACAACTTGGTTTAAACCCTTTACACCCATCGTTTCGCAATCGGAGCTTTATTTGTAAGCCGATGTGTCGAACTCTTTTAATGATAAAGAGCTGGAACTTCCAGCAATCAATTTTGTATTTGTAAGAGAAAGAAAGCAAACAGTTCTGTATCAGATCAAAAAATTAAACAACAAATTTAATGACGTTCATTGGATGTGTCACGTTGGAAAGACAATTTAACATGAACATCCACAAATTTTCAAAATTTATAGATAATATACAAAAAAATATAAATATATGTGTCGGACAAATGGAATAGTAACATTTTTTCGAATTATTCCCCAAAATGAAATAAGAACATATTCTACTGTATTTTATTTTGTTAATAACATAATATTTTCTATTTTAAATACTTTCTCGGTCATAATCCTATTTAGGTTTCATTATCACAAAGAGTAACTCATAAAACAATTGTGAGAAAATACTCAGTTACCAGTACAATAATTTGTTTCTTTCCGTGAAATACTAGTTTCCCTCAATATACATGCTTGGATAGACTGTGCCGAAGTCGCGCGATGCTCGGTGTGCATTTAATATCACTTATTATTTTTATTATTATTTTAATAAACACTTAAACCTTAAGTTAATATTGAAATAGCGTACATAAAGAACGGGATAATATACGAAAAAAAGTGTTGATTATTATCACCTCATTTTGTAGTCAGAAACTCAGTGCTCTACTGATTTAAAAAACAGCTTGCATTTACCATGAGATTATTTATTCTTTTTATCGGTATTATCTTATACTCCACGATATTGTATTGTTTCTGCTAAGTGAAAAATATAACTAGTTACAATTAGTTACGTGGATGGCGGTACTGCTTTCGGCTGGATAATATTTTCTATTCGTTTCTTCAAACTTTAATATAATTAATCAAAATACATTTTCATGTAGACGTAAAATAGACTAAATTACAAATTTCTGATAGTTTTTAACGTTATCGAATACAATTAAAATATACTTTATGTTCGAAGAATGTGCTCAGATTTTACAAGTTTATATATATAATGTAGCATTTCTAACATTTTCATTATATAAAAAAATACTTGTGTCCTTTCATAATAATAATAATTGATAAATTTTAATATTGAAATGTAATAAAACGTCGCGTATAAAAATCGCGAAATAAATTGAATGCAAGCACAGTGAAACTCAGCTGAGGAAATAACCCCAATAGACTATGACGCAAACACAAGCTGAACAGAATATAAATTGAAAATGCCGAATAAATTTTGTGGAAAGTTTTACAAATACAAAAATTTCCATCGTGAGTGAAACGGTGTACAAATTTGAATGAGGCCAATTTGGAAAAAGATTTTTGGACTTTCCTGAACGTACTCTTTCAAATTATTTAAAACTGTTTATTTATAGGTTTCATGCATAAGCGTTCTGAACTATATATAGACTTGTAACCAAATTCAACGTAAATAGTAAGAAAAAAATTGTATATAATCGTTGCACAATATTTGAAATGGTTTACTGAATGCTACAGGCCAAGTAAATTGTTATATTTAGCAATCTAAGTTGATTGTAATGCTACCTTTTGCACACAACTTTGCGAGCATAAATGTTTTTTAAATTTTGTAGCTGGTTTTTCCTCTAGTAAT
The DNA here is from genome assembly GCA_039881145.1 of Druceiella hillmani. Lineage (NCBI taxonomy): Eukaryota > Metazoa > Arthropoda > Insecta > Lepidoptera > Hepialidae > Druceiella > Druceiella hillmani. The sequence continues at coordinate 1,735,717 of JAYKKI010000081.1, forward strand.
AATTTTATCAACACAAAAGGATTCTTGATAGAAAAAAATATAAACTATATATTAACTTGAATAACATTTGCATCTCAAAGATACCCACGATCGACTTAATATTTTATATTTTAGACCTTTAAGGCAAATTGCTCTAATAGTTCTGATAATTTCCATTAACCTGTTTTAAATCTGTGAGCCAGATGTTATGGAAGTGCTAATAATTAAATTCCAAGTACCGTGGGGAACATTTGATCAAAAAACGTATTTCAAATTTTTCGTGAATATCGCCTAGCCGCTCCTTCCAAACTTGACATTAGCTCTAAAATGAATAATTAATAATTTTGATATCTTCTTCGTTCATGTAATAAAAATCGATGTTTTTGTAACGAAAGTAACATGGTGGTAGGTATTAAAACGTACATCGTTGTCAAAACACACAATTTTCATCCTTTTACAATACGACCACGACGTTATACGGAACACGAATGAATACTGAAAAATTGCAGTCAGAAATAAATTATGGGTTTGACTGACACATGTGCTGCATTACTATAGTCCACGCAACTGAAGTTTCTGACAAATATATTCTCAATTTAATTCCGAATCTCTGCTAATACCAAATAGTAACATAGGCGTGTCTGCAAATTGAAGATGCTTTTCAAAATTGTATCCAGTCATCCCTAACACCAGAAATTTGTTTTATTAATAAAATAACTATTAGCTTATGTAAAGTTAGGTTAAATTATATTAGATTAACTTTGGTTAGATTGGATTAAGTTGGATTAAATTGGGTTATGTTAAATTAAACGGGATGAAATTAGGTTATGTTTGGTTATATTTGATTAGATTAGGTTAAGTTTACTTGGGCTAGATTACAGTAGCTTAAGATTAAAACAAAGTTAAATCAGATAAGTTTAGGTAGGGTAAAGTTGGGTCAATTCGGGTTATGTTCGGTTAGGTTGGATAAGGTATATAAATTTTGAAAATATAGATTTTGAAAATTACTATACTGATATATTAAATTACTATTATTATAATTATTAAAAAAAAAAAGTAAGAGCCTATTAACATAATTACAAACCCAAGAAAATCCGTCGAGGCTGCTAAAATTTTGCAGTCTTGTCAGTTCGACTAATTGAAATTCTCTTAGGTGCGAAAATAACTTGTGAAATTAGCTAAAATAATTGATATTGGGAACGGAAATGGCAGTTATAGCCCCGACGTATTTTCTTGTGTTATATAGGTTCTTACTTTCTTTTAGTCGGGGGGTTTTCAAAAAATTATTTAATTGTTTTTCAATTACAACGGCTACATCCGTCGTTGATTTTTTCAAAATTGTTAATTTTGCTTTTTATTATTTTATTTCTCATGTACTATAATATCAAAAAATCTCCTACGACCAGTAGAAATAAATACCAACTATATGTACATAAGATAAATTTAATAGCTGTATGCATAACACTTCTGTAGCTAAATCAAACCTAAAAGTAATATAGTCTAATGCTGCGTCTGATCACGCAATAGCTGTTAGGTGCCGAAGAAAGCTCGATGACATGACTTGCTGATTTGAATTTATTAAACTTTAATTTTCGTCTAGACAACGCCAAATGACGCGAATGAAATACGTTAATTGGCATCACCTATCTTTAAACATATTTTTATACAAAAGCAAACCTCTCCCTCTTTGCTCTGCCCATCAGAGACAAAAAGCTTCCAAACAAATTGGATAGCGGCAAAATTATGAAAAATAAACTTTTTAATCCTCACTGAGCTTTGTGCGCGGACATAAAACATTCAAAAAACTCAATTACGGGGCTTTCACCTTTTTTAATTAACTTCCGAGCGCAAAGAAGCGCCGGACAAGTGTTGACAAACGCAATCTGCAGTCTGTAATTTATTTTCAACTGTTTGCAATGATTTACCTTTAGTATCATTCTTGGTGGCTATTAAGTCTTTTTAAACATTATTTAGATATCAAACTTAACATATTATTATTTGTACAATACCTTGTTTATTTATTTATACATTGGTATATATTTATAATTTATAATTAGTATTATTGTGCTGGTATGGTTATCATACAGCTGACTGCCAATTCCATAGACATAGTTGGTAAAATTTTAATATCCATATAGGAGGCAGGTTCTGCGCTAGACTGCGGTAATTTTTCAGCTGTATTGAGTAAACAAACATGCATAAATCCATCACGTACTGGTAATATTGCCTACCAGAAATAAAAGATACATGATAAACTTTAAATTTCTAGGAGTTACAATTAATTCTTATTAAACGTGTTTTAAATTGAAACACACACTGAAAAACAATTATTAAGCAGCAAAGCCATAGCTCGTCACGTCAGTGGTCAATATTTAGTTATCCCCAAGAGTTTCAATAAAATTATTTCTTTTTATATCATTTATTGACTGAAAATAATAAAATAAGGTAAGTTTCATTGAGGGTGGCGTAGGCATTGCATACATATATATATATATATATATACATATATATATATTTTGTTTTTTTTTTTTTCTACTGATTCCCATTAATATGAAAATAGTTAAAAATTGTCTTTTTAATTGTCCGTTTGTTTTTCTCTTACACTTAAACAGCTTAACATATCTCATAGACGTATTACATATATAGATAACACATATTTTAAGCTAAAAGATAAGCTATTACCTATAATTATGCTTATTATGCTTACTGTATGGTTTGTTTTGGAAGTTGGTTTTTTTTTCTGTCACAATGAGCATTTAGCTCAAATAGATTTTTATGAAATTCTGCAAATGGATAGTATGTATTATAGATTAGTATATAATCAATATATATTTACTCTATAATTTAAACAGCAATTAACATAAACATTAAAAATATGCTCACACACGAAAATGTAAGTGCATTTCTGTTATGTAATTTTTAAGAGAAATGGAACATCCTTCCTTTACAGACTCAATTCACGGGTTAATATTACACGGTATTTCCATACAGACTACAATCACGTAAATTGCGCTGCACTGTATCAAAAACAATAATATAATTTACGTCTCGTAAATTGTGTTCTAAGCAATATTCACCTCTTATCTATATAAGAGGCCTGATTGATATATATATATATATATATATATATATATATATATATATATATATATATATATATATATATATATATATATATATATATATCCTATTTCTTTGGAAAACAAAGGTTTGCTAAGTTTTACTAATGCCACGCAAACGGAATCACGGGAAAAACTTATTTTCATTTTTATATATTTCTTATTGATCATTTTCATGTTTACTTGCAAAATGGTGAGATTAAAGTTTGCATCACATATCGTTGATAAAATAAATATTTTACATAAAGTTTCCACCGATTATAAGTGTAATTAAATTAGTTAACCAATAATAAAACAATTTCACTTTATGCACATTTTTTTATATACTTAAATCATTTATTTCAACAACTTATCTAACCCCAGAAGTTTTTATGTATAATAAACTTAGAAAGACAAATTTTCCTTATGTTTTACATTAATTTTCAAAAGCTTCTCGATACCCCTACCGTAAATATTTTTCCTGCCAACAGAAGTAACCGGTTTATCATAATGGTTATTGTTATACTTTCTGATGTATGAAAAGCTAAAAAAATAAAAGCCCACAAAAACAATTTATGACCTGCAAGACCTCATTATTTATGGCGAGTTGCCCTATGTCATTTATTTCAAACTAATTATGTTAAGACAAGAAGAAACCGTGGCTAAATCTAATTAGTAAAAGGTATCTGGTTTGTAACATAATTACGTGACGCGTGTCGTTTTTTCTTACACACGAATTGTCAGTATAAGGGAAACTAAACAGACTTGTCGCTTAAAATGAAAGTGATACCTAGAAAACGTCAAAACTGTTTAAAAAAATTAGTGCAATACTCATCGCTTAGTTTAAATAAAAATATAATGCATTAAAATAATTTATGTTTTAATTTTAACTAAGGATTTAGGATAATTTAGATATTTATAACTGAAAAAATAAAGCTAATGTAAGTGAAAAACCTATCGAGCAGAAATCATACTATGAGGGTTCTACACACGTTTAAGCACTTACAAACATTTTAAGTCTACGTGTTATTTCTGTTAAGCCATTTACAAATACTAATTTTTCGCAACGTAAATATTTTGTCTGTTACATATTTCACAACCGTAAAGAGAAACTAATTATGATTATGTATAATTCCATTTAGAATTACAAATCATTGATTTTTGGTTTTTTTTTCTTTATTTATGTTACAAGACTTCCCATTATGTAGACTTTCAAAATTGTAGGTCCACAGGAAGAACCTTATTGGTTTTGATGACCAGTGACTAAAACTTATTATAGATATAAAAGGAATACGGTCCTTAAAGCCAGATCTTTTTTTGCGTGAATTAAAGGATTTGAAATTATTACAGCAATGTAAGTTTACAGATTTCAGTATACAGTATTGATAACCCATTCAAATTTATATATCGAACCGTTTCTGAGAAGAAAGACTTTGGCAGACAGATGGAAACAAACGAATGGACAACCGAGTGACACTATTATCATTTTCAAACTTCTCTCAACATTTCCTTATAGCATTACAATCGGTTAGTATTTTATAAGCCAAACAACACGCCATGACTCGTTTTCCCAAAAAAAGAAATGACCTCAAAAATTAACATTGGGTACTTAAAGAAATAATTATTACTTACCTGCAACTTAAGTAATTTGGAAACATTCATGCCTCAAAAGTATTAATTAGTGGTTTATAAAGCCAACAATATAAATATTTTGTATACCAAGCAATATTTAAAAAGAACTATATTCTATTGAAAAAATGCAAATTACATGTACATAAGTTCTGTATGCCATAGAGAAGTGTGTGTAGGGAATTTCTTCCATTTATTTCGAACGAACCTAATATAAATGGTGATATTAAGACTTAAAAAAATGAAATGATTTTTCTTTGTATATAAAATGATTCACCTATGTATCTACACTATAACAATACCATCTAATCATTTCGCTGCTGCGGAAAAGGAATGAACTAATAGTTTAAAAAAACTGAAAAAGACGCTTCCCGCAATACAGCACTAAAAAGCATAAAATAATTATGGAGCCTGTTTTCTCTCTCTACTCTTTAAATAATTTAGTGTAAGCCATGTTTGTTATTGAGTATAATATTTGAGTGTAAAAGCGCTTTTGGGGAGTTTTTTCTCAAAATCTAACTTAATTGATAAGCATTTTCATTTACGTAATGTTAATTTGAGAAGTAAATTCATTTATTTTTGAGAAAAAGCACCCCACGCTTTTACACTCAAAAATTATACTCAATAACAAACATGGCTTACACTAAAGTATTTACTGAGTAGAGAGAGAAAATAGGTTCCATAATTATTTTTTTGCTTTTTAGTGCACTATTAGTTAAAGCCTGTTTTTTAGTTTTTTTTTTAAATCTATAAATAATAAATTTATAATAAGGGAGAAAAATATTCTCTTGAAATTGCTGTGTATTACGTTTAGAACTACTTTTTCAATATTAACACTTCATTAAAAATACTTCTAAAGAATTGAAATAAGTAGAGTAGCATAGTTCATGATGTTGAGGTGTCTCTTCCTAATTCTGTGTTTGTGGGCGACTGAGCGCGCATCCTCTCCATCTCTGCCGATGCATTTTATTGCAAGGTGGTTTTCCGCTAAGCTTGAAACAATCTAGTTCTTTGATCTGACTTCCAGTTCTTTTTCATTGAATCAGCCGTGACCGGCCCAGCCAATGATCGTTGGGGTCATCAGAAATACATAAAACTGCCATGTGTCATGATGACACAACAATTAGCAGCCCGAAAATGATTATGATACGTTGTTTCGTTATTGAGTTCAATATCTAATTTCCGGTTCTGTTTCATTGAAACAGTTTGATCATTTTATTGTATTGTCAACAGAACTACATATAATTGCCAAGTTTCATTATGATACAAAAATTGGAAACCCAAACATGGTTAGGGTACTTTGTTCCGTTATTGAGTTCAGTGTCAACTTACAATTCCGTTTCACGAAATCAAGCCGATGGTGCCATTTTATTATATAGTCATTATAACTTCACATAGCTGCGAAGTTGAATGATAATACAAAGAAGTCCAAAGACGATTGGGATTCATTGTTTCGGTATCGAGTTTAATGCCCAATTTCCGATTCTATTTCATGGAATCAATCTGATGGTTTTATTGTTTTAATATCAACTACGCACAACTGCCAAGTTTCATGATGATATCGCAATTAGAAATCCAAAATCGGTTAGTATACGTTGTACTGTAATCGGATTTAATACCTAATTTCCGGTTCTTTTTCATGAAGTCAGGTTGGCATACCATCAAGTAATTAGCATTGTACCATTTTATTGTATTGTTATCAAAACTATACATAATTTCCAAGTGTCATGACGATACCAAAATTTGAAATGCATGAAATTTAGTTTCATATATTTCAGGTCTAATAAAAACGTATAGCTATTTATGTGTTTCCTGCCCCTTATGTGCTTAAAAAAGTTTTTAATTTAAATTAATTTCCACACAACACATAATCTGCAATTTCTTGCTTGTGAAACCTTGACAATATCGATAAAAACTACTCTAAAAGGTTAAAATTTTTTTTGTTAAAAATGTTTTTTCGGCTCCCTAAACTCTTACTAGCTAAGTAACTATGTTTTGCAGTTGGCAGCTATTCGGTTTGCGCAGACAGACTTGTTGAGGTCTACCTACAAAAAAAAACTATGGAAATCTATTTATATATTCATAACCACGTGAAATAATTGTAGCTTTGTATAGCCTGAACGAGTAATTTTGAACCATTACCTGTGAAAATATTTAATTTACTCTGCGAGTTTTTTCTATTTGATTAGTGGAAGTTTAACAGGTTAACATTTTCTTTGCCGCAAATTTCTAATTTCGGACTTTTGTTTGTTTATAAATGTTTACATTGCATTTAGTAATCGGGATTATTTTTGTTAACATATACTAATATTAACTTATTTATCATTTTCTATTAATAAACAATGAGCGTAAGTATCTAACGTTAAATTTATAATTCTGATTTTAACTCTCACATTTCTTCTTTTATTTCATTAATATTTTCTTTTAATGCATTGTAACCATACTTAATTTTAAGATTTATTCTTTCTCGGAGAATTGCAGGACATTCAGAAAAAGGTTTCTTCAGAGAGTATTCTTCCAATTACTCTAGTGTCTATAAGCAATTTATTATTGAATTGTTGATACCTATTTTAGTTTATTGCAAGCTTATATTGTTTATAATGGTATGTTTTTAAACTTCACGCATATTGCGGTCAAAAACGTATCATAAAACGCCCTGATTTAAATGATTAGGTAAAGCCAAAATAAAACCAACTACAAAATTTTCCTACTTTAATTAATTAAAAAGTATTGATAGAGATAACGTAAACAGTTTTATAGAACTTTTCTCAGAACATTGCTTGTCGGATACAGACAAATCAGTTTAAGTGAAACCAATAAATATTCTATTAAAATTCTATACAATTTATTGCAGAGTCAATTTTCAATATGGAGGACGATTTTAAGGACAATGCAGAAGATACAAAAATTGTGTAACTACTAGTGTGTAATTTTTTATTAACCATTAAAAGCACGGAGGGCCCCAATGATTAAAATAGACCAAGTTGTATTTATTCCATAATACTTTTTACATTGAAAGCCAATTACAAAACAAAACGAATCCATTCGTCAGGTCGTTGAATAGATTCAATCTGCTTAGATTTTGTTTTAGGATCTTTTGCATCTTTGGAACCAAAACAATGATGTTAAGGTTTAAAACTATGCACATGCCTATCGCATTCAAACAAATGTTTTTTAGTAAACTAGATTCAAATTTCATTGGATACATGGCGGTTCAAATAGTTCCCCATAAAATATCCACGCTTAGTATAAACCCGTACTAAAGCTGTCAGAAGCAAACATTAATTCGTATTGCAAATAGCTTTTAAATAAAACATATAAATACTGAAATATATAATAGTGTAGACTCATAAGTAAAATGTTGTAACAACCCAACGTGTGTCCAAATGAAATTGATATTTCTTTACGATTCGTGTAAAAATTTATAGCACAATTTCGATTCTTCTTTCACAAGGTGCTCAAGTCTGTAATCCATATGCACCTAAAATTTCATCCACAGAACGAATAAAATAAAAGCGCAATTCGCAAAGTCGTATAATTGTAGATTCAGGAATTATTAGGTCCACGATCTCAACACATTTTATGTTGTGGCGTCGTCTTCAATACTTTTCTCTGTCCTTCCAGATACACAAGAAAATTGAATGAGGGTATCTTTAAACCTAAAGTTTGTTTTAAAAAGAGTATATTATAAATAAATTCTATAATAATTTTCTGTAACAAACCTTTAAAAAATTAATTTCACATCACATAAAAGGAATAATATCTCATAAGGTTCAATTGCAAAGCAAAAATAATAACTGTAATAAATTTGTGATTGTGTCACAAATAGTAAACCATACCAAAAAACCCCACAATTTATTTCTAAAGTGTATAAAAGGGAATGTCTCCTGATATAAAACAAATTCACATCAAATATTTATAAATATAAATATTAGGTTGTTTTCAGAAAGTCATCCTAAAAACTCTCACCTTCCACGTTGCTAGCTTAAATCTCGCCACAGAAGTTGTTAGCGTGTCTCTAACAGTCTATCAAATGATTAGTTTACATTATTTGTTAGCCCTCCCCTCAAAAACCTCACAAGAGTTGTCTATCAATAGGGCTTAAAACCCATTTATTAAAAGGATACTAAGAAGAAAATGTATGTTCTCTTTAAAAAAAAATTTTTAAATTAAATTATAAATTTTTTCTTCAATATAGATCCTAATTTGATGAAATTTTATGTTTCAGTATGGATAATTACTAGTACAAAATTGTAAGCAAAGAAAATATGGATTTTACACTCTTATTCGCCATAAAAAAAATAAGACGGTATTTCAATTGGAATCAAATAAGCCGGGTTTTATCCCTTCCAATATTTTAACTGTTGATAAACCAACATCTACGAATTCTATATATAAGAATTGTTTAATATCCAAGAAACATATTTACATGTTACCACCTTAAATGACAACCTAACAATTGAAAAAATAAAAAAAGCAAATTAGCCTGTGACCAGTGCTAAAGAAAACTATTTGATGTAGAAATATTTATCTTAGCAATTTTTAATGTCATTGTTTTTCTTAGATTTTTTTCATTTAAATAAAAAAAAAATTGAATTTCAATAAAATGCTAATGCCTGTAGAATGCATCGAATGTGTAGAACGAACATGTAGAATGCATCCAAGCTAGTATTCCGTTTTGGTTTCTAAGTCAGTTTCTAAATCCTATTCAAACCATTTCAAAATAGCTATATCATTTCCTCTGATGGCTTCAATCTGAATATAATGACAAGATTATAGGATACATTATATAGATACTGGTCATTGGTCCAATTTTAAACTTGAGCATACCATAAAAACCACGGCATGCCAATAAAATGACAATATGTCGTATGTTTTACAGAAAACCTTTAAAATACCAAAATAGAAATCATGAAACGTAATTCGCCATTGCTATATACAAGTACTTATGTTTATTTATCCAAGATCCTACAAATAGATTTCAACAGAAAAGCTAAATAAACAGAATAAAATAAAAACAAATCTGATATTAAAAATAACTTAAATCCTCTTTATCCCAAGCCTCTAATAAGACGTTGTTTGTACAACATAAAGGAACAATTGATGAGTTTACCTTGTTTTATTTTTACCGCATCATACGAATTTATTTTAATACCTCAGTCTGGCTGGTTAGTTTTGATTTAAAAGTTATTTTAAAATGTATAAAGTAATGTTAAAAGTATAAAGTAATGTTAAAAGTAATGTTAAAAGCAAATAAATATGTTAAAAGTAATGTTAATTATAAGAAAAAATTAACTTACGAAGCCCTAAAGTGGAATAGAAAAATTGTTATTTTAATTAATGGATAGATTTGGCGCTCTAAGTTTCATTTCTAACTTGTCAAGGAATATCTCTAAAAGCGCGTATCCTTTAGGTAAGTAAAATTATATCCGTATATTTTTACACGTGCAGCTCATATAATAGTAAATTGTGTACGATAGTTTTAAACCAATATATAAACAAGAAAATTTTGGTGCGAAATGAAACAAAGTCAGCTTACCGAATTTCTTAATAACAAATGCGTCTTTCATATAAACAAGAACTGTTAAACAAAGGAGTTAGAATGTCTAGCAGTGTAAATGTATTTTCATCAAAACATATTAAAATTAAGGAAAATTGTTATTTTGAATCGGCGTCCAGCATTTCCAAAGTCATTCTTCTTACAATTTTTTATCTTATACATTTGTGACCGATTTTTGTAATTCTGATTGTATTTTACGCTTATATTTCGATTCTCATTGTATTTTATTGATATATTTCGCGACTTCCACTTTTTAAATTCCCATTTTGTATCTTATTAACTTTATGAGATACCCACTTTGAGCCTAGTATGAGTTATCATAAATACACTTCTTTTCAATACTTGGTTCACTTGCGTCAAATAACTGATCTCTGAGAGAGTACCCTGTTTATGAACACAAGTCGATTCCGTGATGTCGGAAACCGAAAATTTACCACACAGTTCGCGACACGCCACTGCCTTGAATATTGAAACAATATTCCATTATTTTATTTGAAACGAGACGACGATGCTGGTATTATGCCTATTTTAACTGAGTTATTAATGCCTTTACTTACTTCGATACAAACTGTCACTCGTTTGAACATGATCTTTAGGCACGGTTGTCACTTTACTTTTGACATAGTTTTTAAAAACTTTTTTTATCAGAAATAGCAGTGAGATCAGAAAATTATGTTGTTACAAACTTATCGCAGGATTGTGCATAATTAACTCGTTCAAAACATACTCAGAGCAAACAGTTTTTGTAATCTTTAATCTCATTCGATTCACTCTAGGTCTTATCGATTCTTTTCAATTCTGCTAGCACAGTCCACTGCCTGATCTGCTCTGGAAGTTAATGCTTATTCTGAAGTTGAGGGTTGACATCCAATGCCTTTTTGAATATATAAACTTTTTCCAGTTCCATTTGCGGTTTTTTATTTGGAACCAACTCGGAATTTTCTTGTATTGTTCTGGCAAGTTTTGGATAGAATGCTGTTTGAGCTAAGATATTCGGAAAACAAATATAAGATAACAACTGACAAAGGTTTTGGATTAACTTGTGGGTTGTTTTTTTTCCTTTCATGTCTCGCACCCATTTTACAGTAAGTTTTAAAGTTGAACGGAAATATTTTGAGCTACGAACTCTATGACAGTTTCCGCAACTGCAACATTGGACAGAGTTATATAAAGGTTATCCTAGCTTTAATAATCAGTGAAGCGATATCTTCGTCAGTTCCATCCGTCTTTGAAACGATAATCCCAAAACAGGTGAATCGGAGGACACGTTTTATTAGTTCTGTACCTTCGCATCAGATCTCATTACTTAAGCCTTCTCTGCGTTGATTTGAGGCTAAATATTGAGGCTGACTTTTGATCTAAAAGGACATCCATTTCTCCTTACTTCGATTAAATTGAGTACGTGAATGTCATATATTGGTATTTCTGCTTCTACTTGGGCCATTGATTGACTAATCAGCCATGATCATGTATCGGTAGTTCCTTCCAAAAAAGCAATATGTACCCTAGTTTTCAGGTTAAATATTTTTAATTTAATATTAATCACTATAGTTCTTTCATTTAAATTTAGGTTAAAACTATTTCAGTTTCATTAGTCGTGACTTTTTTCTTGTGGCAAGTAGTCCATCAGTGGCACCCATGGATGGGTCAGTTTTATTTCGAATTCCCTCTCTGATAAGTTCATTCTATTTTAGGGTGTATGATATTTGCCCTTTGTTTTATATACATTTTAAACTACAATGCTAACAGATTTGGAACTAAGACCTTGTAACAGGTTATAAGGCAGTCAAATACAGCGGCGGCGGATATATCAATATTTAAAGAAATCGTTTTTTTAATATTTTTCATGAGTACATGATAATATGAATAATAAATAATTATTAATTTATAATACACGATATTTTCCATTGTTTTTCTATCTTTTGAAGCGCTGTGTGACCAATAAAAATGGGGGTAATTTAAAAGGTAAGTAGTTTAATATATTTATCCCAAAATGTTTTTTGAAAATTCGTTTACAGAAAATTAAATTGTTTGTTAATTTATTATCGATCTTTCACGTATGATTATTATAGTCGTGTATAAACGAGCTATAAATGAAAGTTGCAAATAAAAGAAAAAATTATTTGATTCTATACAAAAATGATCTTCGTTACATATTTTTTAGTCTTATGATCGCGGGACGTAAATAGAACTATAGAAAAGAACTAAAAACCAATACTTTTAAATTGCGAACTAAATGACGCAGTAGAAAAAAAAATGTCGTTTTTTCAATCGCTTACTGATTTACGAGTTTTTCTAAAGAAGTTTCAAAAAATGTACTTATTTTCTAGAAACTTAATACAGGCAAATAAGCTTATTAACCTTTTAGTTGTTCTTGATTTATTCATAACCTTCATAGTCTGAGAGTAAACTTAAGCTCGTCTATTTCAAGTTAACGTTTTGTTTTAGAGTCCTTTTTGCGTTCACTTTTTTAAGATCCACGTGAAGAAAATGTTACATTATGTATTTTTGGGAGAAGGTGTATGAATATTTTATTAAATCGCTAAAAGCTTTGTAGGGATGGAAACGGTCATATTTTACTCAATAGTGCTCTGTTTGTTTATAAATGTTCTTTATATTAGAATACCTTGAAGTGATCATCGTCTAAACATGTTTATGTACTATTTTCTTATGTTATTTCCTATAGCATATTTTTGGATTTATTCAATAACTTAATGTATACTTATAATTATTATGTATCATTTCTAAAGTTACAATTATAGCCACTCTTCTGTTCCAGAGAAAAATTAATTTAAATATCGAGAGATTCGAAAGAAAATAAAAACATCCGTTTTTTAAAGAGAAAGTAAGGGTAAAAATATTTCTATTAATAATGTAATAACCCTTGAAAGAAATAATGATGTAATACAATAAAAATAATTTGTCAATTACAGTAAAACGAAAGTCACATTTTAACTGAATAGATAGATAGCTGCGTTTTCACAATCTGCCATAAACGAAGAATTCGAGTATTTTGAGGGTAAATAGTACTGGAAATCAAACACACTTTCTAACTATATTTAAAATTTAATATTCAAACTCCAATCTATTACCAAGTACTTGCCCTATTAAAAAAATGCCTTTTTCGCAGAAAATACAGCACACTACATAAAACCTTCCCAAAAAATTGTGGGTGTTAGCTCTAATGCACGACTGGCGTTTACTCTTTAAATATGATTGCCTTGGAATGTATAAAATAGGTAAAGGGGATAAAGAAACGCATCTCTTATAATAGTGAAAGCATATATACATATATATATATATATATATATATATATATATATATATATATATATATATGTATATATACTTTTTTCATATTTATTTGATTTGTATTAACTCTTTTCAATTGCAATTACATCACCCATTATCGATTTTTATATGCATTGAAAAGGTTTGAAAACTGCATTATTTTTTTATATTTTTTCTTTGTAATAATTTGATACCTCTAACATTAATAAACATGCAATTCATTTTCAAATGTATGAATATTATTACAGATGCTTGTATCCAGAGAACTTGTATCACCATAGCTATCTACAGGAAAGTAGCACCAATTATAAATCAAGAATAAATTGCCTTAGCACTGTTTTAATTTAGGAAGTTTTTAACACTTGTGTATTTTCCAAATTTGGTAATTTAATAAATTCTTATAAAAATGTTTATTGTATATTAAAAAGTAATTTAGATTTTGATTAACATTATAAATTTTAATTCAAAAATTATATTACTAAATTTCAATGTGACTAGCAATATGATTTCATTTACCTACACCTAGAATAATAATATGTGCATTGAAATTAGTTTGTACTGCATGGTTAACTTCACCTATAGCAAGAATGTTAAAATGTACATTCAATTAGTTTGGACTAGGTGATATAAGCCAGTGACTGCTTTAATTCAGGAAGTTATCAATACCAATGTATTCTTTATATTTGGTAATTTAACAAATACTTGCAAAAACATATTGTGTTCTGACAAAATTCAATTCGAGTACAAATGACGACATTAAGTAACAATTTTGTTATTGAAATGCAATGTATAGTCTGGTTTGCCCGTAACTAAAACAAAAATGTGCATTCAATTAGTTTGGACTAGGTGATATAAGCCACTGACTGCTTTAATTCGGGAAATTATAAATACCAATTTACTTTTCATATTTGGTAATTTAACAATATACTTGCAAAAATATATTGTGTTCTGACAAAATTCAATTCGAGTACAAATGACGACATTAAGTAACAATTTTGTTATTGAAATACACTGTATAGTCTGGTTTGCCCATAACTAAAACAAAAATGCACATTCAATTAGTTTAGACTAGGTGATATAAGCCAGTGACTGCTTTAATTCGGAAAGTTATCAATACCAATTGATTTTTCATATTTTGTAATTTAACAATATACTTACAAAAATATATTGTGTTCTGACAAAATTCAATTCGAGTACAAATGACGACATTAAGTAACAATTTTGTTATTGAAAAGCAATGTATAGTCTGGTTTGCCCGTAACTAAAACAAAAATGTGCATTCAATTAGTTTGGACTTGGTGATATAAGCCAGTGACTGCTTTAATTCGGGAAGTTATCAATACCAATTTATTCTTCATATTTGGTAATTTAACAAATACTTGCAAAAACGTATTGTATTCTGACAAATTTCAATTCTACATTAAGTAACAATTTTATTATTGAAATGCAATGTATAGTCTAGTTTGCCCATAACTAAAACATGCATAAAATTAATTTGTACTAGAAAAAACACATCATTTTTTCATAGAGTTTGAATATGAAAATCCTGTTTCATTGGTTAATACTCCATTTCATTGAATATTTGTTTTACCAATCTCTTACCAAATTGTAATGTATACTTATTGATATTTATTAATAAAACTTGAAAACGTAAATGCGACTTTAAAAATTAATAAAAAATTCCTACAATTTTGTGTTAAATCAAAAATATAAACATTTACATTTTTTAGCTTTTAGATATTTTAAACAACGTGTTACACTACCTTTCTACATACAACAAAATTATGACCTTATTATTAAAAATTTCACTGTCTGTTGTGAAATTTTAAAAATATAATATAAAACACAATGTGAGCAGAAAAATTAATAAAAATAAAAGTAATTGAAATAAAAATAGCACAAAAAGTATTTATGAAATATGTTCTATAAAATATATACTTTATGGTATAAAAAAATGAAAACGAAATAAAAAAAATAAAATTTACAAATACAAAATATAACAAAAATATAAAAGTAAAAAAAATTAATTACATAGAAACATATTACCCATATTTTTCAATTCCCTCTGCAACTTCAGCACGAGCCTTCGTTTACCAAGCTTGAAATAACAAAAGTTCCTTGTGGATTCCATTGAGCTCATCTTCTCTTCGTTGTCTCTACTCCACTTCATGCTTCATGCAACTCCTTTTTCATTCTTCCATCTAAAGCAACTGACGTTGGCTGAAAGTGAGCCGGATATCCGAATTCTGGCTGATGGTGCGCCTGCTGCGTATTAATACATTCGTGTCCACGTGCAACATGGTTCCTGCACATCACCCCTAGACTGACCAGCGAGAACGTCTTCGTGTATCCAGTGAAATAACATCCATCTTATGGACTATTAATAGTCAATGGCATTATATGAATATATACTATATACTAGATGGCACAACCACCTGCGCCACACTTGATAAAATTGTCAAATACTTAGCGAGATTTTTCTTTATGATTATACTTAAAATGTAAAAATTTATGTACCATTTTTCAACGAAATGTTTACCAAATTGACATAACTGTGAAAAGAGCCACCTATATGATGGAATACATTACACATATTAAAGTATTAAATTAATTTTTGGCGAATTTTAAACTTTCAACTTCCGTCGCGCCATTTTGAAACTATTAGACCAGAAGTTTCATTTAAATATTTTTAACGTATATATTTATGATATGATATCATTCGCCATAACTCGCTTCAAAATAACAAAATTAGAGTTCTTATTAATATATTACGTAATTAATTATCGCTTGTGTTTTCGGTCAATCTGATCACATAGTTATAAATTCGTTAAACATTTGCGTACCACCATCGATTGCAATTATGCTCGTAAAATTAGTACGAAGCTTTCTAGAGTCACATCATTCTGCATCAAGTCAAGCATACATGCAAAGTACCTGCGTATACAGCAACTCAAACAAACGAGGTTTTAGTTAAAGAGGGAAATCCATGAGCAATCCCTCTTATAGTACTGACTATATCGTACAACTAATTCTCGTACATTAAGGAAAAGATGGGCGTATTTTATCACATATAAACTATTATCAAAACGTTTAATCATCTCCTCCCTCAAATATCTTTAGATCGATAGATCCAATGTTTCAGTTATTAGTTCCAGCGAATACAAAATATTTACATTTTAAAAGAGATATTTTAAACACGTCGCAAAATGTTAATTATTTTTTCTTACCTGCGGGATGAACTTTGAATGTGAATGTGCAGACCTCGTACGTAGCAAGCGGCATGGTTGACAACGATCAAAAAATATTCAAAGAAAATTAGAATAAAAAGAGACAATCCCGTGTTAATAGGACAAAGGATTAAGATAAGACTTAAAATATATTTAATTTTATTCGTCAATGAAATATTTTGTTAACCGTATTAAAAATATCTAATGTAGTAAACGAGACAGGTTAATAAAAATTGCATTACTATAATCATAATAGTATTAAGTTCATATTAGGTAGGAAAAAAGACTTAACGTGATCTATCTTACTATAAAATACTTTCTACAATACTAACCAAAATAACTATAGTATGGGTCCGAATAAACCCACTTTTTTAATATGTAATATCTACTCGCGAAATATAAAACCTTCACAACTCGAAAACGTTGATAAATTTCACGATCGCAAATAAAACCTTGACTGATTAAATCTGAAGAGAAAATTCATTTTTCAATTCACGTTGCTCATTGAAATACGGGGAATATATGAAACAGCGTGAAGAAAATTTTCTTGAAGAAAAGTTGCAGGAAAATGTAGTTTCACCACTAAGACGAAACCGTGGACGAACGAGAGCATTAAAATTATAAATCAGCTTAGTGAACGTCGGAAATCGCAAAATGCATGGTGTACCCAGCAGGATAAGGCCAAAGGTTTTTATTGTTATAGTAAAATTGAAGAGCATACTTTTTCTGATTCGAATGACATTTTATTCCACCAACGAGTAGTTGATAGATTGAGAAACATTTTTTCAAATGTATTGATCGAAAACTATTTACGCCTAATGAAAAGAAATGTAAAATGAATATTGGAAAATGAATAGTAATTTCCATCATGGACATACATTGTGAAACATACAAACGTAATAACTATATCCTTACTGGTATTTGGATAAATTCTGTAAGTATATTAACATATCTCAGCATTCAAAATTACATCGGACCATATAGCAAATAATTGTATATAATGGAAACATACACGCGAATATGTCTATTGTGTATTTGTTGATATCAAAAACCAATTTATTGCCCAGTTATCATTGATGAATAAATGCCATATCACTGAAAAAATGCATTCTCGTAAACATAACTTACTCTTGAAGAGCTTTAAATAATTAATAAATACGAAAAGTGACACTAAATATTTTTGGAATATTAAAAATGGAAGCACCTAATAAATTTATAATGTATTTATTATTAACTGTCTCCGTGGCACTTCGTGCATCGTTGCATAAATTCATTCAGTGGAACCATTGAGAGAAACCGGCGTCACACTCTTCCTTGAATGTCTCTTGCACGTCCTTTTGACACCCTCATCATTTGTTGAACTTAAAATCGTAAATAAAAGCAAATTTATCTATTCACCTGATTAAATACTACATTATCCTCAAACCGAATCTGGTTTACTTCGAAAAAGGTAAATAAGAAAAGGGCTATTTGATTTTATGAATTCTGCGAATTACGAACAATCATTTTTATTATAATATACTTGGGAATCTATACTCTTAACAAAATTACAACAGCGTGAATTTTGTATATGAAAAATATTTTAAAAAGGTTATTGATGTTTCATAAAGAATGATAAAAGAAGCCCGAAATCTTCCAACCTCATGTTATGTGATAAAAATGGTTGAACAATATTGCATCAAAAGTGGTAGATTTATCCGAGTAATAATAGAAAATAATAATAGCTAGAATCTGAGTTATCAAATAACATAACCATAGCAACGAAATTAACGCCGCAGTCATGTATTGATTCAACTGCAGTCAAATGCACACGATCGGTCTGCCAGTAACTTTCTAATGTATGAAGAAAAATCAGTTTTTGTCTCTACCTCGGGAAATACTTTTCGGATTGTATCTAAAGACAATAGATACCATTTATGAATCAAGTCATGATAGCCTGCGTTTTGACCAATTATGTTCCCTTTATTTTTTATGGGACACAGATTTCAATTCCCTTGACAGACTCGGAGACAAAATGGATTTGAAATTTATTGTTTAGTTCGTTCTGCTAGGCATTTTTAAATTGTTGAAAAAAGTATTAAATAACTAGGCATTATTAAATAAAAAATTCCGCAGTCAACTGGATTTTCTTAAGATCGCAAAGTTATGAAAATGCACCTATATACGTACAAATATACATACATAAACACAGACATCGAAGTGGTTCGTGTCCATACATTAACATTTCCTTCGGAAACACCCATCTGTCTTCATTTTCCTTGACCCTCTCCTGTACGCTAATGTAATACTTTCATCATTTTGATGCAAGTATTATAAGCTTATTTTTCTTAACTGGTGCAAATAAAACCCATTAAAATGATAACCTCATTCAATACGTGTTTTACTAATACCAGCCTTATATTAAAATACTTTTTTAAAAGCATAATACCGTAAAAAATCTTAACAAGTAGAAAGACAAAAAATTTACATGAGATGATTTCCTTAACTAAGCTAAAGCTCTTAAGAGAGTTTATTTACAACTCTACAAAAGATCATTTGATAATAAATAGTTTAATAATGATAATTTTTGGAGGCTTTTCATATCAACTCTTATTTACGACTAACACTAATACAAAATTATTGAAAAAAATAAATTATTATTAGACCTTTTCAATTATTTTCACTCATATAGCTCTTGTTTACTGACAGGTAAAAACGAAAAGGATAATTGAATTTTCTTTTTTACCCCCTATGAAGTAATAAATAAATAGAATTATTTCATTGAATTTTGTTTATTCAATTATTGAGTTCTGGCTTTGAAATATGATTAAATGTTAATATTTAAAGATTCTCAAACTAATAAATAAATCCATTAAAAACACAAATATTTATAATTATACTAATTTTGGTATGGAAAGCTAAAAAAACTCATTTTAAATGATTAATATAAATTGCGTCAAAAAATGTTAATAACCGATAACTAATGGAGCCTTTCATAATCTGGAATAACACACACACGCACATGCACACGCACACAAACACACGCACACACACGCATGCACACGCACTTGCACACACACACACGCACACACACGCAAATTGAGTTCAACAATTTCATCAATTTCACGAATTTAAATATTGCATGTCGCCATGACGCTTAATATTTTCTTAGTGGCCTAAAAATTATGAAATGGTAAATAAAATTTCAACTTCCTATTCAAAGATTTTTTTAATGATATCGCAGTTGATTTCGCACATGGAAATTATTATAGGCACCTATTTTATTTAGGTATATCCCTTAAATTAATTTTGTAAGATTCATTAAAAACCATTTATAAATCACTTACTGCATACCATAGCATTATTTTTCTCACTCAATTCATTATGGTTACTGTAAGCTTAAGTTTCTAAGCTTGCAATACGTTTATTGAAGGAATAAATAAACCCACTGTAAACTTAATTTTCTAAATTGGCCATAAGTGTGATAAATAAACAAATAAATAAACCCCTGCAACCTTACTTTTCCAAGCTTACAATAAGTGTGGTAAACAAATAATTAAATAGATCTCCATCAACCTCCTCTTAACTCCAAACGCCTTAAATTTCAAATATGAAAAAATCGAATCTAATTTTCTTATTGATATAACAAAAGTTGTACGTGAATGAAAATTAAAATTTTCCATTTCTGATTTTCTCGTTATTTTAACCCTGTTTAAAATTTAACTAATGTCTTCCTTTTAACAAATGAATATAATATTTTTACGTAGTTTTGTACGAAAATATGAAAGCAAATATGTAGGTTACAATAAATGGTGGTTATTTCTTAATGTTATTAACGTAACATAAAAAAAAATACCAACTACAGACATTATCTAGATTCACACATGCCGATATTCGAACATGTGAAATTGGCATCACTTCGACCAACGGTTTACGAGAAATGTCGTCTCACGACCTCCCATTTCACTCGACAGACATATTGGAACAGTATAGTTCATAATATATATTTAGGTACAATTGCGGCAGGGATGCAAGAAGTCGAAGACATCCAATACTTCACGAGTTACCCCGACCAAAACATACCTATCAATAGTATAGTATAATCATATGTGCAGGTACGATTGTGCAGATTATGCAATACACCAAAGACGTCAGGTTTTACACACATAGCCGACGATCGCTGAGGGGGGCAGCATCTAACCCCCACCTTGGATTGAACAACACAGCCCCCATCGCTGTCTTACTTCACAGTTCCTCACCAATCGTCGCAAGATGCAAAGAAGGAGCTCTCTGCGAGCCTCGCTTGGTAATGACTTCGCCGTTCAACGTGAGACGTTACGATGCGTTGACTACAGGTTTCCCATTTCGTTGCTGATGCTGCTATCCAGGGTGATTGTTCCACCGCTCGGGTCTAACTAAAACGTTACGATACGTGGACTGCAGTCATTGTTTACTGCATACTGGCTATTTTTATTTGGTATTATCTTATTTAATTATTTGAGATCGTCTTCCGCGCTTTACAATGCGTGGCTGCCGCAGTATGGTAAGTGCGGTAAAAGCCGCTACAATACTATTATACTTTCACTGAATATCGGAACTGATAATATGCATCCATATATGCCTGTATTGCTCCTAAGAAAGTTGTTAGGTAAGATCTAACGGCAGGTTTGGATACTTGAGTGATAGTATAAGAGAATGAGGGCAAAATCAAAATGTTCGCTAGGTGGAGTCAACTGGAATAGCTAATTTATTCAATTCTTGATCCAACGTTGATTATATTATTGATATACCAAGTTTTTACGTAGAATATGTAGAGAGCGTCAGCGTGACTGCTTCTGCGTCTTAAAATATATTAATGGACATCAGCTGAAATTCTTCTTTTTATTCTGGGTTCAAGTTTTTCAAGATATTTCATAATTATGAATTTCTGTCTGTTTTTATTTCGAAAGTTAAGTGGTAAACAGTTTAGATGATTGGAGGTTTGATAAATTAAACAAGTATGAGTGATAAATGTGTATGGTAGTGTTTTTGGTAGATGATGTATCGATTAAGATTGACGATGATAGGGACTAATGCTTGTGGTAACAAGTCTTCACTCTAACTTAAAATGAGCTGCATGAACAGGGTGTTTACTAAAATGTTGTTACCCATAACTTTAAACTATTAAGAATAAATACTCAACTTATTATAACTGACACTCAACAACAAGCTAGTACTTATTTGATTTGACCAAATTGGCCAGCGTTTAGATTCATAAATGAAAATATTTTTTATCAAAAAATTTTAACCTTAATTAAATATTAAAATTAATGTATACATACTAATGGGCCATGCTATTGTAGTACGTAATTCGAAATATGGGGCTCACGCCTATCTGTGTTCACAATTGTGTTCTCAGTAGATGATACGTACATACGAATATACTCTTTACATATATACGCCTGAGAGCTGTTATAATATGTTTCTATTATAAAATTGCCATCCAATTATACTTACAGAAACTGGCGATCTTATAAATAACTTCTAAGGTTACTTTTCGTAACGAAAGAAGGGAAATATGATATTTATTTATTAATATTTGTCAGAAATAGATATTCAACTATGCAAGAAATTATATATTTTCCTCCAGGACACATAATATATATTTTAGGAAAATATATTTTGGGTACTTAATCAAAATATAAAAAATATGCATTATAAAATAAATTTATAAACTGAGATATATGCAGGATTGTTTATGCTTAGAACCCCCACATTCTTCCACCATACACGTGGAGTGTCCTCTATACACATACACGTGGAGTGTCCTCTTCCACCATACACGTGGAATGTCCTCTATACACACATATAACTAACACGCATAAAGAACTACCTTCCGAGAGAACTCACACTTGTTCCCACTCGTAATTGGCAAGGACCATCACTATGGCAACGGGATATAGGCCAAGATGCTGTGAAATTATGTGGCATCTAATCTCCGTATATAAATACCCTCCCATTGTATGCATATGATTGGGCGTTGTCAGGGTAACCGCTTCGGAGGGGAGAGGCTATGAATAGGGTATTGATGGAACAATAATTATTATTAGCTGTGTAGTCCGCTTATTATTGTAAATATTATCTTCGTTATTGTGGTATTTATGTCACTTTGATGTTAATTTTCTTTGAGGTTATTTTCCTGGCGGTTCGAGCTATAAGGAGAAAGATCGTTGCTCCTACGGAAATCGATTATGTTTTCATGAAAGTGCTTCGGTTTCGATATAGTTCTCATTTTCTCCATATTTATTGGTCGATATTTCAATTCGAAGGGAAATAAAGGCTCTATAAAGATATAAACGACAAAATATTTTTTAAAAATTCTAGATAATTTTTAATAAATTCTAGATAAATTTTAAAAACAGTTATTACTTATTAGCATACTTGATAAGTAGTGTAGATCACACAAAATTAAGAAATATACACAACTTAAAATTGGAAAGGAGATAATTCAAGGGTGGTCCAATTAATTGAAATTGAGGGGAGCTTTCAAAAATTGTAGGGGCGACTGGGGCGTTTGTTAATTTTTTTTTATTAAGTATTTTAAAACACTACAATTTAAAGAAGGTCTGGATTCGATCTGATGATGGAGCCGAAAGACAGTCGAGGAAACTCCTCAACGATTTACAGCAGTTACTTTGTGTTTGATTAATTTGTATTGATGAGAAATTTACACCTAGATAGGTTGTGACTGTCATTAGGGGTCTGATGATGAAGACGAAGGACAATTAAGGGAACTCCTCAACTGTTTACAGTAGCTACCTTGCGTTTGGACTTAATTCATTTATATTGATTAAAACTTTGAACCCATATGGGTTATAAGTGCCATTACAGGTCTGATGATGGAGTCCATAGATAATCGAGGGAATTTAAAGTAAGAAGTAATAGAAGAAGTAATAGACTCATGCTGATGCATCAATTTGAGATCAAATTTAAATTGCGTAATCGAGTCATCTCTAGCAATGCTCTTTCGTCGTGTAGCCTACTCAATAATTTGTTTGAATCTAAGTCAGACAACGATATTCCTTCCAAAGTTTTAACACGACTCAGAGCAACATACACCTGTCCTTTGGCGAATTTTTTCTTGCCTAGATCAATAACAGCCTTTTCTAGTGTAATTCCCTGTAACTTGTGAACTGTAACTGCCCAACTTAAAATCAAATGCAACATTCGGCGCTCGACATCTCCGTATCCTTTAGTTGCTTGAAACCTTGCAACAGTAGGAGTTATCGGTACCCAGCCATTTTCATCTTTAATTCTACTTCCAATCGTATCATCATCAAATTGAACTAAAACACATTCCGGTAATTCCCCTTCTTCAATTTTTTCTCTTTTCATTAGTGTTTTTTTATTTTTTTCTAAACGTTTCCGTCTATTATTTTCCGTCTCAAGTAGTCGTCATTTCCTCATTCGAGAAGCATCCTTGTTAGGTCTACCCATCACTTAAAATCGTAAAATAAAATAATTTTTAACAAAAAAAAACCGGCTTCAAACAGTAAACAAACGTATTTTATATCCTACAAGTATACTACAACCTATTTATTACAAAATATGAATTTTTATTTACAATAACAATAATCGCCTGAACCTATTACCTATGAATCTTTATACAATATTATATGTATATGCTATCTATCTGTCTGTTTGAAGTCTATCTGTCTGTTTTTTTTTTTAATTCAGGACTGAGAATGAATCATTGGTGGAGGAAAATATTGTAGATTATTTAAAATTTAACATTTTGAGAATAGACTTAAAAATAAATATCTGTGCGGTTTATGGCAGTTTCAGAAATTAGTGCTGTGTCCAGCTGTCAATATTTTTACAACATCACCTCTTAAATAGTAAACGTACTCGACGTCTCTCTGCTTTGATGATCGGGAAGTAGCTAGATATCCTCATTAAAGGTGTGATGTGTTCGTGTGAGTTTCAAGATTTTTAATATCCTTCAATTAGCTTCACTCGTATATAGTTATATATACAAGTAAACTATGTGAGTGAAGAATTCTAGCGAGTTCGCGAGCGAGAGAACTTCTAATAATTTTTCTCAACTTAAACTACAGTTTTACAAACTTAGGCAAATTTTATGACCATATAACAATACTATTGAGCTGATATGACAATAAAGAAAGAAAATGACCATAAAAACTTCACACTAAGAGTTTCATGTTAACTTGAGTCTCAGGTGTGCTATTAGCAAAGATCTTTGCTAATAGTGCACCTGAAGAAATTGTAATACACCAAAACCTAGTTGGTGGTAAAGAACTTAAAGAAAGTAGAAATAATAGATATCGCTAGCCGAACCGTTGCTCATAAGTAACGGGCGCGCTCGAATAGTTAATTAAAGTTAAATTTCTAAATAATCTTCATATAAAAAAGAAATAAGCTCCGGCAATGCTTTGATTTTGTAACCTCAGATCGTTCGATTCTTAATAATTTTGTCGAATCATATTTCATAAGTCATTCCCGTACTTAATATTTTAAAACCTTAACATCTTTTCATGAGGAAATATTACCTAGGAATAGAAAGCAGTTCAGATTGAAGTTTGTTAATAAACTATTTCACAAAATATTCATCTATATTTAAATCTGTTATTGAAAAATGACTTGGGAATATAGGTCATGACAAAGGTAGCGATTGTTGATTGATTTTGGTGAATTATTTTATCTATCCATTTGTTTGCTATCAGAATAGAGGCCTATTTATTATAACAATGATTTTTCTCACGATTTTTGTTTTACTTACGATTGTATTCATAATATTTCTATGTTTTATGTCGTAGTTTTGGCCTCATGGAATTAATATATAAAAAATCGGTTAATCGCAAGCTTGTACAATTAGTGTTCCATATATGTATTAACAGAAATAAATCCTGACTTTGTATTCCGTCTTTTGAATCTTCACTTACGTATCAACAGTAATAAATTCTGACTTTGTGTTTAAAATGGGTACATCTATAGCGGTGCCGCCGACTGTCGATCACAACGCTTATGCGTGAAACCGAGTGTGTAGCATTTCGACAATCAAATTCAAAATTGTTAAAAAGGTGTCAGGACAAAATTCGTTCGCTACATCACGAGAAATGGTTTTGGTAGAATACATTTTTCTCTAAAAACAATATCTGAGCATATAAGGGAATAAAAAATTAAATAATTTAAACTATTTTAGATTTTGCTAAGCAATCGTTCTGTAATAAACAGTGGGGGACAGTAATTTTCAAGCATTTTTTTGCGAAAAATATTCAAAAAATTCATAAAAATATATTACATTTATAGTTGAATTCGTACTTCAATAACCTTTGGTTTAATACAGAAAATGTTATTATTAGCCATAATCAACTTACCCTTCATCATAACCTCTGGCTTACTTCCAGCAGAACTAGAAACTTGAAACTGTATTTGTAGCTAGGTTTATATATATATATATATATATATATATATATATATAGAATAAAATATAAGAGATTCGTCAAGAGTGGATTAGATTATTTGAAAATATTGGTAGCGCAATTAAGTGTAGAACACTATATTATATGAATTTCGCTTGAAAATATTTCAATTATTTTCATTTGAACTAATATATATATATATATATGTATATATATATATATATATATATATATATATATATATATATATATATATATATATATATATATATGTATATTAGTTCAAATGAAAATAATAGAAAATCTAGCATGAGCATAATCTTTACACACACATATATATATATATATATATATATATATATATATATATATATATATATATGTAAAGATTATGCTCATGCTAATTTTTTTATTTTCCGCATTACATAATTGTAATTAATAAAAGATAATTTTTCTTTTTTATATTCCTGAAAAATTACACATTATTTGCAAAAAGACAACATGCTCCTGAAAAAATATTTCAGTCTCGAAAATAGTATAAAGCTTACGCACGTAACCGCACGACTATTTACGATATGTTGGTATCGAGCGAATATATGATACACAATTTCGACGCATTTTACTTATTGTGTTAAAAGGATTATTAATTTTGCTTAAAGTTCTGAATTTTTGAAAGCATTTTCCTAGAAATTTAATAAAATAATAACCTGCCAATTCGTATAACCACATTGATCAAAGGAGTCTTGTCAATTGGGTCACGAGGTTAATTTTGTCAATTGGGTCACAAGGATAAGTTTAAAAGACGAGCATTTTTCGATTGAGGTTTGGAGGGTGAAGGAGCAGAGAAGGTCTAAAGGGTTTTTTTCATTAGTCATAGGCTCTTCATCGGAAAAACTGCCTTGCCTTGCCTAAAGAATTTGATATCTTAGTACATGAGTACTTAAAGCCAACTAGTATTTAAAGCCAACTAGTAACACAGAATATTCACAGGATGTATTTATTGTTAAGTAGTAACCTCTTACAAGTAAGAATTAGAAAAATTATTCAAAAGTTGTGCAGCAGATTCCAAAAGATTGTAGGTACCCTAATCAACGAAAATTTAATTATAAAAAAAGATTATGCGTAGAGAACACAAGTGCAAAATGACGAGGGTTGTAAAAAGAGGAAAGGGAAGGTGAAAAGTGGTTAGTTACCCATAAGTTCGCTATTTATTTGTTCTTTTTGTTTTGTAAGTTCGCTATATATTGCATTTGACTCGGTCAACAGAACAGTCATGTGGAACATCCCCACGAAAATCCTCAACATCATCCAAGAGATGTACACGGACTACCAGTTTCAAGTCTTGCACGAGAGAACCCTGACGCAGTCCATCAGCATCAATGTAAGCGTAAGACAGGGGTGCATCCTCTTCCCAACACTATTCCTGATTGTCCTTGACAGGGTGATGCGAAAAGTTATAAATGGCAGAAGACAAGGAATCCAGTGGGGAATGACGGACAGGCTGGAGGACCTCGACTTTGCGGATGACATTTGTCTTCTGGCGGAGCGCTTCAGAGATATTGACGACAAGCTGAAGAGGGTGCAGGCCGAAGCAGAGAGCGGGCCTCAAAATCAACATCGGCAAGACGAAAGAGATGCGCCTCAATACCACCGTTGATACACCCCTGAAGCTGGACGACAAGAATGTCGAGAAGGTGGAGAGCTTCCAGTACCTCGGAAGTATGGTGACGAGGGACGGAGGAGCCGAGGAGGACGTGAAGAGCAGGGTGAGAAAGGCAAATGGAACGTTCGTCCAGCTATACCCGATGCGGAGAAGTTGATCCATTTCCAAAAGGACGAAGATCAGACTTTTCAACACCAACATCAAATTCGTCCTGATGTACGGATGTGAGACGTGGAGGGTCTCCAAAGGTTTCACACACCAACTACAGGTCTTTGTGAACAGATGCCTTCACCGCATCATGAACGTGAGGTGGTCGGAGGGAAAGAGGAACAAGGATCTGTGGGCTGAAACGGACCAAAAACCCATCGCAGACCAGATTAGGATGAGGAAGTGGCGTTGGATCGGCCACAAGCTACGAAAGGCTGATTAAGCCATCGAGAAGGCAGCCCTCGACTGGAACCCCCAAGGAGCAAGACGACGTGGCCGACCAAGAAATATTCAGTAGAGAACGGTTCAGGAAAAAGCAAAGACAGCTGGAAAGACCTGGAGAGAGGTTAAGCAACTGGCAGCTGACGGCACCAAATCGACAAATTTTACATCTGCCTTATGCTCCGACCAGAGCGACAGGAACGGATGATGATGATGATAAGTTCGCTACAAATTTAAAATGTTTTATAAAGTGAGCATTAAATTATGTCGTTAATATCCGACAAGAATTTGTTAATAGTTCCTCAGCTAAGATTCAGTATAATTAATGAAGAGGACCAATTTGTTAAAGGCAAGCAATAAAACATGTTTTCTCTTATAACCTTTAATTTACTACGCCGTAAACTATTAAATAAATTATAGTTCCTGAGCCTAAAACTTTGAGTAATTATTTTAATGATACAATAATTCCAACTGCCCAAAATGGTAAAGCATATGCAAAAATATAATTTAAAAAATAATTTTGTTACAAAATGTATATTATAAGGAATAATCGTATAAAAACTCATCGACTACATACACAAGAGCCAATTCGCTTTTCACGAAAAATCAAATCAATTTTCAGGAAAATAAATGTTTATAAGAGCTCAATATCCAGTTTAATGTATTAGGTAAGTCATGTATGATCAATAGGTCTACGGTATATTAAAGCCATATCAAACCACTTTATGGATACATCCATATTAAATCATTATCTCTCGCTTATCTTTCAATAATTGTTGACGATAAGAGTAACCAAAGCTGAATTTTTAGCTGTTACTCTTCATAATGTAAAGAGTTTAGCTTATGATTTTTGCCGAGTGATCTATTGCTCAAGTTATTAATAAAGTAAACATAATTTACTTCTGACGTGAAACTTGGATTATATCGATTTTCTTTTAATAAATTCTTTATTAAAAGGCAATCGGTGTAATCGCGGTTAAACAAAGTTCACAATTGGATTTCTCGTATATATACTACTCTCTTATATATATATATATATATATATATATATATATATATATATATATATATATATATATATATACACACTACTTGGCTCAGAAATATTTGTTCACTCATGTGTGCTCTAAGAAAATTAAGAAATCTATGGGTCTCTTGGGGCCATATTTCCACAGACTCTTTATTTATGAACTTGTGCCCTGGTATTTAAATCTTAAATTACAATGGACGTTGTGAGTTTTGGTTGTATTGGTACCTACCGACATTTATTACGGTACTTTGAGACATGTGTGATCTTGAGTATTACTTATATCCTCTAGAAACTCATTTATTTTCAAAAATAAATAATTCGTATAAAATATCAGCTGTCCGGCACATCGTTGCCGGGTTAATAAGGAATCATAATTCAATTTTTTGTTAACGGTGACAACTGTTGGCTCCTAAATTCTCACATACTCGTATTTATTTTGGTAAAAAGTATATGTAATAGTTTGGGCCTAGAACCTTTTCTAAGTAACAATTTTAAAATGAACATGAGTAGTGTAACGTAATACGGAGTAATTATAATTTTTTATTCTTCGTATAGTAAATACGAAGAATAAAAGAATTAAGGCAGATAAACGAGAAGAAATCATGTTGTGTTTTTTTAGTACTTTAATAAGGGATAAGAATTGAGAATTTTCAGAATTCTTTCAAGCATAAGGTAGTACTTCACTCTGGAGAACTCCACATAATTCACGACGAATCCACTTTACTGTGATCTAATGTCTTATACAGAAGACGAATACAAGGTACTGTGATAAGATCGTGTGGATGATACTTTGACAGCCTGATCACGAAAAGTTAACTATGTTTTAAATCATACTCAAATTCGTTATTTTTACCCGATGACGTAACCAGTAGCCAGTTCAGTCCACTCGAATGACTCTTTTCAGCTGCAGTATCTATGTTACGTTGTTGATATAGATAGATGGCAACGCAACACGTTCAGGTGTATAGCTTGTGGCCATTGGCCAAAATAAGACAACGCGTCTGGTCTAGCATAGTCACCTGGTTTAGCCAATTTACCAATAGAGTATATCTGACCTTGTTGGACTCTTTTTATTTAAACCATTATTGCTTATTACTTACATATTCTAAGAATACATCATATATACTATTCATATTTGTATACTATAAGCCCCATGATAGTGAGGGTTTTGAGTCAACACAACTTTCCTCTTTATAAAATTACTAGGATATTACGTTTACCTTTATGTGTATAAAACACGGGATAAAAGGATGTTAAGGTTTAAAAAAGTGGCTTATTCAACTATTAAGAAGCCATGTATACGATGGTGATATGTTCTCATATTATGCTTATTAATTCATAGAATAAAAACTCCGAACTGACTGATAAACGCGGGGTTCTGCTCTAAATACGGAGTGCCTAAATGCTAATGCTCTAATGTCCTAAATGCAGAAGTCCACTCGAAATATTAGTACCCACTAATGTTTCGAGTAGACTTCTGCATTTAGAACTAGAGTAACTTTACTATTCACTTATATATTATTAACTTGTTTTTCTTATTATACACGATTATTTAAACTTCTACTAATGTTTATTTATTGATGTGACATTTTTATTTATTATATAATCGAACGACCATTTTATCTCCATTTATCGTTTTCGTTGAATTTGATATTTAAATTAATATCATTTTTATTTCGATTTATTAAATGAATATTTTGATGAATTTTAATCGTTCCGTACATATATCGATTAAAATCTGATATATCAATCGTATACATATTATTAAGCTTAGTATATTGTGAAACAAAATGCATAATTGATAAGTTAATAGGAATTCATAACGGGACTACAATGTCAACTGTAACAAGATTGTTTAACACTTTTTTTTGTGAGTGTATTATATTATAGTTATATATTTCAATATTAATATGTTATATTTAAAAACTATTGGCAAACCCTATGTATTATCATAATAATTTTTAATGCGGTTCACCTAATGCAAAGTTGAACCCGATTGAATCCTTTTAAAATTCAAACGTGCGCAAAGTTCCTAATCACACGTATCCTTGTTTAATAAATTTCAAAAGATCCAAATATAAAATCTAGACGGATTTACTAAACAAGAAAAAATGTAAAACAATTTATTCAATTACAATTCCCGTATAACTTAGACTACTAAACTTCTCGTATCTACAGAGATATGTTAAACAGAAAAGTTAGTTTGTTGTATACTATTACGCTATATTTTACAGGAGCAGAGTAATATTAAAAAATGTAACCGAGGTCGGGAAACACTGCTTAAACGGTATGAAACAGAAAAACACCAGTTTATTAATTGACTGATTGTTCCGAGTATTCCTATATATACGACGCCGATGACTGATATCGCTTGACGAACGGAACGGAGATGTTTAGTGGTAGTAGAGAAAACGAAGCATAATTATGAAGACTCTAAACAGAAGAAACCGCGGAACACAGATATTCGCTAATCCATTAAAGGCTGCAATATATAGGGAACTCTGTGTAAGTTAATTAAATAAATATTTTTATTATACTCTCAATATTTAATATCTAAAATACTGCAAAATAAATTAAAGCGCCCACTCACTTATTTAAATTCTCCATATACTTAATAGATATTAAAAGGTTATATTTAATTTGTTCTCAAGGAAATGAAACTACGTGAAAATTCTTTACAACTACCTAGGACGTGGTAAAGAATTTAAATATAGTAGAAATAATACTGAAACTACGTGATTTCACGTAGTTGAGAAAAATTTAATTAAAATGAATTTTTAAATATTTAAAAAATTATATTTTAAAAGATACCAATTTTTTTTAGCTTCCACATAATCCTTATTATAACTAACAATTTAGTTAGACCTATATTTATGACGTTCAGTTGGACACATTTCTCTTATCCCCGCTAAGCAACATTCTTAGAAATATTCTATGAAACTATATCTCCTATCTTGACCCATAGGTCATAATTTCATGAGTCGTTCAATTCAGTAATGTGGTGTTTGGAGGTATAATAGCATAAAAGTCTATACTCGTACATTTCTCGGATATGGTTTTTTGTTTGCTTTTTAATTTATTTGTTGTGCTTTTGGAAAATGTTTGGTAGTGTACCTGTGATATTTTTTGTCGCAGATTTATTTTATTCCCCTTTTTTCTTTTATTTATTTTCCCTTTTTTACATTATTTTCCTGTTTGTATTAAACATATATAATATTGACAAACATGATTTGGCTGTCGCTATGACTATCTCTTTTTATTCTGTTACTCTCTGTATATGATACATTTAGTTGTCACATAATACGAGTACATCATTAAGACAGTATGAAAGAATATAAATTATTTTTTAGTATAATTTGATAGCCGATATAGAAAGTATATTTAGTTTAGTTATCGAGACGAAAATTTTTGAAAACAACTCTTGAAATAATACATAAAACGAATTATAAATTTTCTTTCAATTATATGAGTACTTTTTCAATTAATTTTGCTTTGTTCTTTCTAATAATAACTTTTACAAATCAATTTCTTCATTGCAATTTATGAAATTACAAAATTTCAGTTTTAAAATGATCGTTTCACAAGAAAAATATTTTACAAATCAAGTACGCGTGTTAGTTACGTCCCTCTAGGTTACTTCTCCGTGGGAAACTTTAAATATAAAAAGGTTAAAGATATTAAATAATATCGCACAGTATTTATCGTGCAATATTTGTTGATATCGTTACCGTTCCGCCAATCACGACTCGTGATTAATGCGTGAGTTCACAAATTATATTTCATTTTAAGCGATGCGTGATGTAAAGGCGAGCTAAGCAGGAGCCAATACTTCACTGCTTACCATACTACTGTAATTTTGACGTCATGGGATTCGTACTGAATTTGCTTTATAAGGTGTTTCGTGTTAATTACTTAATTAACCAAGATTTAATCTTAAATATTTCGTCGAACACTGTATTCGAATGAAGGGAAGTTGTATAAATTAAATTTATATATTGTATTCTTGCTCCGTTTAATTTTAAAATCTACTACAAATTTCAATTGTGTTTATTATTTATTTAATTTTGAAAATTTACTACAAGCTTACGAAAGTAAGTACCCAGTGATGGACTCTTACAGTCAATCACGATGAATCAAGTTTTAAAAAATCAGTACAACGGTAGATTGTAAAAGATTGGTAAACGCTGAATTACAAAACCAAATATGGACATTACATAAAAAAAACAAAAGAAAACTAAAGTTACGTCAGGATGGGGAGCGGATAAGAATGGGGTATGTAAGGAATTTTGGTTTGCTGATTATGATAAGTAATTTCAGATCATTTTTAAACATAAAATAAATACCTCCGTTTTCTTTGCGTATTTTTGAGCTGTGTTCACTATGTATGTTTGTATTCAGTTGATTTTATAATTTAGTAGCATACAAGAAAAAAGATTATATAAAGAATTCCATTCCATAATTAGGAATTTGCAAGGTGGTTTTGTTTTTGGAACATAATTCATGATAGTGAGCTGATTGCAAGTACAAAGGTATCAAGTATGGCTCAAAAGACAAAGAAGACGGAAGTTGCGTTGGTTGTAAATTTCTAACCATTAAGTCATGACCGATGATCAAATACATGATCAAATTTATTAAGACTGAAAATTTGTTAAATACATAGGTTTCCATAGCGAATTCAATACATTTTCGTCCACTCAGATTAATTCAGGCCAATCTAATTAATTGAATACTTTATTTAGAATAGAATAATATACACTTCTTCTTAATAAAGGATAGACAAAAGTAGATTTTGACAAAATTTGAAGTGTTTGAGAGGGTGTATTTTTACGAAAATCTTACAACGGAAATCATTTACTTGAGGGTATTTTAGCAAGGGAATATATTATTAAAAACAATAAGCTTACGCGACTTATCGCCAACCACTTAAAACATCGCCTACTGAAGAAAATGAAAATTCTGCCTTCATATCGTTCAGTAAAAGCCATTTTAATATTAACTCGTTAACAAGACGCGTGGGCGGTGTTTATCGTTTTAGAAATGTGCGTGGAAGCTTCATTTGACTTTATTCAGCTTTCTTATGCATCATTTTTTAGCATTTAAAATTTGTTTCTTTTCATATTTTCTTTACTTCCACGATTACGGTATATATTAAATTTTAAAATATTTTAATAAACTTCATTCTGGAATCATATTTTATTATATTTTCATTAGAAGTGTCACTGAAAAACAAATGTGTTGAAATTATATTTTTTTACTTAATCCATAAGTGGTATAATTTATAGTGAATATTTCAAAAAAAAGAAAAAATATTTTGTGTTTGCGAAAGATTTCTCTCGTTTGCTTAATTACTTTTTATGTAAATAAAAGGCAAGGAACCAGATTATTAACTTGGTATATTAGACTCACAGCTAAGGATTACACTTAGCATTTTATTTAATGAAGAAATTAAAAAATCAACACAAATTAGTATTGAATTGGATTGGAATTATATTATATTTGAATTGTATTGAAATTTTCACATATTTATTTTCCTTTCTTATATTCATAACTAACTTTTCTAGTTAATAAAACTTTTGAAGTAAGATTAAAACTCGCATTGCGAAGGTTATGTACACACTTAGACATATAAAGATATTTAAATTTACATAATATTTCTGTTAAATTATTTAGAAATATTAATTTTGTTATCAACATTGAAATCATCATTGGAAATTTTTCAGAAATTACGTCATTTTGAATCCATGTCATTATATAATAGTTTTCCGGTAAAGTTTAAATAAATTTCGAGTAACATTCCTGTTCACCCGATCACGACTTGGTCAAGATTGATTATGATTTTATGTACACGGATATGGCTATTCCATTCAAGAGATCTAACTATTGGACCAACTTTACAAAGTAAGATATTGTTGGATTCGTATTAATATTAAGAGTATCATATGCAATACGGTACTCAATAATCGACATATTGTCTCGGATGACATAAAAAAACATTTAAATAACCTTGAAATCAGTATATAGTTCGTTTTGTCTATATTTCGTACATAATATAAATAAATTGAATATTCCTAAATTATCCATAAAGGACGATACGAGAAGTTATTTTTATTATTAAAGTAATGCTTTTTTCAAAGTTATAATAACGTATCCAATATATTGTATATCATTTTGAGTACGACATTTTGGAACTAATTTGTACAAATAAATCGATTAGGGCTCTTATTGTTTTATTGTAATAATAGAAAGTTGCAAAAATTCATTTTGACTACAGAGGTAATTATAACTTTTTTTAGAAGAAAATTTTTTAGAAGCAATTTTTGTTTAGAAGTTATAAGCTTTTAATGTAGCTTTTTAGAAGGAGGCGATATCCCTGTAAAAAATAGTATCGATTATTAATTTTCGAAAACATTTATTACGACCTAATTTGTCTTTGGATAATGATATGCGTCTCCGTCCATTAGTTTGTATGTATCTAAGTATATTAGTATGAGAACACGCTACAGGTTACGATTCTTTATTGATTTTTATTTTTTTTCTGTCGATTTTTTAACTCTCAACAGAAACTTATTAACTTTCAAAAGTATTTGTGAATTCCTATTTTTCCCTTAGAAGGATATTTAATATAAAAAACTGTCATTTCTAAAAAAAATGGATTGCCATAAACAGTTAACCTTGAAAAACTTTTATGCGGTAAAAATGAATTAAGAAATATATTAAAATAGGCGTTTACCTTAGATAACAATTTTTTAATTTTTTTTAGATATTCATTTAACAAGAAGAAAAACATCATTTTAAGCTTTACTGTACTAATAATCCGCGAGTAAAATGACTGTGAAATACAAACGCAAATGGTAAAATTAGAAAGGTCACTGATTACGAACAAAATTTCTTAAGAAGTATGTAAGGCTCTCTATATAATAATCTAAACCATTATTTAAATAATAATTTAGGTTTTGAATAACTATTCATGGAGAAAAAGTGACAATTTTTTTATCAGAACTAATACCTGTGTTAAATTTTAATAATTGTATTTCAATTTTCCTAAATTGTCTTTCCTTCTCTCCCTCTTCAAAGCACCAGTTGTAAGCAATTCTAATTGATTCAAATAAGTTTGCTTAAGTTGGATTTTAGAAGAAAATAATTTTAAAAAAAGCGTAGCACAAAATTCGGTTAAGTGCGTCGTAGACGTAAACTGAAAATTTTATATCAATGCTATAAAAAATAGGATATCTAGGGATTTCTCTGGTCTATGTATCGATAATGATGAAAATATTGTTTGCGTAATTTAGCAACAGCGTGTGCTCAGTAAATAAATTTTTTTAATAAATTTTCTCGAAACGACGTTTCTATTATCGGTGCGAGAAAATATTTTTAAAACTGCTGATTCGAGATGGATGAATTTTTTTATAATTTTTCATTTTTTTTTATAATTAAATTAGATATGCCAAAATTTTTATAAATAACTTATTTAAATGTTAAAATTTTTAAATCACTATTACCATTCTAAAAATTAATGTTTTGGTTTTCGGTATCTATTGTAACGAATAGTTCATTCTTCTTTAACGAAAACTCAGGGATTTTGCTTACAAGTCGTATTACCGCAAGTTATGTACAGTCATAGTTCATTATAATCTTCTAGTTGGATTCTACCAACATTTTTTTTAAATAATTCTTGCTTCAATAATAGTTGAAAACAGGAGAGGGGAGATACACCTTTTTGGTACTATTTTGGTACATATCAATGAGGAAATGACACTTAATATTAAAATTTGCTTTTGAATTTCTTATTATTGGCTCTTTATGCTCCATTATCAACAAAACAAAAAAAAATGTAAAGATTTTGGAGATAGCCGTGACAAATTTTAATTTTCCACGTTAATCGGTTGTGGCCGATAGAGACACGTGAGTGATTTTATAAGGGGAATCTTTTTTTTTTCTTTGAGACTCGATATCCTAAAAAGGAAAAAAAATTCAACGAAATGAGAATCATAAGTTCTAGATTCGATAAAATATATTATTTGGATGAAAGCTTCACCGCTTCTTTGCATTTTTACGTTTACTTGTCCTGCGGGAAGATTATAATACACAAAAGGTATTACAAAATATATTTTCTTATTTTAAATTATGTTTCAATGACAGTCACAATTTCCCTACTTTCAAATAAAATTTACTTTACGCGTTTCGGTTATAGTAACAGTAATCTGGTAAATGGCATCAAATATGAAACACTGGAAAAAGTCTGGGAAATGACATTTAAACCGGTGTCCTTAACCATCACATCTGAGAGAGAGAAAAACGCAAAAGTATAAAACCAAAATATTAATAGAGGTTTCTTTATGGATCTAAAGAGCGTAAAATATAATTTCAGAAAAGGTATTAATCATTACGTTTTTGTATTTCTCATAATAAATAGTCCACAATTGAATGAAACTACCTAATGCATTTATATGTTTCAAGTACAATAACGGAACCCGGGTTTGTGTGGGTTTTCCCACTGCTTATGTTAGTGAGTTTATTGTAGGGGAGCGGTGTAGGTGTTATTATATTTCCGAGAGTTATACGATATACCAGCATTTTAATAAGGGTAATAAATTCAATTGTTGTTATTATATGAGGTTGTACAATGCAAATTTTCTGGGGTATATAATAAAATTAAATGGAAGTTATTCTCGGTAATATATTTATACAAAAGCAAGGGTATCTTAAAGTTAGAACAAGATTATACCACCAATTCAACATATCTCCGGTTTTATTTATTCATATATTGTTCCTAAGAGTTAATCTTTGTTAATAGCCCACCTGAAGATGTAATACAACGAAACCTAGGTCGTAGTAAAGAACTTAAAGAAAGTAGAAATAATACTACATCACGTAGTTTCATTTAATTGTGAATAATGAATTTCTACAAAATGAACGCCAAATATATTCAATAATAAATATTATTTATTCGGAAATCTTGTTCAATATAATAATTTAAAGCTGACGCACAATATTCTCCTTTTCAAGTGAAGCTCCAACGAAACCTTTTTAATAATTTAGAGCAGAATCAGATAAATGCGACTGTTGAATATTTCACTTAATAGCAGATAATACAAGAATAATCACATAAAGGCGATATTTTTAAGAGATTATTCCTATATCGTTTCAATACAAATAACTTTTGGACAATGAGATTCAAATATGAAGTTTATATGCATTAATATTATTATACCATTTAGTAAATAATAATTACTGATCTGATATTCGAGTAATATGAGAAAGTTGAAAAGTACTGAACAACAAGTGCTGATCGAATTCAGTTACTGGGATTTATTCAAGTACATCTAATTCAGTTCACATTTATGTAATACGACTGAATGAAACAGAAAGCGATCCTCCTAAGAAATGGCCGGAGAATTAAGTTGATTAGCGTAATTAAATTAAGGAAAAATGCAAAAGTTGATCTGGAAAACGAACGTGCCGCCGCATCACTTCCGTTTGCAAAATGGTTTTTTATAATTTTCCTTTTTTTATTTTCAGGTCCCAAGACTATTCACATAAATTTTCATAAATGTTGTAAAAATTTTATATAATGCTGGTCATTGTTTATTTATTACAAATTTATTTATGACTTACATAAAATTATCAAGAAAAATATTTTTATGTATTGAATAATATGGAAAAAAGTATATCCCTTCCCTTATTTTCAAAACTACTCAACCTAAAACTATGACAAAAATATAATTTTTAGAAGCCTACATAATTGTTGGAAAACTATTAACCTCAAGCTTATAATGTTTTAAATAAATACCATGTTTCATGGTATGTGAATGATAGAATAGACTAATATAAATAGAATAGTTGTTATAATTTAATATTTATATAGTTTAATATGAGTATACACGTAAATATTTATAAATGCTTAAATGTGTATGGAAACCTCATAATGTGATCTCCGTTCGTATTTAATAGATTTTCTTTTTTAAGCGTGGCTACTAATCTTTACTAAATCTAATACATGTAACTAGTACAACTAAACACATAACAAACTAAGTACCTTCATAGATCATTAATGGATTTGAAGGCAAATTCTTGAAAGTATTGAGTAAGTACACATATATATACATATATATACATATATATATATATACATACATATATATATATATATATGTGTGTGTGTGTGTGTGTGTGTGTGTATGTGTATGTGTATATACATATTAGTGAAGTAATGAATATTCGCATTCGCATTTGTAAAAATAATGCAAATATTTTAGAAATGTGATTACAGACATTTTCCTGTTTAGTTCGTAATTAGAATGGAAAAATATACCAGGAAAGGAAAATAATTTAAATTTGGTGTATCAAGTAAAAAAATAAATATAACGTTAATTTAGATAATAAATACCTGGAACATTAATAGTGACTTTACATACAAATGTATGTCACATCAACGCTTCGCAATTTGCAAACGATGGTTAAAAATTTAATTTTTATCAAGTACGAATAGAACTTGTACTGCGAAAGTTTCATTACATATTTAGGTATTTATAAAAATTTAAGTTTACACTATTTTTCCATTTAACTATTTACAAATATTAATAATTCACGATGTAAATATTGTCTATTAGATCTTTACTGGTGTGAAAACATGACGCATATTTCAAAAATTATGTGAACTGGGAGAATCGCTAGTTTTCCTGCAATTTCCCAGCCCAATTTTACCAACCACATTTTTATAATTTTTGGTTCAGTAGTAGGGGAAAAAGGAGTGGGAGTGTATAGAGGCAGAGAAGATAGAAGGGGAATAGAAGATGGAGATAATAAAGCTGGAAATAGGGGATGAGGGAATATGTCCCATTTTCGTATATTTTATAGAATATCCATATTTTTATATTCCTTATAATAAGCACTTTCAAATAATGCCACCAGTTTCAAATGATACCACGAGCTAATAAGAGTCTTAGTCTATCTATGAAAACTTTCCAATTTTTACGTAAAAACCGACAGACAGAGATATGAGTGACCTTATGAGAGTTCCCTTTTTAATTCGAGATCTAAAACCCTGGAAATGGTAAATGGAATTTTAATTCTTATCGAAAAACAATGAATTCGAAATCTGACGCGAAGGAGACTATTTTACTTGCAATTTTTCTATCTAAATTATTTTTTTTAATCCTGTAATTAAATATTCTAACTACGGGGAAAGTAATTTCAAAATCATTCATAATTATTGTCATGTACTACGTTTGAATACGGGAGATTGTACATGATGTCCTTTTCCTATCATCAAACGCTGCCACAATATCTGAGCTACGTAAGATATGCTAATAATAAATAATAATTTAATTTTTAACGTTTAATATATGGTGGCACCATTTAAAAATAACCAATATCACTTATGTTTAATACGAAAAAAAGTATTCCTTTAATATACCTCATTGCTTTTTTATTTATATTTTAAAAGAAACATTTTGCTATATAATCGTCGAATAATATAATCTCTTATATTTTAAGGATAGTATTACTATTATAGCATGAAAATGACTTTAACGTAGAAAATATACGTCAAATATGAGAAACGAAAAGGTAGAGTTGGCAACTGCCATTTGGCGGTAGCTTGAGTTGAACTGAGCAATTAAAGTGTCCCAATTTGAGTAATCAAATGTTTACCGTACATAAATGTTAAACGTCCGTAAAACATATCCAATTAGTAACACGACATTACTTCTCCACTTGTGTACTTGAGCAACGACAAAATGAAAATATCTCATTAAAATTACGATAAAAGATGGATTCGTCATTCAAATTGCGATAAAAGACGGATTCGTATATTATGTTCACTAACTGAATACCCTAAACATACTAATTTACCGCAAACGAATACAGGCCACTTGGTGAATCCGACCACTCATAAGATATTTATAATACTTTGATGTTATGATGTTAGGCTCATGATGAAGTTTAATCTTGATTCGTCAACGGTTTATATTCAAAAATACCCTTTGATGGGAAAGTACTTTCATGAAAGTATTAAGTCCGCACACGTGTAACTTTTTCTTTGAGTTGTAGTTGAAATACAAATGGAACGGGTTATAGCAAGATCGATGAAAAGATGTTTGGTGTATTCTTTGCAAACGGCAAACGTGTTTTCGTTTGATTTTGTTAAGAACTGGTCAGTTAAAAAAGAAAACATAAAGAAAAAAGGAATGAAATACATTAAAGAAATATGTATTTTCGTATTAAACATAAGTGTAATTGATTATTTTTAAATGTTGCCACGTATATTAAAAGCTAAAAATTACATTTTGTTTTTATTACTAACACAAGTAACGTAGATGAGATTTTGTAGCAGAGTTTAATAATAGGAAATAGTAATCATGTGTAATTTCCCGTATTCAATTGTATTTTATGACAATAATCACAAATGATTTTGAAATTACTTTGCCCCAAAATTATTATTAATTATTTGTAAGTTATGCCTACTTCTAATAAATGACTATAATCATACTTAAATGAAACTACGTGATGTAGTATTATTTCTACTTTCTTTAATTTCTTTACCACAACCTAGGTTTCGTTGTATTACAACATCTTCAGGTGGGATATTAGGAAAGATCTTTGCAAACATCTTGAGGTGGGATATTATCAAAGATCTTTGCTAGTATTCCACCTGATGTTGGAAATTAACAAAGATATTAGCAAGACGTTGTAAAACAACAAAACCTAGGTCGTGGTAAAGAAATTAAAGAAAGTAGAAATAATACTACATAACGTAGTTTCATTTAAGTGTGAATAATGAATTTCTACAAAATTAACGCCAAATATATTCAATTCAAAACTATAATCATGTTTATATTTTTTAAAACTTACCTAACATTATGTAGATTAAACACTACGGGTGAACTTAATAACAGAAAAAAGACTTCAAATAGGTAATTAAAGTCACACCGAAACCAAGTCACACGGCACAAGATGGCTGTAGCGTAGTTTCGGTTTCCACGAACTTAGGAAATTTTCGCAATTTGCGTTGCGAATGTTATTTTTGTAATTGTTTTCTTGTTATTTAATATTATTTAAATTTATTTCTGAATAATTCAGTATATTAAAAAAATAGGTATAATCAAGAATCTCATCAAAAACCATCCCCAAAAATATAACGTTAGTGTTTAGTATAGTATGTGTAATAACATGTAATACTGTTTATTTAATTTTTGAACAAAATATGGCTATGATAAATATAACATATGATATATATATATATATATATATATATATATATATATATATATATATATATATACATATATATATATATATATATATATATACATATACATATACACATACATTTTCTACACCCCTGAAACAAGGCAATGTTTCAGAAGTGTAGAAAATCCTTGATTTCTCCAAAACTATGAGATTTAGAATCATTGCCATAGTTTTACAATAAACTTTTAGTAAATTTCTAGTAACCTAATTTTTTTTCATAGATTTATCGTAAGCAATTTTGGAAATGGGGTTGAGGACATATTTTTGCAAATATTTTTAAAAGTATTCCTAAAATTATCTGACAAAATATCCGAAAAAAATTATTTTGGAAATTTTATAATTTACATTCGTACAACTTAAATATTAATCAAGAAAAAAAGAAGTTAAAGATTCATCAAGAAGATCTTTGCTAATATCCCACCTGAAGATATTGTAATACAACGAAACCTAGGTCATGGTAAAGAACTTAAA
This sequence comes from Druceiella hillmani, assembly GCA_039881145.1. NCBI lineage: Eukaryota > Metazoa > Arthropoda > Insecta > Lepidoptera > Hepialidae > Druceiella > Druceiella hillmani. Next base: position 1,778,746 of record JAYKKI010000081.1, read on the forward strand.
GAAAGTAGAAATAATTATACATCACGTAATTTCATTTAATTATCAATAAAGAATTTCTACAAAATTAACGTCTGCAAAATTAACGTTTTGCAACTACAGCGGCCTCTATTTCTTTATATATCAGCTTTTTTCAGTTTCCATCTCATATTTTGTCCGATCCGCTTATAAAATTTTATAACGTCTTCATAGCTTGGCAATATTTTGTCTTTTCACATAAATTACCAAATAAGTTACATTTCAAACTATTTCGAATGTGTTCCTTTCTTTTCGTGCCACAAAACCAATTACTGTACTCTTTTACCGATAAATCGCGCGTTAATTGTTTCATATAACATCCCTTCCTACCCCTCCATACTCTTTTGTCCTTGAACTTAACCAATCGATGGTCTTATTTGTCATTACTAAAAACTATTACGCATAAAACCTGATCGTAATGTCAAAATACTACTTATTTTAAAAAAATCTGTCGCAATTCGGAGGCAATAAAACTTAAAATATTGTAATAAAATTTTACATGTAAATTAACCACATCATTTGGTACCCTTTTATCGCTGAGCCTTTTTCAAAAATAAGAAAAAAATTTAACACAATTAAATAAAACTACGTGTTGTAGTATTATTTCTACTTTCTTTAAATTCTTTTCCACGACCTAGGTTTCGTTCTATTACAACATCTTCAGATAGGCTATTAGCAAAGATCTTTGCACACCTTGCCAAAATGTGGCAGCCAATTAAATTTTTGGGTACCGGTAAATTTTTTTTAACCTTTATGTTCGCTGATCTGCTTCTGTAAATGCTAGTGTAGTTGTATATAATTAAACTATGTTTTAATCTAGGATAGATAAATCTATATGCAAAATTGAATTGAAAACTAAAATTTATTCAAAATTCTTAACCCATTTATATATTTCATAAGTACTATCTGATGACGCTAATATCGCTAATAATATTTTTTAAATTACTTGTTTCGCATTGTTAACCACCTAAATAATATATTTGGACGTGCTTGAAGCTAAATTTTTTGTTGTTTTTGTTGTTTGAAGGAGAGTATCCTCGTTTATTGAGACTAATTATTAAATCCAACAAGGCGGTTTTCTCATCCCTCTCATCATCTTCATCATATGGGTTCCTCACTTATCATCACATGACTCACATGATATCCCACTTATAATCATATGACTTGTCCCAAAATATATTTCTGAACTACAACTACGTTGGCTCCAAATAAATTTCATGTAAATAAATCCACAAGTTTTGTAAAATATTACAGCGCTATCCATTTGACTTCTACTGGGAACATGATTCATAATTTTGTAAACTTTGATATCTGTCTTCATTATTTAAATAATACAGCATCTTCTAGTAGGAAAATGACAGGACTTAATTTTATTCTTCTACGTTTTGTGCTGGTCTAGTTTAGGTGGCGTACTAACTTACGCCACCGACAAAAACGAATTTAAATAATTAACAAGAGAGGTTTTACATTAATGATATAAAGAACCCGGCGTTTTATTTCTCAAAAAAATTATGATGTGTTGAAAAACGTCATAAATCAAAGTGATAACTTGCCATAAAAGCTTTAAAATTGTAATAGTTGTTGCTGGTTACTCATTAACCACAATTATCAGCACATCAAAAGGCTTAACCACAATTATCAGCACATCAAACTTGAGAATTTTGGTGACATTCCAGCACTACTTGCTTTGTCTTCATTTATTACTTCATGCAATTCTATCGATATATCCTCAATAAAATATTAAATTATAAATATATCGGTGGATTTTTGGGTAAAAGATATATCGGTGGATTTGTGCGCCTTTTATACCATATCCGAACATATTATGTAATCTTTAAAAAATAAAATATTTCCTTTCACAGCTCGAAGGAGTGTGCGAAAAAAATCGCTATACGTTGATTTCTTTATATCTTGCTATATATTAATCGAGATTTACTCTTTTTCATGAAATATTATACGAAAGTCTATAGTAGAAGCTTTGAGGCTGTAACAGACGGACAGATGAGTGGATGGACGGACATAATGAAAGTATAAGGGTGAATTATATTTAACAATGTAAACCTAAAAAAATAATTTAATCTATAGCATTAAGAGTCCGAGTCATTAAAGTTTTACATTAAAAGAAATGTATAATAATGCGAGGAAAAATTATGAACATCAATAATTAGCTTGATTAATCTTCAGGTATGATTCAATAAAATTTATGGCAGTATATTTTAAACTAAATGGTGCTGTGGTGGTTCACGTGGTGGGTAGTTTATATGGTTGTTATAATGCAATAAAAGAATTTTAACTAAAGGTTACAATGTCCATTTGCCCAACGCTATTGTATGTAAATTATAAGTAAGCTTAAATTAAAATTTAGTATGAAGTATGAGTAATTATTACTATAACTAATAAAAATAACAGAACGCTTTCTCAAGCATGAGTAATTATTACTATAACTAATAAAAATAACCCAACGCTTTCTCAATGAATATCATGTTAAACAGAAACATTGAAATTGCTGCAATTTGAACAATAAGCTAAATTTTAATGTGAAAAAATGACAATTATTTATATTTATTCTGTTATTATGTCCACATAGCATAAGGAAAAATGTTGTAGATCAGAGTTTTGTTTGTTTCTTATTTGAAACTAACATTCCAAATGTTGACCATTTTATTAGAAGCATACTAGAATATTAACATTTAAGTTATATTTTGTATAAACTAACATATTTATTTACTTACTTTTCGATCTTACTGCAGGGACAATTTTTTCTTGTCGAACAAAATTATAGACAATAACAAAATTTTTTCTTCAAAAATATATTTATCGCAAATATATTTTTGAACGGAAAAAAAAACAAGAAATAATGTAATTTTCATATGTCATTACGGGCTTTTAAGCAGTATTGGTGATTAAGAAAAAACAGGGGAAGGATTAAGTGTAGAGGTTTATGAAGTTTTCCGACGACTTTTGAATACTTGAATGGACGTGTTCCATAACTCGGTAGCATGAATAGTAAAAGAAATGCTCATAGGAAGCAATACTACGCTGGGGATAAGAATCGGGAGAAAATCCTCAGAGTGCATACCCATGTAATGGATAGAAAGGGCTGTAAATCCGTCAAGATAAGAGGGAGTGTAAATTTATTTTAACATGTTGTAAAACAAGAACGTGAAGACTGCACCGGTCGTGAATCTCAATGCACGCGAACCGTATTTCAAATTTAGAGATGCGATCAAGTTTTTTAAGGCTTAAAATATAAAGAATACATTAACACACATTACATTTGAAGGTGTTGATGTTTACAAGCAACTGAAAACTAATTATAACCCACTTACATATCGATAGTCTGATAAAAGCAATATCAGTGTCAAACACAGGTGAATTTTATTTCAATAAACAGGTGAATTTTAAATCTCCTGTGTCAAACACAGGTGAATTTTGTTTTTAAGGGAATGAAATATTGAAGACATTTTGAAGAATGCTGAGGGTTTGACAGCTGACATCATTAACTTGGGGTAACCAATTAAGAAATTGGTGTATCACTAAACCCAAGTCTTCTAAAGTAGAAGAGAACGATCACAACTTAAAAATTATGAAAAACTTGTGCATCATTAAGTGTATCTTAAGATCATTTTCTAAAATTTAATAGTTTGATAATCTTACGATGTTATATATATATATATATATATATAGATATATATATATATATATATATATATATATATATATAAAATAATGTATATATATAAAAATAATATAAAATATATATAAAAAAATATATCCACAATAGATGTCGAAAAGTGTTTCAAATGGCTCGTGTAAATCGTGCACGGTGTTCACGAGGCAAGTTTTTTAAACGTGGTTATGCACGTGGCTTATTTTCATTGTATAGTTCCTTTTTGAAGCAAGGAACAAAAATATCGTCATGTCCGCACGTTCTGTGTCTGTCCGTCTGTCGGTTGTAGCCTTGCAATTTCTGCAGCTTGAACGTACTTTCACGAAATTTTTCAACAACTATAAGCATTATATGGGAATCTCAATTAAAATGCAATATAAAGTCCATATCTCAAAAGGAAGAACGGAACTCTTATGAGATCACTAACATGTCTGTTTGTCCGTCTATAAAAGCCAATTTTCTCATCAGTAGAGCACTCCAAGATAGACAATATTTTTATAAAGATAGACAATATCTTTGCTAATATCCCACCTGAAGATGTTGTAATACAACGAAAACTAGGTCGTGGTACAGAAATTAAGGAAAGTAGAAATAATACTACATCACGTAGTTTCATTTAATTGTGAATGAATATGAGATTTAATTCACCATTTGTCATTGTCAAGTCCGTTTGTGAAATAATGAGTTCCAAAACGATGTCCATTGTGCCACCTCCCTCCAATTTGCTTACAAATTCAATTCAATTAAAATGTGTTATTGTGCTTGGCCAGCGTTCCGAAATCACTTCTGTAATTGTAGATATATCACTTTTGCCGTGTTTCAAGATATATATATATATATATATATATATATATATATATATATATATATATATATATATATACACTCTCGCACGCGTGTATGTATACACGCATGTACACGCACACACATGCACATGCATATATATAGATACCTCATATGCTCAAAAATATTTATATTTTAATAATTGTAAATAGTTTCATACATGGAGTGGTTATTAGGTCTACGGTTTCATAAAATACTTCAACACAAACAATTGGATTTAGTAACGAAATAAAAATCTACATAATAGTATAAAGGGCTTTACCCACATTAGGCTTCCAATCTTTCTTCCTAATGGATAGATAAGGCACAGTAGAGCACTCCAAGGACATATTACACGCTGGCATACCACGCTTCCCTGACACCCTGACACACTGCCTTCAACAGGTTGCTTCGTGTTACCGGAAATATATTGCGTCTCTCCATCTCAGCTGTAGTTGAATTATGTAGACTTTTTTATATCAATGTAATCAAAAAGATGTTAGTCGTTAGGATTAAAGGAAAGACGATTAATTATTAGTTCGTGGAATATCGCGTATTTTAATTCATTTCAATAGCACACCCATTGAAATACATTGACAGCTCAACCAAATACAAATATAGTAATTCAAATTTATATACCTAGCAAACACAAACAAAATTAATTTAAGAAATTTGTCGCAATTAATAAAGAGGTTATTTAGTATATACATAGACTGTAGTATATATATGTAAGATTGTAATAAATACTTGGGCTGTAGTATATACATAGACTCTAGTATATACATAGATTATAGTAGATATATAGATTGTAGAATATAATAAAATGTAGTATGTAAATAGACTGTAGTGGTACATTTATATTCATAACGATTCACGTAACTAATCTACGAGAATGACGATGTACGATTATAAAAAGAAGACAAATCGATATTATTTGCACTATTAGAAAAAAATATAATTTATCATTGAAAACAAAAAATACTAAAATTTTGCTTTAAAACAAAAGAATTATTCCATTCTATTCTATTTTATAAAAGTTTTATGGCGACTTAATAGGATTAAAAATACTTTCAACACAAATGAACAGGACAAAATTTCACAAGGATTAGACCTCGTTAAAAGATTTTACTAGTTGAGATGAATAAGATTTAATCTTAAACATGTACTTGTGCAGATACAGAATTTTAATGTTCTTTAAAAAAGCTTTTAACTAAATAAATATATATGTATTAAATGGTTCGTCTATGGTCTATTTTGATATTGACAATGTCAAAAATACTCAGCTTTTTGTCCTATGTTGGAATGGAAAAATTTATTGAATCGATATATTATACCCGTACTTTAGTAAAAATGACTATCAAAATATGCGTAGCTGTGGGAAAAATGCGCAGTTGAACTGGAAGGAATACAATTTAAATATAATATAGTTTCATTAAATACCGTATGCACAACAATTTTGTTTGTGACTAAACATTTTTGGCATAATTTTTTTATAATGTTTATTACTAAAACAATATTCCACAGTTTTTATCCGTTTGAGGTTGGAGGAAGGAAAAGGTAATAATTACTCCTCTTCCGGAAAATTCTTATTTTTTTAATTCTGAAAGTTTACTTTTCATACTATCCTTTTTCGAAATATAAACAGTTCCAAATAGCACCAAATGTACGAAACATTTATAGCCTATTTAAAGCTGAATCTGTGAAAAATTTTCTCCACAACCCAGGTCTTTTTAAATATAACGTAACTACGGATATACGTTTCTTAAAGGAATCATTATCAAAGTGGAGATTTACAGACAATTACACAGAATTACTTGAATGGGCACACAAGTTCTTAGTTAAAATTGCATATAAAAAACAATTGTTACAAGCACCACCGGGTGTTGCATTGTGCATATTAATGTATATTTTGTTCAAAATAATTAGTCGAATTGCTGTGATTTGTTGAACGTGAATAGTTCCAATAAACGAGTTTTAAAAAATTCCTAATAAAATTCAAATTTATTCCTAAAATTAAATTTAATTCCTAAATAGTCTTCTGTATTCGTAGTGAAAGTTTAACGAAAATACAAGAAACTCACTATCCTTTCATTATAGCGAAAAAACTTGAACCTAGAAAAAATTGTGTTAATTGAAAGGTGTAAAATTTAAACAAAAGTTATCTTAGAAATTTAATTGTGTTTCGAGTCAGATAAAAAATATATAATAGATATGAATAGTAGTCAGTTACTGGGAAAAATGTACAAATAAGTTCGCAGAAGCATTATTTTTTTGACAATATGATTGTATTATATAAGAAATCATCAAATGAAGGACCCAAAAATAATTAAGAGCAGAACAGTTTGATTTAAATAAGATTTGGTTCAATCAGTCGTAAGTATTTTTTCATAGCTTATTTTCGAGCAAAAAGTAGCAATAACACAATTATCGTAGATATTTTGTTTTCGTAAGAACAAATATAACTTTTTCCTAAAAGCAATGTATAGCTCAGCCTAAGGATACTTTCCTTCAATTTTCAATCCCTAAGTCCTCATAAAAAGAGCTTACCGAGTCTAATTGAAGTTCTTGTACAATATAATGGAAACCATACTTAATATAAATTCATTTTCTATTCGCGGCAGTATCGTCGAGACAAATTTCTACTAATTTATAAATAGAGGAGAACGGAAAGACTCATACTGAGTTTTTATCACATATATAATTTAATACACTATTACCCGCAGGTTTTTGTCTTGCTAGACGCAATTTGATCACAGCTTTTAACGTTCTCGTAATACAAATATAAAAGTTTGTAAATATTACTTATGGTAAATAAAAAGAAATTTCCTCTAATTATATGGACATTTTCCTTAAGAACGAAGTATTCGTAAATATGTTCTCAGAATTACCAGCCGAGTATGTAATAATAGTCATAAAATTAATAATCCACTACCACACAGAAACGTTTCGTAATTTTATTTATATAAAGAAAGATTACTGAGATTATATTAAATGGAAGTTCCGTGTAAATGCTAGTGCATAATTTTTTAACAGAAAATTTTTAAAAAAATACAGAGGAAGGCGATGCCCCATTACCTATTATTTTAAAGTTCACTATGTTTTTGTGAAATGTAGCTTAAAAATTATGAAAGAAAAATTGTATTTTGGAAAACTCGTAAAGCAACCAACAACCATCCGTGTCGTGTTATTAAGTCGTAGCTCATGAAAACAATTGTTCAATCAAGGTAAGCTAAAAAAAATGTGTGCATTTTTTCAAATAATAATTTTTTTAATGATTTTTTTTATATTTAAATTGAGGTCACTATATAAAACATCTACTTAAAAATTTTTATTCATGTATGTCCAAACTGTCAGGCGTGACAGAAGGACAGTTTGAAGAAGGAATGCATTAATATGACAAAGATCCCATAAGGATATTTTGCTTCAACACAGATTGCTGAGTACAAGCATTAATTTACGGTTCCGTAATGAAATAACAACTCCCACCACTAAACGCCTTCACTTCACGCACCAATGGACATAGCTGACGCGACCGGAGGTATTTCTTATGAATATCTTTTATGTAAAATACAATGTTTTGAAATCAGACAAATGGTTCCTAAGACTAATGCAAACAAACAAACAAGTATATTTTTCCACTTTAAAAATAATTAATGTAGATTAAGTCGGTGTAATATTATATTTCATAAATTTCGTGTTTGAGAAAAAAGAGGTTTAAAAAATGTGATACGTATATATATGCATATATATGTACCCGAATGCGTGCATCGGTGTGATTGCAGCAGCCAACTTATAAAGCTTTCAGATGTAGATAAGAATTGATATTTAACAGGTTTTTATAAAAAATTTCAAGGATTTTTTTTAAAATTTCGATACGAAATATCTAATGGTGCATTTAGATGGGAGTTAACAAGTCGCAATGTGCCATTCGATCAGCTTCGCGTCTTGTCGGCTCTTTCTGACTTAATTTATACTGTTCCAAAAAATATAGGAAAAAACTTACACACCTCTCTCCCTTCATAAATCTTTCAAATTATTGATGAGTGCGTTAATGGTTCTGATGATCGGAAAGTAATGACACTTAGAAGCTCTACGTACTTTCGATATTTATAAAATACAAACGAAATAGATAAATACAGGTAAAGTAAGACACTATTGTCGAATAGGTAACTCGAGTTATTTAAAACGATTTTTTTTTATTAAAATAATTTTGACTGGATTTTTTGATACGTTTCTTTATGTTTATTCTTGTATTTAAACCAAGAAAAAAATCATCACCGGTATTAAACTGCAGTTACGACTCAAAAATATAACATATTTATTTCACCAAGGAAATCGATTTTATTACTTTTACAACATACTAGAGCAAAAAGCAAATATTGCGTATCAATTTCATTACCTTTCCATATTGGATGTTTCAAAAAGTTACTAATTTTTAAATATTACAAAAATCACATACGAGTCCAAACCCGAAATTTCACAACGAAAACAATTTTTACCGTTAGAATGTGACTTACATACCATTTGGCGTTAAATTTCCCGTATTTCCAATGTTATGAAAATAGATGTGGAAAACATAGACAGAAACCTTACATTTCGTGATCTCTTATAAAAATCTCACTCTTGTGTCAAGATGAAATTTTATACGTGTGGAAAATATGAATTGAAAACACAAATATCATGAAATGCATCAAGACGTTTAGCAACGGAATTATCTAGTAATATTAACTATATTCAATTACTCAAGTTAAGCAACATCGAATGCAGCAAGCACTTGGGAATCGATTAGCGTTATAAAATATAACGGAATGTTGACTTTGTTCTAGGTACTCTTACATAAAACAGATATACTTTGGGTATATAATTTTCATTAAATGTATTTCTTCAAAAGCTGTATTAAGAGAAACATCTTTCTTTGCCTTCTGTTTCATTTTCTCACTTTCTTCTATGACTTCTGGAATTTAAAATTAATTTCAAATATACCATCTAAAGGTGTGCTGTTGAATATAAAGAAATATATTTCAATACTTCTTCAATCGTGAATAGATATATTTTAATACGGCAACTGGAAAACCTCGGATTACGTACAGGCGCCTACGAAGTAACGTCAGATTTTATTTATACATTTCACTTGAGGATGCGACGATTTTTGTTTATGACATTTTCATTATGACATTTAAAAGTTTAATAACAGATTATGTCAGAATGACAGCTGGAATTAAGTGTACTCGCAAAATCAATGTTTACCCTTGATGTATCATATATAGAGAATATACCACCTAGGCTTCAGGGATAAGCAGATTTTATCTTGCTAGGTCATAACTATGTGAATATCAAGCCAAATTAGACGACGCGACAATCAATCTAAATGTTTGTGATTGCAAACTACTGAAATCTTGGGTATTTCATGTCCTAAGAAATAAGAGCTCCTTTAAAACCACATTATGTTTATTCAAAGTCAAGACTTGCGATGGAAGGCAAATATATCTCAAAGATAACCAGGGAAAATTGAGAGTGACATCAAAAGAACAGCTCCAATGACAACCATAATAATTTGAGGAGATATACACGCAACACAAATATTTATTTCTGAAGCACCTATTGTTAATTCTCCACCTCGGTTTCTAGACCAAACCTGTAACAGTAGCCTGCTGAATCATAACCACGTGGATATCAAGCCAACTCGAAACTTGCGGAAAATATAAAGGCTCAAAATCAAAACGCAGAATACTTTAAAATTAGGTCTGGCGTGAATAACACGACATTGTTGCTGCTACACACAGAGGAATTGAAATGTGTACATCCATTTACGAATGTTTGGAGTATTGCTTAAAAGACAGTGGAAACTAAAGAAGACTTCGCTTCACGGATTATTAAGATTAAGTCAACTTACGTGCAACTTGCCCCGTGTAACAGTCGCAGAAACAAATACATAGAATCAAACTCAAAATATCCCAATACAATATTCAAAACGCATTCTATGATATGTGGGTGTAACATAGAAGATAACAAAGACCGCAAATAGTGATGCAAAATCTTTGTCATTATATTGTCTTTTTATGTAATATTTTAGCTTGAAAAGTTATGTAACGAAGACTTGCAAGAACAATGCAAGGAAGTTCTGGTTGAACACCAACTAAAAGGCTGCAATATACGCTCAAAAGTGAACCCGTCCATGTCTCCAAATTACGAAGAATGCTTTTTTCGTTTAAAATTATGAAAATTTATCGTATTATGTTTATTGCTTCTTTCTGATTGCAAACTGCTCAATTGTTAGTTGTTTCATATTCTAAGAAATAGGAGCTTTTTTAAAACCACATTCTGTTTCTTCAAGAAAGTCATTACAGTACACTTCGATTCATTATAAATTACCTTATTTTTCACTAATTTTTGTATTGCAGAATGCCGTTGTAAATTTAATTACGGTATAATGTTTGGTTACATTACAATATATGGTTGTACAGAATACGAAATATTATGGGTATATATTTTAAACCACGTGCTTTCGATTAGTTTTGTAAACATAAAAAAATGCACTTATGTATTTTTTCAACAAACTGTACTCGTGTGCTTAAAGAATGCCGCAAAAGCGCCCTGGAGCACAATCATCGCTTTGGGGCACGATCTTTGACGTCGTTTATATTAGAAATAAAATGAAATATATCCTTGAATAATGCTGTCAATTTATATAACAAATCTTTTTCGCTATTTGAGATTACGTTCTCACTTTTTCTATGTACAAAATTCTATAGCGAGTGATATCAAAAAAGGGGAATGGAACCCGAAACAACTGTATGAGTGATTTCAATTAGATAAATTTAGAATAAAATTATATTTGAGAAAGATTTCAGGTATGTAAAATCTTTATCACCTTTCAAGCTATGGTATCATTATTTCTATGGGATTCTATAACTCTACGGTTCAAATATCTTTTCACATAAAATGTTATTCAACGGCAGTTAAACCAGAAAAATATTTACGAATAATGAAAACAAAATTCATTTATGACAAACTGGCATTTGAGGAAGGTAACGGAAGACACGTTGAAGAAAGAAATTTGCGACTTAAACCATTGTATTTCTACAATGAATAATGTTGCTTTATTTTAATTATAGACGTCGTCACGAAATTTTTTACTCTATTTCATAAATGGAATATAACAAAGTGTTAATAAAAAAACCTTTGATAAATTGTGAAACTTTGGTTACAGGATACAGTTGATAAAATCTGATTATAGATTCAGATGTTTAATTAAACGATGAAGTAACGACGAGAGATCGAATAGGTAGCTGAGTAATGAGTGTTAAAGTCTACTATAGTACATAATTTATTCAATTATTGATTCAAAATTGATGTACAAAATATTTACTTATATGGGTACAGAACGTTAAAGTTATTGTTTTTGTAACTCGAAATATACCGATTCACAAGCATAGAGGGTGAAGATACGATATAATATTGAAAACTTAATTCGAGAATTGAAATACTAAAAAGTAAAAAACTTCAAAAATTGAACGCCAGTAGCAGTAAACCATCTGAACGTTTATTTTGAAACTGGTAGAAAGTTTTTTAAAATTGATTTAAATTGGTGTGCGTTATAAAATATTACGGTTAAATGGTGAACAATTAAGGTTTGGAACCAATAGGTGAAATCGTTTAATTTTAACTAATTACATTCATTTATTAACCAAAACAAAGTAATTTTCCAGAAAATGTCTTCTGTAGTAAAAAAATTCCTCATAGAAATTGATCCAATTCCCCCACGATGTCCTCCCGTAGATGTGATAAGATTTCTATAACAACATGCACCTCGAAAGTACCTTGAAAGGTTTACCACTTCAAATCGAAACTAAAACTTTCCGAACTTTGCTTCTACTTATTTGAAAGTACATTTTTCACTGCGTCTTATTTAAAATTATCTAAATATTTTTTTCAAAAATTAGAAAAACATCAAAAATATTATTACTTGTGTCACTATTTGAATGGATGGGAATTTTACAATCAGCGATTATTCCAAGTTGCTAATATATCCATTAACATTACAAATACTTTATCTTTTTTGAGGATTTCGAAAAGGAGCAAAAACATAATAATAGTTTTAAATATTATTTAATATGATTTTCAAGTATTACTGCAAATGGTCAAAAATACATATACCCTAGAAATATTCGAACTTTCAAATGTAAAATTGACAAAAAATTTTTTTTTTTGAAGTTTAGCTTAAATCTATTGCACGGATTACAGATTTCATTGTTTCTGAGAAATTTACTACATTTTTGCGTCTGTGAAACATATACCAGATAATAACATTTACGTAATGCATAATAATATTCGTAACTAGTTTAATGGAAATATAACGCTTTCTTAAATATTTAAACTATCGTATGTAGGTAAGTGTGTACAAAATCCTTGTAGTGCAATTTTCTCTGGTACTTAAAAGGTATATATATATATATATATATATATATATATATATATATATATATATATATATATATATATTATATATTATATGTACATATATATATATATATATATATATATATATATATTTAATTATCTCAATAATACAGTAGTCGTAATCCGTCATATTTCCGATCAAAATTTCAAACATCTATCAGCGCATGGATTTGAATTATCTTCCAATGAAATGGTAGAATATAATATAACTACATGGTAAATTATTCCTTACTCCTAATTTCAAACCCGTGCCTTTAAAGATAATAAAAAAACGGCTTTGGACCGAAATACAATCCACATGGTCCTAGAAAATTACATCACAACAGAATAGAAGGCCGCCTTTTTTAATTAATATAACCTGGCTTTGATTATTATATTCGATTGTAGTAAGGATAACATTCATAAACCACGTTTGGACATGATCTACCATGAGTGGACTATAACTTTAAAATAGGCCCAAATTAACAAAGAAAAGCCATCAGATTTAAATTTTAGTCAGTATAGGTAACGTTTATGGGATCCATTACTCTCCATTCTCCCTTTCAAATACAATAAGTATAATCTGATAACGGTAAGGAAGTCGTTGGCTTGCTCCTCTTCCGTTTTCGTTGACATAGTAACTACAGAGCCTAGCAGCTTTCCGACCATTTCCTCGCTTAACACCATATTACTTAACAATGTATCATGGTATACTAATGCTACGAATGAGTAATCTAATGCTACGTTTGAGGTATACTAATGCTACGTTTGAGATTCTGAGTCTTGGCACATAAAATAGTCGAAATAATTTTACGATAATCCAGAGTCAGTTAACAAGACAATTCAGAAATACAAATAAGTCTTGTTACAGAAGTGAAAACTATGAAAATACATAAATAGTAAGATAGCAAATAATTTATTGTTCGACAGCTACAAATAACTGCATTTAAAAATGACTGATAGTAAAATTAAAAGAATAATATCTTTTAACATTTTAAATAAATATTTATTTCCCTAAAATAAAGAAAACAAAACTGTTATTAAGACCACTTTTTGTATATTATTATTTCTTTTCCCTTAAATCAAGTTTTTGTTAATTTTCTTGTTGATTTTTCCTTCCCACAGTTGGCCTATCGAAATGGCTTTATTGTTACCTGCTCTTTTGTGATGATTCCAGAAACGCAAATAGAGTTGCCATAAGAAACGTGTTAATTTCATATGGATTAGTATTGGTTTTTCATTTCGTCTATTCAATATATTATATACACTACTTTGTTTTTTTGAAACTACCATATAGGGGCAAAAAGAAAAAAAACTATGGTCGTTTTCATTTTTCGATGATTTTTCAAAAAAATTTAATTTTTTAAAATGTTCCCACGATGATTTTTTTTTAATTTTTCCAGTTTATATACCATTAATGATACGTAAACTGTAACTCTTTATTACATTTTTTACGCAATGGGTTTTGGAGAGATCCTTTCAACATTCAACCTTGCGAAAATAATGCAACGTCATTTTCGCAGGGCTGAATGTTTTTTTAAAGTTTATTTTGCATATTTTTCTATTATTTTGCTTTAATTTCTTCTTAATCTCTTTTGCGAACTTTTGTCTTCAGTATGTCCATTAATATATTCTGTATGAACTTTTCATTTCATTTTATGTAAAATAAAACTATGAAATTAAAAGGTTTTGTCTATTAATTTATTCATGGGCATGTCTATTCTATTATTTTTACTTAAATGTCTGAGTCGAACAATTTTTCAAATTAACGTAGCGGTTTAAGTATATTTATATAGGATTCACACCAAATGTTAATATTTCAAGATTTAATATGATTGGAATTTTTCACAATGTATCAAATTTTGTTGGAACTATTTTCAATTCACTCGTATTGATATTAACGAGAGTGGTTATTACTTATTACTATTAATTAGCTTATTAGTTCTATTATGTTAAAGTTAAGTTTAATAATTAGGTACGAAAAAATAAAACTCCGCGAAAATTGAGCTTTAATAATATAGTTTTATGCGTAATAGTTTCACACAGAATTTTAAATGAATGACTTCTAAATTCAATATTCTAAGTGAAAGACCTTCAATCGGTTTGATTAGTAAATTAGTATCAGAGTACGTGGTATTTGAAAAGTCCTATCTTTTTATTACATTAGGTTATCAAATTTAGCAATTTATTTATTTATTTATTTATTAACTTTTATGTATAGTACATATGGCGAACTTATTGCTACATGAGCAATCTCTTCCAGTTAACCATAACAATTTGTATTGAAATTTAGTTGGTACAATGAAAATTCTATGAAAGAGATTTTACAATGAAAATTCTTAATAGCACATTAGACAAAAAAAAATACAAAAGTAAATTAAAAAAGAAAACAAAATATTGACGTGATTTGGGATGGGAAAGATAGGAAAGGGCGAGGACACAAAGGGAAAGGTTTCAGGAGATGCAGGATTTTTTCACTCGATCTTTGAAAATATTTAGAGACGTGATTTTCCTGATGTCAGAATCCAGGTGATTCCAAATTTTTGCTGCTTGGACAGTGAAGGATTTTTCGTAAGTGGTAGAGGTATGTTTAGGAATAAGTAGGGTGTGGGAACTTTCAGATCGCAGCCCAAGGCCGTGAGCAGACACATCTTTAAATTTACAGGGCTCTGCGGCCACAGGCCTTATATTTAATATTATTTATAGTTTCAACTTGATGTCTCTAACTGTTCCTGAAAAAATATAGTTTTGTTGACAGACGATAACAAAGTGGTCCTACGAGGGTTCTGTTTTTTACATTCAGATGTACAGAAACTTAAAAAAGTAGTAAGGGACAATTAACTATTTCACAGAGAACTTTATAAAACGTGCAAAAATTAATGAGACTTTTTTGTCAATGTCCCTTCATAAGTTGTTTATTATCCATGTATGACACTTGACCATTTGTCCTTCGTTACAAATAACCAAATTGTCTTAATATCCTGTTTTCTACATATTTTTCCCCTTTTCTTATTTTCATTATATCAAATCTACTTACTTTTATTTTTAACAACTTATGATTTTACCTTTTTAAAACGTGAAACGATCAAATAACGAAAAGAAACATTTAAAACATTAAGGAAACAACAAATATTAAAATCAAGTTCATTATTCATCGTACTAGGTTATGGAATGGGGTTTAAATAACTTAGAAAATTTACGAGTTATGCTATGATATCTGATTAATGAACATGTGGCTTAGCTGTTATTATAATTATTAAGGTTTCGAGTTTATGGCAGATGGTGTAATCATATTACAACCATAAACCGAAAATCGAGATACACAAAGAAATCAAAAATAAAGATGCTGAGATATAAAGAAGCATTTAAAGCAGTGAAAATAGCTCTTAATTGGAAAGGAAAAGAAGAGCTAGTACTGATGCTGTTCTGAACATCGTAATCCAATAAATATTAATAGGAATTTCTTCCTATTGTTTTCAAAAATATCTACCAATTGTTTTCTTTTTATCGTGTAATGTAAGTGATTGCGTATGGATGTGTTTTACAAAATTAGGGATGTGCTGTTAGTTTGGAAACGTATACTACCTCTGCATGGCCACATTGCAAATAAGAATTGTACTGGGAACTCGTTAACTTTGGAGATATGATATCTCAAGTTTGTGGCGTTCCTCCCGAATCCGTTGAAATTCAGCATCAAACATCCGGATCTTTTTGGTATCCAATCTCTCGGTATTCCTTTTTAATGTGTTTTATATGTTACTGGTATTTATTATGCATGTTTTGGACATTTCATAATTATTGTAAAAATTTCACAATGAGAAGGATGATATCCAAATAAGTATCAATAGTGAGGTTTTATTTATAGTATATTTGATAAAGGGCTAAAAGATAAAACAAATGGCAGCTTAAAGATTATGCTCGCATAACAAATAACCTTTTTTCTGTTACATAATTTGCCCCTTCTACAATACCTTACTCCAAAAGGAAAAAAAAAACTCTAACGAAATACGTTACACATTCATCTACCCGTCACAGTCGTTTTCCAGAATAACTGTTCCACGGTCACAGTCGTTTTTCAGAATAACTGTTCCACGAAAAACTTGACTTAGACATAGTGATAAAGTAAATTAATCTGCAAATATCTCAACAGTTAACATTGTAAAATATTTAATTAGAAATTTTAAAAACAGCAAATTTAATATTTAGATTGAAATAAAAAGGTGAGTAATATGCATTTCAACTCTTTTTTTCAGTATTTTATGTAAAATAGTTCACGTGTTATTGCTGAAAACGTCCATAAAACATGAACTTCTTCTCCAATTCCCGAACTACTAAAGTCAAATAATGAAAAAACAGCGTCACTAGAAAAATATCTGAAGTTTACCGGAAAATTCTAGAGACAATTCTAAATCTCACGGTTTCAAGATATTCACTATTTTATTTTCGCTTTAATGACATACTAGCCAATATATTTATATGGTGAAAAATAATACTAGTATTTATAAAGAAAAACAACAAAAATGAACTAGAAGCAAAAATTTATAACAGAATTAAAATGGCAAATAAAAGCTTCTTTATACAGAAAAGGAAACTGAGGTCTAAACTCATCAGTCGGCAGACCAAACTAAAAATATATAAAACAATAATTCTACCAGTCCTGCTTTAAGCAAGCAAAACATAGACCCTAAACGTAAATACACAGTGATTACTGGATACCTTTGAGTGAAAGGTCCTCAGAACTATCTTTGGCCCAGTGCAACGAGAGGGTAGAAGGAGAAGCAGATACAGTTTTGAACTGTATAAACTTTACGGACAACAACAAATTACCCAAGTAATCCATAGTATCGGAATGAGGTGGATTAGTCATATATGGAGAAGCCCAAAAAATAATCCTACTATAATATTAACATTGAAAAAACTCGAGGGTACTCGATCAACATCGTAGGCCACCCTCTGTATGGATGGATGACATCGAAAAAGATAGAAACTTTGAACATAAGTAATTGGAAACGAGTCGCAACTGACAGGAGACGCTGAAAGGAGTGCGTAGTAGAGGCAGCCAAGGCCTGCAAGAGGCTGTTGCGCTTGTAAAGAAGAAGATTTATGAAGAGATTAGTGTATATTACTATGTACCCTTAAATATTTATACGTGACTTAGTGTGCACAGAATTTTTGTAGTGTGAGTGCTACCCATATTTAATAGATTATTGCCTCTAGCAAATGCAAAAACATTTAAAATGTAAATAATTAAACATTTTGGCTAAATAACTGTAGTAGTATTATTTGTCAAATTAAAATTATTTGGATTTTAACTACCTCGATTTACGATATCGTTATATGGCTCTATTACATTTTGTCCAATGTCAGAGTTTTTTACCGATTCTATGAAAATAGAACTCGTTAGATCTAATTCCGACCTTCATTCATTCATATTACACCTTTCTAGAAATTTAATATTTTAACATAGAAACTTAACCTCTGTGTTTTTTTTTGCACTGATTTAAAAAAAATTGAAAGAAGATAACGGAGGTTCTAATTTTTACAAGTGATTTTCATAGTCAATCTTGTATCCTGTCGATTTTGGTACACGATAGTAGCTACCAAAATCTAGAATGCTAATGTCTAAATTTGGTAAAATGATGAATATTTGCAAGTTAGAAGTTTTCATTGAAATCAGTTCCCTGGCTTCAGAATTACTTTTTATTAATATCAAATATATATTTTAAATATTATTTTATTAATGTAAGTATGAGATGCATATTTGTTTATTAACATAACTAGAATTCCAGTTGATTAATTTCGACAAATAAATGTAATTAAATACGTAAAATACTTTAATAATACTGTTACATATTCCTCGCTGTATTGGTTTTTTTTAAATATCGACTAAGCTATTCCTAATTTTATAAATACTTGGAATTAATAAAATATGTTTTGATGTAATTTAAACTGAAATAAAGTTAATATGCAAGGTATATACGAATGGAACCATGATTAATCGACTAGTAACACGGGAATAATCGACTAGTAACATGGGATTAATCGACTAGTAATGATTAATCAAGTAACATGGGAAAGGGTATCCTTGTTTCTTGACATCGCGATGTATGTAAAGAAATAGTAAATATTAAAGTCATGTCCATTATTCGTTACATTAGGGTGCAGAATATGGCATATAATGACTAAGAAAATATATGAGATACACTATGATATCTAAGTAATGACTTAACTGTTATTATAATTGTTAAAGTTTAGAGACTGTTAGTGTAATCATGTTGCAAACATGAAAAATAGAAATATACAAAGAAATCGAAAATAAATATGCTGAGATATGCAGAAGCATTATACTGATGCTGTTAATAACAATATAATTATATAAATATTAATATACATTTGTTCATATTATTTTCTTCCTATAATGTAATGTAAGTAATTGCGAATAGATGCGTTTTACATTATGATGAGTCTGATTGGCTATAAAAGATTGTTCTCGTAGCAATAAGTTTGCCGTATGTATCGATTAGATACATTAAAGCACATGCATGAATAATGAATAATTAATCTGCAATATTACGGACATGGCATTAATAAAAAGTAAATTTATACGTACACTTTTTAATGTAAATCGATATGAGACAATATATATATATATATATATATATATATATATATATATATATATATATATATATATATATACACATGTTTCTTACGCTGAACCTTGGTGTGTTTTAGGTAATAATAAATTATTATTTTTATCAACACCTGCTCGCCTTCCGCTACCTGCGTTAGTGGTTGGAGACTAGAAGTATTGAAGAAGCACTTACTTTGTTATTCAAATATTATGTATGAATCTATATTATAACACTTTCATTTTTTTATAATAAAGTAAAAAGATTTAAGTACGAGAGAAACTCGCAGTACGAGATTTTGTCCAGACTTAGGTACTAACCAACATATAAGGGTGTATAAGATCTCCATTAAAATGATTTGATATATTAATAATATTTTTCATTACGGAAATTGCCTAGTAAATCTTCCACAGGCCCAAAAGTACTTAGAGAGATAGATTATACGCAGACACTAAAATAAGATTTAATTATTTTTTTAGATAAAATAAAAATATTTCGAAAAATTCACATTTCTAAATTTAGATCTACTCAAATAAATTCAAACGGAGACAATTTTTGATCCGCGCGATTTTCATTTGCTTTTATTACTTTATAATATTTTAAAAAATCCACTTAGACCTTCTCACCACGACTTAGGTTTCCGGAAACTTGAACATTATTCTTATTAATAAACATTGTTAACCCTTTTCTGAATCTTTTTTACTGCTTAAGCTGCAAGTTTATGAAATGCATTGCTTATAAAATCAGAAATATACCGTACATATACACTTTCAAACAGAACAAATTATATTTATTTTAACTTAATCAGCACAATTTAATTTATATTCACATCCTTTTCATGCCTTACCATTTTATTTTTTTCATATTTGAATGACAATTTTCTTTTTCATTTTCTTAACGAAAATGCAATAATATAATCTATTGTAGTCCAACTCTTTACTAACTAATTAAATTTCCTGTTTGCAGTTGAGAGATTGCTTTTTAGCAATAAACTCGCTGTATGTATAAACGTTACGATAAAGATTAATAAATAATTTAAAAAATGACCAAGCAAGTCACGGCGAAAAATGTATCACGTCATAAATAAACTATTGGTTTTATGAGATGCAAATAAATTACTTTCAATGTGGACTCAAAGCTAGAATGACTTTCGACCGAGCGGGAGTACAGTCGACGCTGCGTTTGCCGTAGAATAATACAAGAAAGTCTCGAACTGCATCGCGCTCTGACTATGTATTGAGAAAGCTTTCAACCGTATACCGAAATCTATTTTGAACTATTATTGAGAAAGCGATGGAGGATGTTTTAAGAAGTTCACTAATCTTAAGCGCGTAAATTTCACGATGGCAAGGTACCTGGATCATAGCACGGAAACAACTTCACAGACTGATTATCAGTTACCAGCCGCATTGATTAAGGGTGCGTGATGGCCCCACCTTCTCTGCTATATATTTTGCTGCCATACGAAATGTAATGGCTCTCACTGATAAATTTGTAGGGAATAACATCAGTGTCTTTGCTTTTTGGTTTTCTGGCCTAAAGGTACGGTGTGTGGTTTCTCTATTCCGGATGTCGTCAATAAAGAGACTAGGTTTGCCTGTTGGCTGATATATTTATAGTCTGCAACTATGTATGGAAAACCTAGATGAATCGTCCGGTAGGTATGATTTAATTGTATCAAAGTCCAGCTGCTAAAACAGCATGCGCATTATACTACCTGTGAGTGATATTGCGCGTCATTATGCCGGTGTATCTAGATGCAAGGCTTTCAAGAAAGTTAATCATTTTGACGTTCAAGTAATTAAATTAATGAAAATCAACGATAGTCTAGAGGCCAAAATTTCCTCAAGAAATACGAGAACAGCTATATCATTTCGAAAACTATGAGTGCAAGTTTTAGATTTGTACGATTTGCAATTACATACTAAGATTGTCGTGTACAAAGCAATCGTTTTACCCATCCACCGTTATGCCACTGAGACTGGGTATCTTATATAGGTACTACATTAATATCTTCTATATCGATTACTTCCAAATAAACTATTGAATCACAATTCTTCGCGTTAAGTGGTAAGACCGAGTACTAAATTCAAGAGTTTAAGGATGCATCAACGTGAGCAGCTAAGAATCTGTGCTTATTAAGGGTTAATTTACACATCGTGAGCAGATCGTACGTATGAACGACTATAGACTTAATAAATATTTGTTTTATTCACAGCTAAAAAAGGGAAAGCCTAGATCTTGAAATTAATTTCCGCACTACATGGCTGTGCTTAAACGTCTCTTATCCTGTGTAACATTCAAAAAGATAGGGACAAAGAGCCTGTGCAACAGATAATAAAGAGGCGCAACTCTGTTAAGAAGACGGTAAGAATTTTCGAAGAACTTCAAGACTTCGATGCAAAACGCGTTTCTGAAAATAACCATTCTAAACCTTATCACAACTATAAATACAATTCTCTGGTTTCATTGCATTGTACGCCGTGCAACAGGATTTATAAAACGAAATGGATACAATATGTTCAATGAGAATACATCATGTTCCCTTTCAATATATATCACGTCAAATATCTCTGATGCCTGTCAAATGTTTCTTGATATTACTCAAATATGTGCATGGATAAGGACAACAAGATTTTTTTTAACTTTATCGTCATATATGTGCCCTTATAAAATAAATTAAATCTGTTTCACTCAACTCGTGGGATCTTTAAGAAAGTTTGGTGTGTCAAATGAACAGATGTACTAACATCTAGCTGACTTAGTAAGTGCACCGACTTTACAGTTTTAGTACGGGTTAGTAAAAATAGTTCACATTGCTACTGGGTTAACAAGAGTTGGTAAGAATATTTATAAGGTAGGAGTTAGTATATATATATATATATATATATATATATATATATATATATATATATATATATATATCGGACAACATATTTCCTACTTAAATGACGATACACAAAATAGACGGAAATAACTTGAAAATAAAAAGTTGTAAATAGTAAATTCCTAAAAATAATTTGGAATTATTAAAATCGTGTTTTTATTGACTCATTACCTGCTACTTATTAACTATTTATTCTCACAATTGCGACCAAGATAATATTACTTTATGTAAGTATACATACATTCACAAGCATGTAGTTATATTTTTGAAAATTTTAGATTAATTGCAATGATTGCCAAATCCAACTTTATATTAATGACGTTGGTACCTGAATGCATCAGATGTTTTATAATTTTAGGCACTACTTATCTAAAACAAACACCTTATCGTGTTATATTTGATATTCATCAAATAAGTACATAAAACTGTAATTTTAAAAATCAATAAGAAAAAAATATTCATTTAAATGTTACACGGAATTGGGGTTACGCCCATTAAAACTGTAACAATAGAATATAGTTACGGAACGTTATTTTGTTATAAGTTTACAAAATACTACTACTACTAGAGATTTCTTATTCGATGCCAAGTCAATATTTCTCGCCTCTCTTTCGTGCATACATACTAACTAACATAAATCAGTGCTACATTTTATTGGGCACCGATTCCAAAAATCTCTAGAAGTAGCATTATTTTGTAAATTTATTTATGTTCGGATAAGTTGCTGTACCGCAAAAGTTTCAACTAAATACTGGTATTTTTATAATTGTGTACTCTCTAGTGCACTTTGTATTCAGTAATTATTTGAAGTTGGTTCAATTTTTTTTTAAAAAGTTCCATTTTTCCATTTTTAGGGCCTATGATATCCTTTATTATTCCGAATGTTACAAACATAGAATGGATTCAATATCGAATATATTTGGCGTTAATTTTGTAGAAATTCATTATTCACAATTAAATGTATCTTTGATTGAATCTTTGCTAATAGCCCACCTGAAGATGTAATACAACGAAACTTAGATAGTGATAAAGAACTTAAAGAAAGTAGAAATAATACTACATCACGTAGTTTCATTTAATTGTGGATTCGATATCAATGATATCTTATTTAGTAAAATCGAAGCAGACGTTCGTGGCGTCTAATGAATTTAAATGTGTTCATAACTACATACATAAGTGCACGGGTACAACACTCATAAATGCATACATACATATGGGCATATCACATTCCCTCTTTTGGCTCCACCGTAGTCATTACTTGAAGCCTATGAATATCTGTATATACTTACTTGCGTACTAACATTCTAGTTTGTTATGTCTTTTTATAAATCTATATATAAGTACATATACATACCTATTTACGTACTAAGGTTTAGTCATTTCATGCAGTTGTTTATACCCGTACTACATTTTAATAAATTAGTTGTTTATACCTTTGTGTGTACCCATCTTATTTATTATGATAATTTCTTGCTTATATCAAAGCATCTAAAATGAGCTGAAACTTGATGAATTTACTTTTCATTAGTGGAAAATCTCTGTTACCACTTTTGGATCTATCATCGTACCTTGATTTTGCCAAAAAGCAGATCTATATCGCTCTTGGTCGTTCCAAAATTTTAATACTTTATTATTACATTATCGTTAGACTTACATAAACTCGATTATGGTATCTGCGTTACTCATTATTGAGGAGTTCTCCGGGTAAAGTAAATTAATTTTCTGTGGTAAAATTAAAAACAAGTTTTTAGTATACTACACTAGGGTAATCCAAATAAAAAGAATAAGCCAAACTGGTTTATTAATGCATGAAATATGAGTTAACGTACATAGTGCAGGTGGTTGCGCTGCAGCATATGGATTCAATGAAAGAGTATCTGTTTGGGATTCTACAATATTTCGGAAAGAGAAGATCTTTGAGTTTCACGATTTAAGTAGATAGTACTCCCGCATCTTCAGGACTTAGGAGTTGAAACGTGAAGCATAATTACAGGACCTGTACTTAAGGACCAAAACACTAACATCGAATAGAACTGCAGTTCCTCAAGTCCATGGTTTAAGCGGGCAGTACCCTCATGGTGTCAAGACGGAGTTGTTGAAATTCGGAGTTTTTGCTAGAATCCCAAAATAATAATATTACAGTTTAGACAGGAAGTTCTTCTGTAATATTAGGACTGAGAAATTAGAACCCAAAGTTCAATGACGAAGTCTTTGCTCAAGACTCACGATACTTACTAATTTAGAAACGACCTGTCCTCAAGTTTTACGGTTTAGGAAGGCAGTACCCCTACAGTATCATAAAATTACTGAATTTCAAAGACAGGATTTCTGCTTAGGATACAAAATACTAATTTAAAAACAGCAGATCCTCGATGGTACTGCATATTTAAATCGGTAGATTTGGGATCCACAAATCTACCGATTTAAATATGCAGTATCATCACAACATCAGAACTGAGCAGTGGGGACCCGAAGTTCAATTACAGAGTCTATGTCTCAGACCCATCGTACTAATTTAAGAACAGCAGATTCTCAAGTCTCATGATTTAGACAAGTAGTACACCTGTGTCATCATAATTTATGGATTAAATGTTGACATTATCACGATGTTGTATTATCGTGGGGCTGTGCAAATTTTCATGAGAATCGCTATATTAGAAATAATTGAAAAATGGATGGCGGGATTTGAATCATCAAAAACAACAGTATGAAGAACGTGAACCTAACTAAATAAAACCGTACAAAAACGTGATTCCATTCCTTTATACGTACCCCTGTACTATTTACCTACCTATTCCCTATATTATTTTCTCGCTTCGTTAAGACCAGTTAAACGAGTTCTAGCTGGTTGAGTTTACTCCTCACCAGTGAAGAGATATTATCACCACATTCCTGCTCTATCGTTGTACCCTAATTTTGCTAAAGAGTAAACTTAATGTTGCCCTTAGTTGCGCCTTATTAGATTATCATAGAAAGTGTTGAGGAATTTTGTGGCGTATCTTCAATTTCTATGATCAGATCCTAATTAAATGTTTACGTGACCATACTAGTATTATACTCTTCCAATTAAAAAAAACGTCCACGAATTGAGAACTCGTATATTTGAGATATACGAGTTCTATAGCATTTTTTAATATTCAAGTATGTTAAATACTTTCAGGTATGTTAAATATGAGATACATTAATGAACGTATGTAAATAAAATATTTTAACGCGCTTATAAAACTTAAAGTGTATTTGTCAACCAACAATATTTAATTTTAAAATGCTATTGCGACCCTATTTTCTCCAACACGGACTTATGTCCAGCATGTCAATATTAACATAGTATACAAACGAATTTTTAGGTGGGTTGATTAAAATTTTTGGAATATTTCCTCATTTTAGGTCATGGAAAATGAATAATATGAAATTTGCAAATATAGTACTAGTTTCCATTTGTTATTAGTATAAAATGTTGACTTTCAGTGAAATTTCCTCATTTATTTATTTAAAACCCTACAATTAACGGACGAATTCAGACGTCTGCAAATGTTACAAAAATAAATATTTATGAATTGTAATACAGAAAATAACGGGTAAGGCTGGAAAGAAGATTTCAAAATTAAAAAAGATTTCAAATCAAAAGAAAAAAAAATTATCTACTTGATGGGGAAAGCAAAATAATAATATTCCCCATCTTCCGATATATTTGTAAATTTAGGTACATTAAAAAACATTCGCTCTAAGAAAGTTTCATATATACTTAGGTACCTGGAAACACTGAAACTATTAAGGATATAACCTTTATGGGCAAATAGATCTAATGAAATACTTGAAGGTATAATATTTCCATAGAATTATTTGCAAATATTTATATTATTTTTCACTACCGAAATATACTAAGGCGTACATTATTTTTAACCACGACGGAAAGGGGGAGGTGATGCGTTTTGGGGTAAGATGTTGTTTGTTTGTTTGTTTGTGTGTGCAATCCAATGTTCTAATTTATCACCAAAACGGTTTGACCAATTTAGATATGGTTTTTTGTAAAATGTTTGCGTTTGATTGGCAATGGTTCTTAGATAGTTGTTACGGTGATTACTTACCAGGGAACGCCGCAATACACATTTAGTTGGAAACGAACTTTCTCATTTGTCTCCCAAACGGTTTAATCGGTACTTAATTTAGGTACGGTTTTCTGCAAAATATTTGGGACTAATCGGCCATGGTTCTTAGATAAGTATTATGGTGTTAGCTGAGCAGGGGCCGCCGCAACATTTTGTTGCGAACGAATGCTTCCAAAAAGTATAAAATAAAAAGCAAAATTAAAAATTTATAAAAAACCCACGACGGGCGTGGTCATTGTAGTTGAAAAACGATTAAATAATTTTCACTTGTCTGAAACGGATGATAAATATTTAAAAAATATTTTTTTAATGATGTTAACATAAGAAATATACATTCCTGCAATTCTCACTCCATTTCTAAACCTGTAAATCTTTAGTGGGGTACCACTAAATTATGAAAAAAGCAAAATTATAAATATTGAAAAAACCCACGACTGATAATTTTTTTGAAAACTCCCGCTACTGAAAAAAAGCAAGAACCTATTACTAACTAGCAAAATTCAGCTCAGCTTATGATATGGTGGAAGAAAATAAACTCTGTCCTGTTGACTTATTTGGATTGTTAGCTAGTTTATTTAATTGTTACCATTACATCTTTAATTCCACTGCAGATCTCTTCAAAATAACTTGTTGTCCCATCAGTAACTTAACATCAACTTTTTGGTATTCAATTCAGTTTTGGCTACAGAAATTTCCATCTGTATTATATTAAGCCATATCCATTTGCATATACTATTAGTATTTGTATCACATTTCTTATCATAAGTTATTAATTGATTCAGCCAATCGAAGCTATGTTTAAATGTGAATAATCATTGAAAACATTAATTCATTAATTAAAATAATCCATCTTGGGGTTGATTTAAATTATTTTTCTTTGACTTAATGCTTTTTTGAAAATTTCCCGCTCCCAGTATTCGAGCATACTTTGGCTCATTTTTACTCTGTTTGATATCGTATGCCATCATTATTAATTCCGTTGATTTTATAACATATGGTATAATCTGCTTTCATATAAAATAAAAAACGCATACATACAAACATAAATACACCTATTAAGGTTTTCGGTGTTTTCTTTTTCCTGAACGCACAAAAAATTAAAAATGTTTTTTCAGTTTGTTAATACACTTCGCTTGACTCATTTTTCTCGCTGTTATTTTGCGCTTACATGTGAAGCGTGTTCTTAACGCGTAGTTGTTTTTATTATAAACAATTCATCCATAAACAGAAAATATTCGGTGCTTCATTGTGAATAATCTCGCGGATATATTTTACCATTTAAGGTAAGATTTTTATCAAAACGGAAATAAAAACATCAATTTGGAGATGACACATAACCGCTCTCTATTAGGTGTAACGTTTCAAAGAATAATAATTAGGAGGAACGATTCTATTTTTAGTTTTAATTCTGCTGCTGTAATATAAATATGCACATCGAGAATGAGGCTGTAATGAAAAGTGAAACACATTATATAGAAATAGAGGGTGACGGAGGAAGTGTGGAAAGAAAATTGGCTATCTGTCAAAATCATTTTCATCATGTTTTAATAGAAGTATTTTTAAGAGAAACAGACTAAAAGACCGGAGATAGCTACGCCAAAATAATGTGTAAGTGTAAGGAAGCCAGTTAAAACAAAATGCATTCGTGATCCTTTTTTGCAAGGGAAAGCTTTTAAATTTGCAGTCACATTTATTAATCTTTGACACTTTACTCGCAGCAAAGCCGTAGATTTGATTAAAAATCTCTTCATTTTCCAGTGTCAAATCATAATGCAATCCTATCTTCTAGATACGTATGTTTATTAATTGGGTAAATTTAATAAAAATCATCAAATCTCCATTCGCATTAATAATTAAATTACTATAATAGTCTTTTAAGATTATAAAAGGGGAAAAAAAAGTATGTTCGCTTTGTGTTTAATAACGATAATGAAATGAAAATATTGCGGAGGGAATATATTTACTAACCGTTTCTTTACTTTATATAAATTAATTTACATCCCTTAGATGGCTCTGAGCTTTCGCTACGTTTTCTCGGAAAAAATTACGCTCATTTCATTACATTTTTCATAAATATTTTTCTCATAAATACGAGTGAAGTAATATGAGCGAATATTAGATATTTCTTTAATACTTTTTCACGTTACCTTTGTCGTTATATTTCCAGCAACTCATAAATATTATTATTTCGCCAGTAGACGTCACGACGCGTTTTTTTTTTCATTTAGTACCAATTAACTAGGTTAATAATAATATACGTATGCTTTTTCACATTTACCATTCCAAGAAATTAACCTTAAATATATTTTCAAATAATCTGTTATACTTTGTAGGTACTCCCAAACCCCCATGATTATAAATATGTAATTAATATATAACAATAATAAATATATTATAAAATATGTTGTCTCCTCAATTATATACGTCTTCTTTGAGAATTAACGTTCCCAAGATATGTATATTACCAAACAAATATTTACTTATCTCGTCGAAATAAATACTTTTTCCATTTCTGCAAGAAGTACTGCGACACGTCCTAAATGACGAATATAACACAATCATTATCATTTTTAGAAAATATTAAATATTATTAGTACTGATTACAGAAATAAAACCACTGTCTTTTGCGATAATTCTAAAAAACGTTATCTGTACTAGGAAAGTTGATAATGTCCTGCGACCAACTTAATCATGAAGTTAATCCTATGTGACGCTGATGTACGTTTCTTTAAATCACGTTAATTAACATCAGAAACATTCTACAACGCATCTTGATACCTGCATATAGTTAATTTGTGTATTATAATAATTTATAAACTGAATTTAAATAGGCAGCTGAATAGTTCTCCATAACTTCAAAATAATCCGATTTATCTAATAATTGTTAACTGGTGCCCGTACTTTCTTATTTAACAGTTTTAAAGAAACACACAAAAATAATTTTTATTTTATTTTTGTTTAAACAATTTATTTTCGATGTTTCCGAATTAGCACTCCAGAATTTTACAGTTGCACCAATAAAAATACACATATAAAATTTATGCTCTTTTTTATGGCATTAAAATTACCTTTAATTTATACAACAGTAGTACGAAAGCATTATTTTGTTAACAATATCTTACTACAAATATTTTACTAACAACGTTCTTTATTTCCTAAATGTAACTTTATTAGCGGGGCGTAAATTTGGTTTAAATACAAAAGAACACAAATATCAATTAGATTTGACGTTTTTTCTAATTTATTGTACCGATGTGGGCAAAAAATTAAGCTTTGTTAGAAAGTTAGGGAGTTATAAACGATGTAATTAATGTTGTAAAAAATTTGCTCTCCGTTCTAGTATTTACTACTACACAATTTTTTATAAAAGATAGCCGTGTAACACAATCATTATTAAAGTGACAATATTTTAAATTAATATCACCAATATTCATATAATTTTATTTCGTTAGTTGTAAAGTTTTTATATGTAAAATACGTAAATATTCATAATACAAAAACATTTTAATTTGAGTCGCTAATTACGTATTAACTCGGACAATACTATTATTGAGTGTGCAGTTATACAATTTCATTAAAGGTCGAGAGAATTTAAGTTAGAAAAACTTTTTCTTTGCTGCAACATGAATATAAATACACGAATGAATACAATGTTATTAAAATTATACCCAACTTTAAATAAAAAAGCAAAAGAAGTAAATTGCTTAGATAATGAAAAAATATTTGGTAATCGATCAATTAACGGAAATCCGGTCATTCTCGTTGGTGTTCTGCTTTCGGTTTCTAACTTTAAAGCTATAAGTTCAGTATCCATGTTTTTGCACTACTTATGTAAAGAGATGACTAGAATCTATTATGTGAGATACTTTTAACTAAGTACTTTTCGAATCTTTATCATGAAGAAAAGCAGAAAAGGAAATAAAGTCCTTGCTTATTAACATATTTATGAGTGTCGTCGTCTCATAATTCTTGCTGAAAATGTGTTCGTTTTTCAATCCTTTCCAACTAACATGAACAAATTCCTTACACAAACTTGTTCATGATTTTGGTAATTATACGCCTACGTAGAGACGTTAGTTATAATTTGATGTATTCGTCTTATTTGCAGTCCTACTAATGAGACTGCGGTACGCCAAAGAGGGCGTTATGTTTAGCAGATTAAGTAAATATATATATATATATATATATATATATATATATATATATATATATATATATATATATATATATACATATATATATATATATATATATATATATATATATATATATATTTATATCAAAGTATTGTGTGTCGTTTCCTTAGAATTTCTTAATTTTTCGAATTTAAGTAGATAACGTTACGACTAATGAAGTATAGCGGCTGGGAGTCAACATTTTACGCAACAGGAAAAAATTAAAATTTTAATAAGCAATAAAGATCTACGTCTAATTAAATCTTGGAAAAATTACAAAAATACACAATATATTGTAAGAACAAATGTGGCATTTATTAAAAAAAGTTATTAAACCTCAACAAGCAACATTGCTTAGAATATGGCTTTGGGCTATTGCGTTGTATTCGAATTAAAAATTTGTTTTACTACCGTCATCGAGATAATTAATTGTATTTTCCACCAACGCCCCTCTAAACAAATGAAAGAGCTTTTTATGACCGTTTGAAAATGACATGTGTCGAAAAAATAAAAATTTAAATGAAATAATTTACTTTATCAGGAAATAAAAAGTTTTCAAATAAAAAGTATAAAAACAAATTCAAAAACACCTGTTTGAAACAATGCAGAAATGTCTGACTGGTTCGAATTTGCTTTCTAAACTTGTATATTGTCATAACTAGATTTTCCTGTTAAAGGGCATAACTTTTTAACGTACCATAATTAATTTATATCGTACCTTAATGATGCTTTATATTGTGTTTTATCATTCCGGTTAGTAAAGGGATAATAAACATGAAATAATACTCTACAACAAAATTTATAATATTTTAGTTTTTTGTACCAATATTCAAAAGCTTTCTATAAGTTTCCGTAATAAGCCAATACTAACCATTATCACTCGTAGCAGATGATAAATTTTTCATGTGCCATTTCGATATCTAGATGCAGTTTATAACTTCTTCACAAGACGTTCTGTAAAATTTACTTTTCCGTTTGTCTACTCCAATATTAAAATTTAAGCGGCACAAAACATAATTTTCGTTTGTAGTTCGCTTTACTTCAACCAACATCTAATGCAGTTTATAAACTTTATAGAATAGTCCTGCCTTTGGATAAGCTCACTAATGTTTGCAGCCACTTTAAAGGTTTTATCAAAACGATCGATAAAGTTGTATTTTTTAACAAATTTAAATAGGCTTAAAAACTTCAGGGTACTGTGTCAATAGTGAAACGTGCATTGCGATTTCGAGTAGGGGTGGGTATGAAATTGAGTTTGTTGAATTCAAAATATAAGAAAATTGATTAAACTAAACTTTTATTTTTGGAGATAATTTGAAAATTATAACAATCGAAGAAATTATCTGTTCAGTATATATGTATATACATATATGTATATATACATGTGTGTATGTATATATATATATATATATATATATACATATATGTGTGTGTGTGTGTGTGTGTGTATGTGTATATGTATATATATGTGTATATAAGTATATACATGTATATTTGTTTATTTATGCTGCTTTTAACACTGATTTATGTAAAATCTACTTCAAAAACCAAATTTTGATAATTAATATTAGAAAATAATACGATACTGCGTATCGAAAAACAAAAAATTATGATTAATTACAATGGCTAACAATAAAATGTTTTTGTATCAGCGGAAACAAACGATACAGGAATGAAATGGAATAACAGGATATAATGGAGAGAATGCAAATAAAATAAGATATATAATATATTGAGACGATTTCTAAATTTTTATTTAATATTTTTACCGGGTATTTTAGATATGGGGACATCAATTTGTTCAGTCATTCCCAATTATAGGTTAGGTTTAGGGAAATTCTCGTGACTCTAGATCAAGTCTCACGTTAAGCGATAATACCAGCAAATCAACTGAAGATGTCATACAACAAAACCTAGGTTGTGGTTGAGAATTTAAATAAAGTAGAAATAATACTACGTCACGTAGTTTCATTTACTTGTGAAAAATTAAAAGAAATATAAGTGACAATTGCCAGGGATAGGAATGTTCACAAGAACCCCGGAAAACATTTGTAGACGCCGAGTCTTAATATAAGGATCGAGTTGATTACTGACTTTGCAGTTAGATTGGGAAAGATTTTCATAGAAAGTAACCGTATATTTTAAAAATATTCAATTAAGTATCTTTTAAAAATATATTATAATTCTTCTAGACGATGAGCATATAAGAAATTTAATCAGTTTGTGTATGTGCAGATGATCTTGGACACAAACGGCTATCCATTTAATTTGCGCTTCGCTTTCAAATGTATGGTTCTGTATTCATAAACCAAAAGTATGACATCTCATAACACTTCAAAGGAAGCTACAAGTGCAAATAATACATGGTTAAATAATTATGGTTCTTGATTTTAAAATAGCCATTCTTTGTTTTTATAAATATATTAAACCAGCATGATGGGTAATGTTTTAGCTTAAATGGTAATTTTATGGAAACTGACATATTGATAAGAGTATTTGAAAGAGGAGAGTATAATTTTAAGGGCAAGAAATTTCTGAAAACACTCAACACAGCGTATCTGACTAAAGAAATGACGACAAACACCATTTATTTGAGATCAGCAGCTAATATTTTAAATGATCACTTAACTCAATATTTAACCGTAAGTAGCGTCAATAAAATTAATTAATCATTTAGCATTATATACAACATTTTATAAATTAAATTTGTATGTTAGGTATTTTGTTCCGTGTTTCATTCCATTGTTTACATTATAACATTTAACTAAGACCAAATGAAATTTAATGTTTACGATTATTTTCGAGTTAAAATAAAAAGTTATAAACTATTCTTAACTTTACTATTAAATTTAAATATTAATACATTTATTTTAATCAATAAAATAATACATGTACTTCTAAAATTGTCGTCCCGAAATTGCTCTTTCAAACCATACCTACAAAAGTCAAAGTATATCTTATTACTTACGGAATAAATTTAATATTAGTTGGTGCTACTGAACCCTTCGTGAGTCTGATATGAACATGGCCGCTTTTTTTAATACTTATATTTTAAACTAGGCAAAATACTGACTACGACTTATCCAACATAAAAGTACTCAGACCATACCATTTAAAACACCTTCACGATTAAATCTCTGATTTTTTTTTACCAATAAAAATATTTTATTGATAAATTGGGCAAAATCTAATAAATTTTTTCCCGCGAATTTTACCTGCGTGATACAAGGAAAATGAAAAAGGAAAAAACTCTTTTTTGACCGAAATACGCTAGTTATTACGAAGTAATATCATTACTTTTGAGCATTATTTAGTAAGAAATTTCTTCCTTGTTAATAACACGTCTAAATAAATTTCCTTCAAATTGTTTGAAATGTAGTATTTCGTGTTACAAACTGCCTAAAAAACTTTAAAAATTTACATTTTATAAACAGTTATAAACCAAAAATAGACAAACAAATAGATGTTCTTTTTATATATTTGAATAAAAATAATTTCCTTACGTGCAGATTGCGGCATTCGAACTTATATTCAGCTTACAATTGAATAATCGGCAATTAAAGAATAAATTAAAAATAGAAGAATCTTTCTTCATGAATATCGTTTAGGGAAAAAACAGCGAAGCATCACGCAATATATACACAAAGATGGGTGAAGGAATGCCCTCCCACGTCACAGCCAAGCACTGGTTCTAAAGGTACAAAGAAGGGAATTTTGACCTGTCGGCAAAACTCCATCCAAAACGACCTCCTAAAATTGATTAAAAAAAATAAGAGCCTTATTGAAACATATGCCACATTAGGTTCGCATTGTTTGGCAGAGCTATTTTCATGTTCTTATACCGCAATCAAAAAACAATTTCGTGCTTTGAGAGAGATGTGAAAATATTCTGCTTGGCTACAACGTGAGCTAACACCGTTTCAACTTCCGAGTAGATCTAATGTATGCTTGGAGCTACTGAGTTCCCATTGTTCCAACGGCTGAAGTATCTGGTTAAAGGAGATAAAAAGTGGGCGGCTTGTATTAATTTTTAGCGTAATCACCAGTAGTTAGAAGTTACAAAAAAGCTACCTTAGCCAAAATATAATATTGGACACAAGATACTTTTGGGTGCGTGGTGAGGTATAAATGGAGTTATTTAGAGATTTATTCATTGGGAACTCTTTCAAGCTAACAGTACAATTACAGGTAAGATTTAATGTCAACATTTGAGTAAAATCACCGTTAAACTTCATTCAAATCAAAGCAAAGTTTATTTTTACATGACAATTCTCAATCTCATGTAGCAAAAGTAACGAGCAAAAAACTACTTTCACTTGAATGTACTCCACCCACCGTACTCTTCAGCTCTTTCGCTATCTAATTACTGTCTGTTTCGCTCACAGTATAATTATTTACATCATAGAAAATTTTAACAAAAGAGTTATATCAAAACTTCATTGGTTTTTCAGTCAAAGGCCCAAAGATTTATACAAGGACGGAACTTTAGCTCTACCTACACGTTGGCGACAAGTATTATATACCGGCAGTGATTATATAATTAACGATTGATTTTATAGACTACATATAAAAAATTGAAAAGTTTATATACAGAGATGGCGGGTTTACAAGTTGCCAACCTAATAGTTATAATCACTTGATATTTCATTTTTAACTTAAAACCTCCAGAAATAGTTGAAAAGGACGACACTATAATAATTAAACTAAACAGGTCTATAGTAATGTTATGATTTGAACTACGAATATGGCTATGATACGAGTCGTTACGAAAATTTGCATGTTCACGTTAAACATTTGCCACTACTAAATTTAAACATAGAATAAACTACAAATTTCCATAACAAAAACTGAAAACAGACACCTGCGCGACAAAATATTTAAAAAATTCAAAAGTTTACTTAGAAAAATTCCATGCTTTTTCCTGGAATATGCGATAAAGAAAATGATAATGTAATCGTTTTATACATTAAGTACATGTGTAAAACGATTACAATATCAACGATTACATTAAAGTATAACGAAGGCTTGGTCGACAACCTAAGTCGTTGTTTTGCAAACTTCAGCTATAAATAAGAACGGTCTCGACGTCGTGGCGGATAAGCTCGCTGATGTTCCTGGGCGTCTGGACAAAGTCTTTATAAAAACAAAAGGATTCATCTTTGTTTTCGATTTGAACTTTATATTAAAGTCGAGTTTCGTACTTAACCGCAGCTTTTAAAATTATGGATTATCAGCTTTAAGCCACGGAAGCTTTCCTCGTATAGAAATAGAAATAGAGAATACATTAAATTCATGGTAATCTATTGGATATATAAAGACAAAATATTTTGGTTTGGTTAATATTTATCTTGATTGAAAAAGAAAAATTATAACTTGCGGACTAATATGTAGACTTATTTAACAATTAGAAAAGCTTTGTTAAGTGTTGCGCTACAAGGGTTAAGCACGTACTTAGGTATATAACAAATTTTAACATTTAAGAGAATATAGTATAACTGTTATTCACTATATGGCAATTATATATTTAATACATCTTTTATAAGCTTAAAAATGACAAATTTTTCATCGATTAAAGAATAGGTTTTCATTGTTATAGTTTTTTGTAAACTCTGTCTAAACTTCTAGACATATCTGTCACTTTGAATATGTTCAAAAATAATATCTAATCTGGTCAAATGAATCAGCGTAAATATGGTATAAAGAAAATGTAAAATGAGACTTCACTTGGTATAATTTAATAAAGTTTTAATATTTTTGAAAGGGATTGAAAATTATATTAGGAATTATAATACATATGAAAACTGTTCATATGCAAATAAAAAAAGTTAGCTGAAAACATTCGGTTCAGTCAAAAGATTTTAAGAAGCACTTATAAAAAATAACAAAGTTCTAAGATATAAAATTTTTGCGTATGGTATGATTTATATGTTTCAAAATGTACATAATAAATTATATTTCAATACTTAATACAAAGATATGGGAAATATTTAAATGTTAATTTTTGAAATTATTTTTAAATCAATCGTTTTTTCGTGCTGATAAATTTTATGTTTTACACATAATTTCAATTAAGGCGACGCCCAAAGATAATAATTACTGGTTTTATAAACTTTACTCATAAAAGGCGTAAGGAAACTTATTATAATTCGCGAGCGCTTCGCCAGCAGGAAAAGGATGTGCTCGAAGTTGTTATTAAGGATAAAAGTCTTTTGAGAATTTTTCCTTCCTCTACTATCGTTTAAAAGTTTCAAAGCTAACTTAGATTGAAAAAGTGTTCACGAGAATTTTGCGCCAATTCTAACAGTAGGTACATGGTAAGTAAAATATTTAAGTTTAATAGGAAATAGATAAAGATTTAAGTTTAAAAAAATTACTATGAAATGTTATATGTTTACGTCACAACAAAAATAATTATAACAAAAAAATTAAACATCGTGTAAATTGCGATATATTTATTTCAAAATAACTTTTTTACACTAAAATATGATTTGACTAGTGGCTTTGTCGAGTGAAAAATGGATGACAATGATGATTTAACTTAAAAATAATTTTTTTTATAAAAATGTGTAATTTTACCATTGGAAACGGTTAAGGAAATTATTATTTACGTCCATATATAAAAACTTAGGTTTATGCTCTTTTTCTTATCTCTAACGAGGTTATTTTATAAAAAAAAAGTAAATATTCTATTTTTAATTTAAACCACGCCAAATACACAAAAATAATGAATACAAAGCCACAAAAGCCTTTGTCACACATTATACATGTAGACAAAATTTCACATAAAGTATATAAGCTAGACAAACAGACTTATTTCGTACAGTATTACCACAATTAGAATATATGACTGTTTTAATTTCCTGAATTAAATCAACGAAAACTTAAATCGAAAACAAAAATATCAATCTAATAACTATAATAAATTGTCTAACAATCGGTAGGAAACATCCCCAAGAAAGGGAGATAAAATAATTTAAATAATAGAGATCGAGTGACCAAAATGTAAAATATGGAGAAAAATCGCCTGTATTTCAAAAAAGTTTCCGTGCAATGCAGCACAGTAAGTTGACATGTGTACAGTTGTTTTTAGACGAGTTTAATGAAAAGTAAACAAGAATTAATTATTTTAAATTTAGGGGTAGTATTACGAGAGAGGATCAAGAATCTCAAAAAGTAGCTGTTGTGGTGTGAACTGAAACCATTCTCCGGGCATATCACCTAAAAATGTATACACCCCTGCTTTCGTTTTCTTACATATTTGATCCACTTGCAGTCGACGCGCGGCCACCGTGAACGGCGATTACGATAGGCCAGCAGGTTGGCGGACCTGTGGGTGTTACCGAAGCACGCATTCCGAATATCCCAAAGATTCCAACTTATGTACCATTCGCTTTCAAACATTGAAGTTCGTGGTGAAAGTTTAATTTCTCGACACAATAAATAAATCCCCAAAACAACCTTTAAGAATGGTGGAAATCGATTTGAAGTGAGGGTACATTTCTTATAAAAAATATTGCGTGGCTTCCACAGTGACAATTTTTGAAAAGCGTTATAGTTTACTACCACAAAGTAACAAAACTTTTTATATAGTTAACAGAAAAGATTTAATTAATTGAAATAAAATTAAAAAATAAGAAAACGAAAAATATGTAAGCGAATATAATAAAACATAAAAAAGCAAAATGAAAACTAAAAAGGAAGACTAAAAATTAAGTCAATTGATAAATTTCCGTTATTCATGCGAGCGAAGTTGCGAGCAAAACCTAGTCTTCAATAAAATTGAATTATCTCATTTCAAATCTCTAAGCGTTAATTTTGTAGAAATTCATTATTCACAATTAAATGAAACTACGCGATTTAGTATAATTTCTACTTTCTTTAAGTTCTTTACCACGAACTACGTTTCGTTACATTACATATTTAGGTGGGCTATTAGCAAAGAATCTTTGCTTTCATTTAATTGTTTATTTGTCGCTCTAATCTAAAAAAAATTACTTCCCCAACAACAAATACATTATATATGGACGACGAACATATTTCTTTCAATTTCTAATACCAGAACAGTGAGTGAGCTCACTTTTGATCGATCGGCATATAATTAGGCTTATGGAGAAGAGAAAAAGCAGTGTAACCTGCAGAAAGGCTACAAATCCTTTTTTTCTCGTTCAGACTTTGGATTTTGAAAAACCCACTCGTGCGCGTGATTACTTTCTGAAAGCAATATACCCTAGAAACATCACGTTTCAATGCAATTTCTATCAGACTGGATTATATATGGAATTATAAATATTCCTTCTTCTTATTAGGTTGTCTATAATTTTAAATTTTACGGAATATGCTTCCTGACATATATTTCTTAATCATGATTTTGTCTTGAAATTAAATATCACAAACGTGGATTTTGAAGCAATAAAGATTTATTACAATGTGCAAACTTGTATTTCTTCTCTTGCCAAAAATGTTCTTACAGGAAAATAAAGCCAACATTATTAAATAATTTTGGTTCAGTAATATTTTGCTTCATATAAGTAATACCAAAAATATATCCGTTATAAGAAGCCAAAATGGTCTATAATCGAAACAAAATCATCGTTTCGAAATATACTAAATTGGAACGGAAGCCTGAAAATTATCTTGAAATAAAAGTGAATTGTTATTTGTTAATGTATTTATACTTCAATTTGATTGGAAAATTTATTTTACTTCCATCACTCTCGTCTAAGGCGGATGGATTTTGCTCCATTCGAATCTATCTAACTCTCATTAAATTTATCATAGTATTATGTATCACACGCTAACTTTGTAAGATTGCATATAATTCATTGTATTGCTTGTAATTTTATCGGAATGTACGTATAATTGTTTCCTGTACAAGCATATAACCTCGTCATAATATACGTCAACGTATTTTCGCGGAAATGCAGATAATTCGGTAATAATTTAATACCACGTTATGACTATGATATTTGGGAAAAAAAAACAATCATAGTTTATTTTTGCAGTACTTAATTTTATATTGAGTTAAATAATTTCAGACGTCGTTTAAATCAACGTACTATAATTTAAATGACAAATTACAACTTATTCGCTCACTCGCGAGATAAGCGGAAAGTGTAAGAAAAATAATGCTTGCAAATATATTGAATATTACTGGCATAGATTTTTGAAACGTTATTAGTAATATCTAATGTAAACTCACCGAACATTCAACATTTTTGTAACATTATCATTTGTACTATCCATTTGATTTTTTGCTACAATATTTTTTTTTATAAAAATATGTATAATCTCAATTTTGAAATGTTAGGAATGTATCAATAATAAATTTATTCTTAATTAAAAATAGATTATTAAAATTAATTTTCCATACTTTTATAACGCAGATAATGAAAAATATATTTTATTGTCATGCAGATTTTATAAGAAAACCTATTTCCATGCCCACATTTGAGTACCTATTCTTTATTAGAAAAAAAATATTTTGTTTAGGAGTAACATATTAAGTTTATGGAAACGTACACTGAGAAATATGACATATCTATAATCAACAATTATACCTCGAAATATATAACTGAATATACAAAAAGTATATAGTTTTGAAATTAGTGGGACAGTTTTTACTGCAAAAGTTACACAAACACACCTGGTAAAAGTAGAATTCACACTACGAGTACTCCACAAGTACATATAATGTATAAACATTTAAGGATACTTACTCGTGGTATCTCCAGGAAAATATCACAAAAATTAATATTATTTTTCACAATATGCATATGCGATCTCATGATAAAATCTTTTAAATATTCTGGTATCTACAAATCTTGTTAAAGATTTCCAAAAGTAAATTTCAAGTTAATTGCTAGTGACTCTTCTTTTTCATAATTTTAATTGTGGTAATTTCAGAGATGGTTGGAAGAATATAATATTTCCAAAAATAAAATAATTTTTTGGAGCTTTTCCGTCGTCCTGTAAATTGATGCTCAGCGATTGCACTGCAAATGAAAACTGATTTGTATTCACGTGCTGCCACCAGAATTTAAAGACAGTCCTTTTAGGTTCGTATCTAAAAGGTTTCATTTTATTCCTTTTGAGTTAGAGACTCCTAAAAAATCAGCATTTTCTATAATCTTAATTAAAACAAACGGACATATGAATGGAAAAATGCGTGATCCCTTAGTTGAACTACGTTTCCCAGATATGTAATAGCGATT
Organism: Druceiella hillmani; assembly: GCA_039881145.1. Taxonomy (NCBI): domain Eukaryota; kingdom Metazoa; phylum Arthropoda; class Insecta; order Lepidoptera; family Hepialidae; genus Druceiella; species Druceiella hillmani. Next base: position 1,819,706 of record JAYKKI010000081.1, read on the forward strand.
GAGTAAATGGGCCATTGCTTGAACTTAAAATCTCTCTGACAAACAGCTTTATTTGTCGAACTTAGCTTTAATATATAAAAGTTAACTTTTCGCAACTAGTCAACGGGGATTACTAAAATATGAATCGATTTAGCGTGAGTTATTTTACGTCTAGCGCCATCTATCAAAACTAGTCAGAAACGGTATTAAATTATCTCTGTGTGTTATCTCTCTGTGTGTTGTTTTAATAATATTTTATCGTTATTCCAGCTTACTCAGTGAGACATTTTACTACATTGTACTACCAAGTAGATCATGAGGTTCTATTGAGATCTTTAGCTTGGAGAAAGCAAGTGCCAAGCCGCTATTACTAATCTACGTGACATCAACATCAGCTCCGCCACAATAACAAGACGCCGCCACTGTGAAATCAAGTCGAGGAACGTTGAGACTGTTTGCCGTTCGCAAGTAATCACAAAAAAAAAATTTAATAGTGTTGTCACATGAAATGATGTCACGAGCACTACAACTGACTCTTTGAGTGTTAATGTATGACCAAAACGATATACAGTTTTCTTTCAAGTTTAATTATTTTTTTTATTTGACGTTTACTCGCATACGGCGATTGTTTCTAACTGCGTTGAAAATAGTATTTGTGTTTAATATCGGAAATCAACTCTGGACTGAATCAGACTGGACACTGATATTTGTAGGTCCAAACATTATTAACACATGTATTGCCACGGGAATAAACCTGGTCGTAAAAACAATCGACAAAGGTGTTTATATCATTGATCGAGTACAATTTGTTCCAATCAATTTCAGACACAAGACGATAGAGTGATTGAGAAATTCTAACTAATATAAGAGTCCATGTTGGGAGAAGATTAAGAATTAAAATGTCATAAGGCAGAATGAATTTTTTATGCTCACAGATTGTATTGAGCTAAGATCATCCTTACCTAAAAAAGATGGCAGCATAACTCTACGGTTGAATCGCCATCGCTCGATAGCATCACATGAAGCATTATTTCATTAGCATTACGGACATTATTGACATTTATAAGCAAAAGATAAAATGTATTCACAAAACTTTTATAATTTATCAAAACAATTATACAGATTCAAGTCACCAATTATGTAAACTTGTTCAAAACTTTCACAAATATTGCAGATGCAAAAAGAAATTTTATTGAATACAATAACACGCAGTGGGTAGGATATACATAATATACACATATATAATGACATGTTCAATAGTCAGTTTAGCTCACATATGTTTGCCGTATATTTGATACTACAGGCACATGTTCCAATATGATAGGTTGCAGTGTGGCTTTTAAATCACTCTGACATTACTCTTTCCGTTAGCTCACTTTAACTTAGTCTCACTTAAAGCAATTACTACGTAACGCTCAAGCAATCGAGGAAAACTCCGTCAATTTTCCTTTAAAGACGGGCGTATTTTAATAATCGCAGCATTCATGCATGGTGCTACAGAGTCCGATTAGTCAGTAGTAAGGGTTGCGAGAGGCTTTAGGGCATGCCTCGGCAATACCCATTCATTTATAAATGTATCCTTTGACCAGATGCTACATCTAACACATATGCTACATCATTTAAAAAGATACCAATTTATCCTTCGGTATGCCCAGCTTAAAGTATGGTCCCGTTTGTGGTAAGCTTTTCGATGCCAGTCAAGAGAGGATTTCCCTGTATTAAAAATAATTTGCTAGCGACTCCGGTGTCATGTTATGTATGAGGTGAAATACTCGGACCTATTTCGAATCCTCAACAACCATCAAATCGCCATCCATTTCACCAGTGCCACGTATTTACTGGTCTACGTCGACATGGTCTATCAAGAACAACTTAGTTCTATAGCTGATCAGCTGTAATATGTATGTTGTATGTATTCAGTAGATCTGGATATCGTTTGAGATATTATTTGGAGGTAGCTATAGAATGCATTGTCGGTGGTGAACTCATCGGGCTGCCGATTTTGTCATCGAGCACATTGAAGGACGTAATCTTGATTTTTCATAGATTGATGATATTGCTATCTAACTCAGTACTTTATCTTTATTTGTACTCGTATGCATACCTTCCAAGCAATCTAAATATATTATTTCTAAAAGGTGTTTTTTGGTCGAGCGGCTCGATTTCTTTAACTACTGCACCAAAAAAATGAAAAAAATTCCACTTAAAGCTTATGTTTTCTACTTTGGGCGAAAAATATAAAAAAATTCGAAAAAAATCTTTTTGTTAATAAAAAATGTTTTATAACAATAGGCATGAGCGCCATCTGTGGGCGACACATCAAATATCTTAGCCAAATTGTATACTTGGAACACGCTAGATGGCTATATAGTGCGAAGACTTCGCACGGGTCAGCTAGTTATTTTTTATTTTAACTGCAAAAGCAATTCGTTTTGCTTTTGAATTATTGACAATTGAAATGAAACAAAGAGGCAAAGTTTCAAAAATCACACAAGCAAGAATCCAAACCCCTATACCCCAAAGATTCCCTTGTGAGGAAAATTTGAACTCCGACTAATAAAAAAAAATAACGACAGCAATAATAACGACTCTTTTATTACATATGTTTGGATTATTATAAGAAGTGAAAATATTGACAAAATTTTCAACAATGCCATTTTTCGTAGTTTTGAAAAAGCTTTGAAAAAAAACTTCAATTATAATAAACATAGTTTTATATAATGTTATATCATTCAAAACTTTTTTTATTTTAATGATAATAATAATGACATTATTAATAATGCTAACCATTTATTCATGGATAAAATTTGCAAGAATACAAAAAAATTATGTACAGAAAGTTGCTCATATCGATACCTTAAATTTAAATGATATGAAATATTATCCACAAAAACGTTTCTTTTATTTTGCCCGTTTCGTTTGTGGGGTCAAAAACTAATAACGGTGGATACGTCCATTTTAAAAGTATACATAGAGATTTAGGCATCTTAAAGAATGGAGGAAAATCCTAAAAGGAGAAAGTGTTCCACAGTTTCGTGGCAGCAACAGGAAGCTCCCCAGATAACCCGTTGTACGATGTTCCGTATCGGTTTAAGAGTCGTGACGTATCCTTCTAGTCGATTTATATATTTGAAATTTATTACAATTTTTTTCCTGTGAGATATTTCATTTGACTTCGAAAATTGCCGAATTCAAATATAAAAATTATGGTAAGTACATAGACTAATGTGCATGCACTTTGTTGTATTAGGACACCAAGAAACTAGTTGAACCTTGGAGGTTCTTTCATTTTAAACATTTTTTTCAACTGACAGAATGATCTGAATGAAACTTGCACCCATTATCCACGTTTATATTTTATATGGCATTATAATACACATAGTTTCATAAATAATTTGTATTTTCTAAAATGGCATTGCGACGGATCGGACCAAGAAACTTCGCCATTAGTTTTTTGCGCTCTTATATATTCATCAAATTATCATCCAAGGTCTTAACATATTTTATGCCAATTATGTTTTTAATCTTAACTTATTTGAGAGATTAAAAAGTGAGATAATGCACCAAAATCTCGCATATTATATATATATATATATATATATATATATATATATATATATATATATATGTGTGTATATATATTAGCTAATATCCCACCTGAAGACGTTGTAATACAACGAAACCTAAGTCGTGGTAAAGAAATTAAAGAAAGTAGAAATAATATTACATCACGTAGTTTCATTTAATTGTGAATAATGAATTTCTACAAAATTAACGCCAAATATATTCAACAGATAAAACATTTATAATTGCGTCGTTACGTTCTTAGTTATTTGTGGGGACATCTATGGCTGCCTTGATCTGATCTTTCCATTTCATTGGGGTTCATCATGGTAGCCTGGCGCTTTCAACTTTACTCTGTACCACAAGGCGTTCTATCGTCGCTACACCACAACATGTGTCTAAAAATTTAAGAATGTTGCGATTTTCCATTGACCTGATACCGACTTCTTGGAATATGGATGTATTAGAATAAAACTATAAGCAGAGCTATTTTAGTATAACTAATTGTAATTATTAATATGTTTTATCTATAAATTAAAGACAACTCTTTAATGGAGAACATATCCTCCAAACGAGTCTAGCACGGTCTGTCCTGTGCCAAAAACCTCTATTGCTCTCCTGCAGTTGTATTTATTTCATATGGCTAGCTCTGTTCTGATCTGCCTCTTCTTCTTTTGCCCTTAGTTTCTTTACAGAACATTACTAGTTTTTAATTTTGTCCATTACAATTCAAGCGAGCTCTGCATTCTATCCACTTTCATTTCAATTCCTTCGCATGTCCTACCTTATCTATTACTTTAGCTTTTTTCATATTGTCTTTTCATTTTAACATTTCTGACTTTATTTTCAGCGATTTATTGAAACCACTATAGCAATATTTAAATCATTCCGTACATTGAAAGCAAAAAAAATAAACCCTTAGAGAATCACTTCGTTGTCCGTCCGTCTGTCTGCCTGTCAAGACTTATTATAAAATATTTGTTATAAAATTGGATGTGTAGGAATATTATGTGAAATTAGATGTTACAAATTAATGTTTAACTTGTTTTAATCCTTCATAGTACGAGTTCCACTCGTGCTTGATAGGTTTCTAAAAAAGTTTATATCATGATTGGTTAATTTTGTAACAGAAAAAGTTTACGAATATGTTTTACAATCTCCTACTTTATTAAATTCATGTATTTAGTTCTAATTCTTATTCTTGTTATAATCGTTTCTCGTTATTATCGTAAATAGTTGTTTTTATTACTTTTTCACCGAAAATGAACAAGTTCTTCCCAATCATTATTTGCATAAACTTGTTCGCAATATTACCAACTACACGCCTACGCTGAGACGTTAGACATAAATTGATGTAGTCGTGTTGTTTGCAGCTCCTGTTTACCAAACTGCAGTACGCCAAGGAGGGTATCATGTTTATTAAACTATGTATGTATGTTGGTGTGTCGAGATTTTACTCCCAAAATCCGAAAAAGATAATCCGATTTGAACAAATGAAGTATGATAAGAATCGTCATAATCTTTCAAATATTCTTAGGTGGATGACACCACGATTCATAAATATGGCGGCTAAGAGTCACCATTTTACGCAATACATTAAAATAACAGTTTTAATAGGTGATCCAATTTAAAAAGTAAATAATATATTTTAAAATTAAACTAAAAAAATGTTTAAAAATTCGCCAAGAAACGTTGGTAAAAATGTGGCTTTAGACTATTCGATAATATACGAATTAAAAATTTGATTTACAACCTTTAATTTTTTTATTAGCGTTCTGTAATAAATCTCCGGAAAATCGAGAAAATAAAATATTTCTTCCCCCAATGCCCATGTATACAAATTAAAGAGCAACGTAAGACCGCTTGAAAATTACATACATACAAAAGAGCATTATATATCTTATACGAAAATATCGAGTGAAACCAAATATTAAACTTTTGTTATTTATTTCATAATTTTATTTTCAGGAAATAATTAGTTTAAAAATAATCCAACATGTATAAATAAAACCCTTAAAAAAAATATAAAATTATAATAGGTGCTCAAATTTGGTTTCGAATTTTCTTTCTAATCTTATATTTTATTATCGTAGCTGAATTTTCTTGTTAAAGGACGTAACTTGCTAGCATACCATATGTAATTTATATCGTACCTCAATAACGGTTTAGATTGTGTTTTATCATTCCGGTTAGTAAAGGGATAATAAATATGAAATGAAACACTTTGCAACAAAATTTATGATATTTTAGTGTTTCGTGCAAATATTGAAAAACTTTGCAATTATATATTTTCCTGTCTGTTTTCTCAGGATCATTTGAGAAAACAAATTCTGAACATGACTAATTGTTATGGCACCTAGAGCGATGAGCGGATATTTTGAACGATGGCAAAGTTTTTTTGGAGTTGTGATATTAATTTTGTCCGTCAATTATGACAGCTGATAATTAAATTTAGTTTATTGTTTATTTATTCTTCAGATGAAGTAGAAGTGTACTCCAGTATCATTATTTTTTTAAATGTTAATTGAAATTATGTATTTTCCGACCAAAAATATTTTATATTGAAAATTAAGGCAATACATTTGATGAACTAGAATAAGTTAAGGTTCAAATAAACCTATTGCTAAATTAATTTGGTCTTAGTTCGTCCGCGTCAAAATAGTCAGTCGGCTGGTATTTTCTATATTGTATTATCTACAATGTGATTAAAATATACTTTGAATCTTTTCTTGCCTTAAAGTAATATAATTGTATAAACTTTATGTAAATTTATTTAGTAATTTTTTATGTCATATTGTTACAGACAGACAGAAGAGAAGGCAATATTTTGCAACGTTTTGACTCGTAACAGCTTGATCAATTTATTTCATTCCTAAAAATCGATTTAGTTCTGGGCGTACAAATAAACAGGTATATAGAAAAACAAAAATATAAATAAAAATCCACTCCAATATATTTATAGTTCTTCAAATTTAAATAATATTCTATGAACTAATTTTTAATGTACAAATTTTTTACTGTTTTATTCTATTATAAAATTTCTAGGTACTGTTAAAATTAAGATTTGCTCTCAGTTTTCTTCCACTTTACAACTATGTTTCAGTAGCGAACTTTGACACTAACCATTATCGGCCGTAGTAGCTCATAAATTTTGGATGTATAATTCTCTAAGTCTAGACGCAGTTTACAACTTCTTCACGAGATATTCTGTAAGATTTACTATCCCGTTTGTCTGCTCTCAGCTGTAGGTGGCGCCAAGATAAAAAATTAGGCAGCAAAATATATTGTGATTGTAGTTCATTCAATATCTGACGTCGTTTATAAACTTTAGAGGATGATACTGAAGGTGAATAAGCTCGCTAATGTTCGCAGTCACTTTAAAGTTTTTATCAAAACAATTTATTACTTTTTGAAAAACTTTAAAGCAGGTTCAAAAACTTAAGAGAACGTTGTTTTGCTATTTCAAATAGCGGTAGGTATGTAGGTAAGTGTGTTTAATTTATAAGTTCATAGATCGGAAAAAGAAGAGAAAAATAAACAAACTTGCTACTATGAAAATTAATTGAACTTAAATTTTATTTTTGATGATAAGTTAAAAGACATATCAATTAAAAAATTATATTTTCAATACGTATTTTATATATGTATTTATTAATACTGATTTATATAAACTACTTCATAAACTATTAATAAGAAAAACATAATTTTAAAAATTATATTAATGAGGATGACTAAAAATAAAGTTATGTCAGTTACGATAAGAATACAAACAGAGTTAACGGTAAGAGTACAAACAGAATTAGATATATTAATTGGGAATTTTATATATAAGGACCTGAATTTGTTCTTAATTTCGCGGCATAGACAATAAATCAATGTTCGTAGGAAGAGGCCACATGTAGTTTCTTTGAATGTATATAAATGGCGCGTGGAGGTAAAGATGGTACTGAATCAATAGTTTTATCCATCAAACTATTATAATTATATGCTTAAAGTAGGATAAAACTTTAATAAGACATAAATATTTTTTTTCCTTTTAAACAGGAGCGAACACGTTTTTTAACCCATAACCATGGGTAATTATGGCGGATAGCTTAAACTTTTGCGAAAAATAGATTTGTTCAGTAAGTCTACATTATTATAGGTTACGCTTAGCACATTGGTACCATACTAATCCAGATCGACTCTCGTATTAAGTGGTTTAAAAATTCGTGTTCGCGTTGCGATGTTAAAATCTAATTTGATAGACTATTTGTAATTTTCTGCAAATGCGCGCCCGCGTGCATGTTGTATAGAAGCGTGCGCGTGTGCATGCATGTGTGTGCGTGTGCGTGTGTGCGTGCGCGCATGTACGCCTGTGCGTGTGCGTGAGTGTTTGTGAATCGCGAATGTCATGTTTGTGAATGAGCGGTAAAGAATATTATGATCTTGGGACAATATCGTGTCACCTACATTCTTTAATTTATTTATGGAATTTTCACTGTTAACGTAGTGAGCTGACTATGCAAATGATGGTTATATAGTTAAAAGGCTGATTTAATAAAATCAGTTCCATTACAGCATATTAAAAGTAATTTTCTACTCAGCCTGTTATTATGGGAAGGGGATGGATTACGGGATAAAGAAGAAAAGCGAGAAATAAAGAATTGAAAGATTTGCAGAAAATGTTTATTAGGTAACAAAATATATAGCCGACTTTGAACTCAAATATTGCGGATAAGGGTACAACACTTTGTGCATTTGTGTATGGTTTATTATATTTTCTAATATTGTAAAGGAATGCTTAGGATTTTTTACTGAGAAATTTGGCAGATCTTTGTGCCTTTAAAACGTGATGCAACAGATGGGGCTTATAGTGGTTGAAATGTAGGTCAAAGGTCTGAAAGTGTAGAAATTTTGTAAAGACTCGTGTATATTTATTTGTGTCACGATAAATATATATATGTGTATATATATATATATATATATATATATATATATATATATAAGCATAAAGAGGCTAGAACTAATAGATAACGCTGGTAGTACCAATATTGTAATATTAATCAAGTCATTTTTTTTAAATCTGCTACATCCAGTTAATTGGTCCCGTTCTGTATGTTGCTCGAGTGTTTAAATTATTACTATACCAAATTTCATCAAAATGTGTCCATTAGATATTACGTGATTGAAGAACAAATTACCGAACAGACCAATGTTAAAAATAGGTTTTTTGACTTCTTTTGTGTTTTCATATGTTAAATTAATAACTCATTTTAAACTATTTCCATGTATAGAATTCACTGTGTTACAGTTTTATTATATTTATAGATTAGCTTTTGCCTGCAAATTCGTCCGCGTCTATTAGAAAAATGCTAAACTTTGTTTTAACGAATCAATTTCAGGCATTAATTTCAATCAGACTGGTTATTACTATTTAATGATCATTTTGAACAATAATTTGCCAGACCCGACTTTTAACACTTGTTGTGGCGCAGGGCGGCAAGTCGCACGATTTATGCATTAATCCAGACTAAAACGTCGTGCAATAATTGACCCCTGAATTTAGTAATTTAAATGGATCATATTTTACTACTTTGAAATATAAAATGAATAGCAGCCAGTGGAGTTTCTCATGCACCGGTATAATTTCTTTAACGTTCAAGATTACTGCTCTGTTCCTACTATCGTTTGCGTAATTATATATAAACTAACTTTTAAACTAAACTCTTTATTACCTATAATAAATTCCAATGAAATTTGATAAACTGCTTAAACGTGAAAGAAAAATGAACAAAGAAATAAACAGACAACTATTCACTTTCATTCTTTTCGTCAAAATTTATTCTCGTATCGATTATAACAACCAGTGTGAATTATAACATTTTGTATTTCAAACTGGCTAGAAAACTTTAAAAACTGGCTAGTAAAATAACCTACATGCAAGCACGAGAGGTGTTGCAATCAGTTTTGGTGTTTTTGAAACTATTAAAATATTAATCAAATAATAACTATTAATTTATTTCATTTATAATCAAATAATTATAAGCCCAAAATAGAAAAACAAATATGTTTTTGTTATAAATTATTGAGAAAACTAAAAGAAATAACTGTTGTATACCGATTGCATCAACTAACAGTAGAAGGGTAAATAACAACACCTGTCTGTACATGAGTTGAGACAAGTTTGGCATAATATTCGGATCATTAGCTACTAAAATTATTCGCGCCGACTTTACCGCGTCATATAATTAAGTTGATCCAGTTTCGCTGAGCTCACTTTTCTATCTCAGGCAGCTCCGCATATAGTTATCGGCGTATATAGTTTATAGTCTTGCTACATTTTATTTGCAAAAAATAAGGGTTGGTGACTAAAAGTACTTGGTGTATAGCATTAAAAATCTGGGATAAAATAGGGCTCTCACTCTGACTTAGAGATATCGTAAAGACTACCTCATTTTTAGGGTTAGGTATTTGAAAAGGAAAACAGTAAGTTTTAGAAGAACCTAGGAATCAGGAACTTGTATGAGGGAGGGGCATAAAATTTGGCATAGTAATTAATCACATTAACCCGTACATATTTCAATAGCTAACCAGGGAGGAGGTGGGACACATTTAACAAAAAAAAATTAATTAAATATATAGCATGCGATATGTTTTAGAAGAGCTAGTTAAAGAATAATTTCATATTTTTATACAGTATATATTCAAAAATATAATTTTCATATTTTTATACAGTATATATTCAGATATACACTGAAAAATACGAAAAAAAACATATATCCATTACCACCCAACCCATGAAAAAACTAGTGTTTTAAAAGCCCACGCAAAAGTTGTGGCAAATTTCTAGTAATAATTGTAGGTATCATAATTTACGAAACATACGCCATTCTTTTGCGCCTTTGAAAGACGTATTATCTATAAGACGGCAATATATTTACGTAGTGAAAAATATTTTAACAAATACAATTAAAGGTACGTACCCTTAAGTGTTTTTAAGAGCTTATATGTTTACGGAACCGTCGTAGTACGTGTGCTAATAAATTTATTTAATTTAAATTTAAATTTTCTGATTTTCAAAATGAGGAGTAACAAATTCTTGAGGATAATTTCAACAATATCTGAAAAATTATTTTACAAAAAATTCAGGAACAAATGTTTGTAACTCTTATTTGAAACTTGATTACCCATATGACACCTGAAATTAAGAAAATAAATACTTGATTTATCTGCTAGAATATTTCCATATAAACTTGAATAAAACTAGATTTAAAATGTTTGCATCAAATGATTTCTGAAAAAAAGGTTTATAAGAAAAAAAGGATCAAAGTTTACATGAGTGATCTTATAAGTCTTTTGTTTGTTTTTTTTAGAACGAAATCCTAAAAAATTAATTGCTGCAGTAATATTTTGATTCACAGTACTGTTGTATAATTAATATTGTGTTATACTCTACTTATCGATTAGTCATAAAATGTAATTAATCTCTATGTAAAATAAAGTAGCAATATATAACGAAATAAGAAATGACCTCAAAGATCTCCAGAAAAACTTGAAAGGGACATCAAAATTGGATAAACGGTTGAATAAGTTAACTTAATATTTGAACTATGAATATGGCTACGATATGAATTGTTACGAATATATGTACACTCATTTTTGGAATTTGCCATTATTAACTTTAAACATAGGATAAACAGTAGTTTCCATGATAAAGAATGAAAATTACATCTACGCAGTGAAACATTCGAAAAGTTTGAAATTTTCTTAGAAAAATTTCATATTTTCTCTGAATGTGAGATAAAGAGGAAAGGATACAGGAAATGTTTTAGGCTTGTACGGTAAGCTTGGTTGACAACACAAGTTAATGTTTTGCAAACATCGGCCATAAAAAGGGAACGACCTCAACGTTCGGGCGGATAAGCTCGCTGAAGTCCCCTGGGCGTGTTGATACGGTTTTTTTATAAAAACAAAGGGATTCGTCTTTGATTTATGTTTAAAATTTACACCAAAGTCAATTTTAATACTTAATTGTAGCTTTTAAAATCATAGAATACCAGCTTTAAGTTATGGGGCTTTACTGGTATAAAATCAGAAATAGAGAATAAATTTAATTCATGGTGACCAAGTGGATATATAAACACAAAATATTTTGATTCGTGTAATATTTACCTTGATTAAAGAAGAAAAAATTGTAAGTCATGGTAGTATATAGACTTATTCATTCGTTAAAAACCCTGTAAAGTACCAGTAGAACTTACACCAAGAAGGTTCCTTACATACATACATACGTATAAAAGTTTAAATATTTAACGCAACATATTATTTCTGTTATACTATCTATAAATATTAATATTATTTTTCAGCATGTAAATATATGGCTTAATATGTCTGTCATAGGCTTATCAATATCATTAATTTCTAATGGCTTAATGAATCTAGAATCCTTGTTATAATTTTCCTGTCAATTTTGTAAAAATTTTTAAAAACAAAACTATTCATAATTTTAAATTCAAAAATAAAAACAAATAAGTCCTAAATTTGCCACCTTGAAATTTCCTTATAATATTTATGAGTCTCAGCTTTAGTTAGGGGGCTAAAATTAATCAGAATGCCAAAACAAAAGTTTATTTTAAGGATGGAACTATGAAAATTGTGCTGTAGACATTGACAATAGCGACTTGTAGGCTCGTAAATAGACTCACCCTGAACTACCCTTCTTTTGTTTTATTTTAAGTATAATTAATTTAAAAATAAACACTTTTAGAAACCATCGGTTGTAAAGAAGCCTTTGCAACTATAAAATATTAAGAAGGAACTGGACAAAATTAAAATAAGATATTTTAGACGCGTCGTAGCGCCGCAATACAACATGAGTAGTTTTTATTAAAGCTGTTAAGAACTGACCAATATCCTGCAATAATAATTTACTGAAATAAAGGAAGGAAATATGTACCGTAGTGCGCACTTTGGATGTCACGTCCACTTCTTTTCTAGGCGATTCTCTCATTCCAAAATAATTAGTTAGACTTACGCCAGACACGGACTCTAAGACGCGAATCTCAAAATACATATTAAATAAAATCTGTATAAAAAAATTAATTTTTCTTTGATTAATCATAAGTAAATTAGATGTTTCCCGCGTTTCCGCGAGGTGTTTAAGCAGATAGAACGCAGGCAAAGTCCCAAGCAGTAAATATATTACTCGTATTTATAATTAAAAAAAAGTAAAAATATTGTCGGGATTATTTAAATAATTACTTGGATTAGGTCACTAACGTTACCATTCGTATGTTTGTTACAGTATATTATTTAACAAAAACATTCGACTTAGAAACTCGACAACGGACATCAAAAAGAATGTGAAAATGTTATGGTGTCCAAGTTAGGTACCGAATTTCATTTAAATTTCTCCTGCCGTATTTCATCTAATACCACATTTAAAGTATTTAAAAAAATAAAATTTTGCTTAAATTCAATTTCTCTTGATTGTCATGATACAATAATAATGGAACGAAGCTCACTTAGGTTCTAATGGAAATTATATATTTTAGCCTCACAGCGGCAGCCCAGCGAGCAAGGATATCTTGAACAGCATGCTGGTGCAGTAGATTTAAGCCAACATCATACAGCTTACCGGCCCATCCTGTTTTGTCAGCTGATTCGACCTCGTGTGCGAGGTCTTTCCTATTGTCGAACCTGTGTGATATGAGAAAGTTTTTCGTGTTGGCGGTCCTATGTGATATGAGAAGGTTAATAAAGTTGCCGTAAGAATTTTAAAATGAATTTTGGCGTAATAAAATTGTATATATTGCAAAATTATGACAATTTTTAAAAATATTTATCAGGAAACTTTTAACTTTAATAAACAATTATATACTCATGTTTTTATTATGTTCATATTCGACTAATTTTGACATTTTATGATTGGTTGAATAAATTCTATCACATTTCTATAAACCTAGATAATATTAAAATGTATTGAATATATTAAATCACATATATTTCGAAAATTACCTTCGCGAAATATTTATATGAAAATTTTGGGGAGCGCAAATAAAGCGCTCCCTCTTTTTGATAACCTTTGGTATTTCAATATGAAGGGCGACTTGTAAGAATTTAAAAACCATTCATAATTAACAAGGTATATATATATATATATATATATTGCGTGTAAATAGCTACCTGTTCTCTGTTTACAAGATGTCGGACGATTATTGTCATCTTCAGAATATCATATAAACTATTTGATGATTAACGTTTGAATTTTATTTGAAAATACGGCGCGATTACTGAGACTATCAAATGAGAAAAGTACACTTTGTATTGAAGTTTGAAACTACAATACCTTCGTTTAAGTTGACTCATTACGAAGAATATTCCATTACACGACCTTTGGAATGACTTCTAAAAATCCTGTTTATTTTTATAATGCACAGTAAAGTAGTGCCAGAATAGAGGAGCTCAGGAGCTGAACATTTTATTTTGGTATATTTTCTCTATATGTCTTTGAAGATAAACACTTAAAATTACAAGAAAAGGTTTTGAGACCCTTAGAACTAGGTTCTTCCAAACAATACACCACACTACTTTTACTTTTGTTCAATTTTAGTTATTTAGTATGAAATTTCAAATATAGGCGTTCAAAGCACTGATACTGTTTATCATTTTAATATATTCCAGGCTGTGCTGCTCAGCGTTATCACCCGCATAAACTAATCTTAATAATTTTGCTCTGACCCCTCACCTCCACTACTACTAAATACTTTGGCTATTCACCGAACGAAATATGTTGTCGGGCTCAGAGGCATTCTTAATAATCATTCAATAAATAAGTCAATCACTTTCTACCTTATACCGTTTAAGCTGCGTTCCCCGACTTCTCAAACTTTTTCATCACCGATTTGTGCTTCGGCTGAATAAGGCAGTATAAAATTTCCAACAGAGAAAATGTTTAGAAGTGGATATGTAGTTCCAGTGATTAATGTGAACAAAACAATAGAGCAAATACACAATTTTTGTGCTTTATCCCTTTCTTGCTCTTATATACCGTGGTGTTATATATAGTTTATAATATTCCTTAGAGCATGAGTTTTTTTGAGACAAATAATTTTTGAAATCAACGTGTCGTTCCAGATGTTAACGCGAAGAAACAAATAAATAAATACACTTTTTGATATATATATTAATCCATGTTATCCTAATGTCATGATTTTAACCACCCTAGTTAAAAATTAAATTATATTAACACAACCTTAAAAGTTATAAACTAAGAAAAAGACAAGTTAACAAAAGAAGTATTGCTGTGACTATAATTTTCTCATAAAAGAATGAGTCTTATCGGAAAGAAAAACAAACAATTAGCCAGTCGGAACCTTTGACTACGCATAAAAAAAATCATTGTACACGCATAAAAAAAATCGTTCCCATAATTAAAACTCATAGTTCTCAGTGTCAAAATGAATGGAATTTACTATAAAAATTGCACTTCCCAAAACATTTAAAATATCCGTCAAATATACTTACGCTGCGATACCACTGACAGAACCACATAATACATAATAATATAACAATATGTGCTGTATCAATTTCGTAAGATTTAAATATAATATTTCAAAATGTTCACAGAGTTTCTAAGATCTTTCTAGTTTCTTGCAATTGTAGGACCAATTTGATTCAACTTATGAATGTATTTACCATATGTTCCTATCAAAAAGGGAGATTCTTTTTATTTAGCAATATTTTGATCACAGTTTTTTTTTTCAGAAACGGTCCAAAATTATTATATAATTTCTAATCATTTTCTATTCAGTTATTAGTTTTAAAATCAAACATGAACTACTGAATAAAGCACAAACTACCGCGTTGATCTAATATAATAATTATGCGTTATACGTATTATAAACTTTATTTGAGAGCAGTATAAAAATATCTGATAACACCTACATAAGAAACCAGCAGAAGAATTTGTCTGAACTAGGCAGCGTCTAGGAAATTACATCAGATCTTCACGTCATCAATTCTACAACCTCTAAAGGTGAAGGTCCATAACCAATGCATTAAACCTGTAATGGCCTACGGTACTAAAACATCGGCTTCTAAACTATGTTTTATGCGCATTCGCGGTCGGCCACAAATCTAAAGTCGTTCAGGGAGAAACGGAAATATGCTGTTTGGAATGTGTCTGAAGGATAAAATTCGAAATGAAGAAGTCCGACAGAGAATCACAATAGTCGACATGGCGCTTAACATCGGCAAGTAGAAAGGGTAATGGCGGGTCACATTTGCCGAAAAAAGGCCGATGTAGTAAATGAGCATCTGAGTCGACACAATGAACATCGAATCGCAGTATGGGACATCTCTCAGTCAGACGGACTGTAGACTCGAAGGAGTTAGATGCCTAAGACGGAGGACTGCTTATGGAAGGGTATTTTGGGAAATACCTATGTTCAGCAGTGAATAGTTGCAGGCTGATGATGATGATAATGATATAAAAGGGAACAATATAAGGTAACAGGGGAAGACAATGGTTGAAATGTTTCCATTTAACTAACATGAAATCGTTTTTAATGTAATTTATAAAGCATTCTGTACGATCAAATAACTTGATACATCTTTGCAAAGTATTGAGAAAATATAGATACATTTAAATATGTGAAAGACATCACAAGAATAGTTCTACATACAAGTGCCTTGTGAAAGAAACACGTACTGACTGATGTGAAAAGTTTTTGAAGCGCTGGGATGCCACGAGGAGATATTAAAGAAGATTGTTGCCGGGAGAGAAATATGATCCCTTCAATTAGGTTATGAATCTGGCATTTTTAACAATATACTTAAAAATATCTTACAAAATTATATAAATATTAAGAAATCTTTGCATAGTTTAGGAAACTTTACACAAATTTTTTTCTTTAATTGATACCCCGGTGATATCTAAAATTTTGAAATATTTGTATTTAAATTTTTCAATGTTCTACTATCGGTCAATATTCTTATCATCATATCGATTTTTCGGTACGACAATTTAAATTTGAATTACTATATCAAACGGTGTCTGAAGAAAACGGTTCTAACAAACAAACAAAAGAACGGACAGTTGACTGATTTTATAGGGGTTCTTCTCGTTTTGTGAATGAAAATTGAAAATGGATAACTTCTTTCTTCATACCGATTTTAATGTTCTCACAGCAAGTTGTTATAGTTGTTAATTCGATATTTGGTTTGGATAAACCAATCACTTGTCGTAACGTTCAGATCAGATGGCAGTTGTTTTTTCCGTTTCAGAATTTTAAAGAAAGTTTTCACGGAAATTAATTTTATGGCCATAATTCTTTGAAACAAATAATTAGTGAATATTTTTAATATGGAATTATATCGAGGATATTATCAATTTTTAAATATTAGCGGGCTAATTGAATGTAAAACATGTACAAGGTAAGGATCCGTCATGAATCAACAAATATCCTTCTAATGGAAAAGCCAAGCAATATTCACCGTGGGAAGCAAAACTGTTACTTTTCACCACTTTGCTATACGAAATATAAATAGTTCGAAATATATATAATTGTTTAACGGTTTTCTCTTATTCACGTGTATATATAAAAGGAGGGAGAGCGAAATAGATGAATGAAAGGTCATATTTCCTTTTCCCGTTAATTTCACCCCCCTTTTTTATCAATGGTGTCCCCAGTAAACCTTCCGGTCGTTGTTACTCATGACGTTGTCGAAATACATTAAAATGTTTAATCTTAATTAACTAAAAAGACTCCACTGAAAACTTTAACCAAGTGCCGGTAACTGTATTTTTTTCAGATTTTTCAAACATGTAATTAAAAAATTTTCTCCACATATTGCGCAATACCACAAGTGAAGCTTAATGATTATGATCTCCATTTAAAGTGTTTATTTTCAAAATATTA
Source organism: Druceiella hillmani (assembly GCA_039881145.1). NCBI lineage: Eukaryota > Metazoa > Arthropoda > Insecta > Lepidoptera > Hepialidae > Druceiella > Druceiella hillmani. The sequence continues at coordinate 1,837,153 of JAYKKI010000081.1, forward strand.
TGCATGCAAGTCTGAACTACAGAACAGATTGCAATATAAAAGGCAAACGTAAAAATCATGAAGAATTGAAATTGCAAACCTAAAAATGTTGTCGTACAACGAAACCCAGGTAATTGTTTATGACTTAAATAAAGTAGATATAATACTACGTCACATAGTTTGATTTAGTTGTGAATATAAATTAAGTGATAATAAATTTATACAAAATTAACGCCTATTTGGCGTTAATTTGAAGAAATGTAAGAAGTTAAACAATTTGTTTCACTATGGATTTTTAAAGAGAATCACATAATTTATATAAATATATAAAGCGGACAAGCTTATTTGTTCAATCACACGTTTAATTTAAAAAAACCAAGGACGTGTTAGAAAGAGCATGCTCTGAGACAGATTACATGCAATATATTGTTACTTAACAAATTTATGGACACAGTAATGTGATAAGAACTTTAACAAAATGCTGGTTAAATTATGCAATGTAGAGAAAAGATCGGTTTATCTATTAACTGATCATGCTGAGAATTTCCGCCGTTGTAATCCAGATCCCGACCACCCATATCATTTGACGAATAGAGAGGAGACATTAAGTCACCACGGGGCAGAGAACAGCCTGTTTAAGATAATTCTACACAAGTGAAACTGCGGGATACAGCTAATAAACTACATTTACTTTAATTTACTGATATAATGTATTCATTAATTTCTCTGAGGATTATGTTGAAAAATCATATTATTTTCATTCATAAATCACTCTTCTTTATACCTTCGCACTATTGATTACTAAAATAATCTGCTTTGTAACGAGTCACCTCTATTTGGAATATCCAAGTCTATACTTTAACAAAGTCTTTGTATTATTACTAATAGCGGTATGAACAATGCAGCTTTTCGTAATTAACGGTGATCTTATTTATTATACAACAGTCTTTTACAAAGGTATATTTTATAATAAAATAAAGTATTCAAAAACCTTTTTCACTGTATGGTTAACGTTATCCGCCTACCAATCCACATCATCTTCTACCTAGACAGAGTATGTGTGTAACTGTATAAGTTTCTTTATTTCTTCGTAGCGATGAATCAAAAACATTGGTATATTATCCCGCATAACATAGGCTGCATTAAGTCACAACAATACCAAAATAATCCCGCAATATTTAAATTTCGTTTATAAAAATATTCGAAATATACAACAAAATATATTACAAATATTCCCTTTCAGGGTAAAACCTATTTAAAGTATATAATAATGTAAAATATATAATAATGTAAAATATATAATAATGCATGCGTTCGTGTTACTTTTCTGTTTGCTATATGACAAAAGATCATGAAAAAAAAATAAATGTGATCCCACCGTAAAAAAACACTCGAATACTTGTGCCGCCTAAGAAATCTATAGGTTTTTTTCTAAATAAATTTACTTCCAATTCTATGATAACCTACAAAAAATTAAATCTTAGGAATTATAAGTCATCACTAAACGGATATAAACATAAAACAAATATTAACATTAATTAAAAGCACGAACTGCCTGAAAAATTCGACTACAATATGAGTGAGGATATTTTCCAACGCTTGCGATCAACCAATCAAAATTCGTATATTAAATTCTTATCAAGCGTGTCTGAGGCATTGATTTCGATTGAAAACATATATTTGGCCATCACTAACAAAGCACTGATACAATTGGTAGTGGTTGAACCGGGTCAATCTGCGAGTCCAGTCGTAATTTGCAACGAGAAACACACTTCGATGTCGGTAAAACACATCACATTTGTTCTAACGCGTCGTCCTAAATTTATTTCAAAACAACTCATGGCATATGACAGAATTATGAATGCAGTAACAAGACTAAACGGCGAATTGTAATTTATGGATACACATGGAGACACAAAGCGGGTTTTCCGAAAATTTTCTCACTTCACTTATTTTGAAAACGAAAAACGTCTTACAGTTGCAAAGCCTTTTTTTTCAACCAATCGTTTCCTAAAATATTAACATTTAAATTGATTACACTTCAAATATAATTAAAGATAGGAACTCCAAGATAAGTTTATTTGTTAGTCTGCAAGTTGCTATCGTCACGGCCCACAGGACAATTTCCAATTTTCAATACCTAAAATAAACTAAAACTTGAAATTTGGCGTTTTGATATAAATTATTTTAGCCCTCTAACCAAAATTAAGGCATCTAAATATTTATATCGTTATTTTAAAGGGACAAACTTAGAACCAATTTTTTTAACTAAAAATTGTGGATAACTTTTTTTCTAAACGTTTACGCAGAATTTAGATGAAAACTATGACAATGATTCTAGATTTCTTAAACCATGGGAAATTACGGTATGTTTAAGCCAATGAAAGAAAATATTTAATTTAAGCAATATATTTACGTGCTGAAAAACATTATTAATATTTTTAGATTGTATAACGGACATACTATGTTCCATTAAATATTAAAATGTTCGTAAATATTTAAGTATGTACGGATCCCTCGTAGTGTAAGTTCTACTCATACTTAATATAGATTATAGATTTTTAATGAATAAACAAATATTTATATTAGTCCATAAATCACAATTTTATCTTCAAAATTAATCCATCAGTCACAAGTTTTTTAATACTAAAGGTCAATACTCACCAAATCAAAATATTTGTCTTTATTAACATGAGTTAATTTAATCTCTATTCCTATTAATTTACCAGTGAAGCATCCATAGCTTAAAGTTGGTATTCCATCATATTCAAAGTTGCAATTGAGTATTAAAATTACCTTTGATGTAAATTTCAAACCGAAATCAGAGATAAATCCTTTTGTTTTTATAAAAACTCTTTCCAGGCGCCCAGGGGCATTAGTGAGCTTATCCACTCCAACGTCGAGACCGTTCCCTTTTTATAGCTGAAGTTTGCAAAACAAAGACTTAGGTTGTCGACCGAACTTAGGATAAACTCTACGTGCATACATAATACGTTTTCTCCATCTTTTCATCTGTATCTCGCATCAAAGAGAAACATGGAATTTTCTTAAGCAAAATTTAATCTTTTCATATATATTATTGCGTAGACGTAGTTTCCTTTCTTTATCATGAAAAATTATGTTGATTCTATGTTTAAAGTTAATAGGTATAGCAAATTTTAACACACACACACGCACACACACACACACGCACACGCGCACACACACACACACACACACACACACACACACATATATATACATGTATGCACACATAAATACAAAACACATACACACACACACACACTCTCTCTCTCACACACACACATACGTATCTTTGTAACAATTGACATCGTAGCAATATTCATAATCCAAATATTAAGGTAACTGTATAACCGTCTAGTTAATTATGGTGTAGTCCCTTTTCGCGTCTATCTGGAGATCTTTGAATTACAAGTAAATCAATCTATTATTATATACATAATCAACTTTTTCTTTCATCTTGTTCTATCACTTGTTTTTACATAAAAACAGTAATTAGATTTAATGACCAATCAACAGGCAAATTGCAAATGAATTTTAATTCGGCAGAGGTAGTGTGTGTCAACATAACAATTAATTTTTTAGAGTTTCGTACTAAAAAGTAAAGAAAACAATTATATCATTAATCAAATATCCTTCCATCTTTTCTTTATTATGGCCTTTTTTCGCAGAAACCGTTTAACATAGAAATTGGAAATTATTTTTATGAAAATTTATTCTGAAATCTTGTGAACAGTAAATGAAATACTTGTTATTTTATTTTCATCTGTCACGGTAAAAGTAACGATACTTGTTAAAAGAATTTATGTGTGAATTAATACGATCGTGATATATAACTATTTTTTCCAGAATTTTATATAAAACAGTTCTAAAGATATTAAATATAAGTAGAACTCGTACTATGAGGTATCCCTAAATATTTTAATTCTTAGAAACATTTAGGATTATATTACCTTACACATTCCCATTGAATTATTTACAAATTTCTCTGCCAAGTAGTTGCTGACGGCTGAGCCAGAAAGGCACGTGAGTGATCTTATAAAGGTTCCGCTTTTTCCTTTTGAAATACAAAATGCGATTCCCAAAGTCGGATGGAAAACTATTTTCTTTCTTGCCCTAATTTTCAATACTTTGTACCAAATATGTTTAGTCACCAAAGCTGATTTTCTCTAAATTATATGTAGCAAGACTATAATTTATATACACAGACAACTATATGCGGAACTGCCCAGGACAGCGAAGTGAGCGCAATGAAATTGGGTCAACTTAATTATAGGACACAATGCAACTGGAGCGCATCCATTTATTAATTGATAATGTACACAACGACTATATACGGAACTGCCCAGGACAGCAAAGTGAGCGCAATGAAATTGGGTCAACTTAATTATAGGACACAACAACTGGAGCACATCAATTTATTAGCTAATAATCAGAACATTGTAGCGCACGTATCTAAATTCGTGTATGGAACATACAGGTGATGTCACTTACCCTTCTACTGTTAGTTGATGTAATTTATACAATCGTTATTTCTTTTGATTTTCTCTAGAAATTGATCTTATTCACATGTATAACATAGAATATGTACATGTTTTTCTACCTTTGGTTCATAACTATTTAACTATTTTACGATGTTCATGACCGACGCCATCTGCATCCATACAAACCGATTCAATTTCTTATCTGCTCATGGTCTAGGATGATCTAAATTCCTCTAAAAATTTACACAATTTCCTATTTCTAAATAAAATCAACCCGATTACTTTCAATGATTTTTTTTTCCCTATCCAACTGGGAAACTCTGAAATCAACTCGATTCTTAGATTGGTCGTCTATAAATTATTCTTAGATTGGTCGTCTATAATTGATTCGTCTATAAATGTTTCCAAGGGTCATTATGAAAATTTCCAACCCCGTAATCGCTGCTTCTACCTCTTTTTAATTGCATTTACTTAATCAAACCATGTGACTACATATTTTGATTTTGATTTTTTGTAAATTTAATTTTTTTTCTCAAAATCCTTCTTATTTTTAATTTTAAAATATTTGCAGGTTTCATAAGAAGAATTAAAAATTTCAGCAGTAACTCGAAATATAATATAAATAAATATTAATTGACATTAAAGTTTTAGATAAATAAAGTAATTAGTTATATATAGTGAACAAATATAGTAAATATGCCGATCAAAAGTTAATTAGTTAGGGAGAAAGTTAACCAAAGCTTAATTAGTTAGTGAGAAAGTTAACAACACGCTTTCCTATAAATCCATTCACAGTTCAAATAAACAAATATCAAGTTATCAGCCACATAATCATTATCATCGGAATCATAATAGAGTATTGTAATGCCGTAACAATTGTTTAATGATCAATCCCTACATTGTCCTTTTATTTAAGAAAGTGGTGTTTACTTTCTATTAGTATTTTACGGAAATAATGCACTTCAAATGATACTTTGAAATGAGATTTTCCACGAAATGTACTTCCTCGAAAATCTGTGAGAACTTCCCCTGTTGCAAATTAAGTACATATTTGTCAAATTGTATTTCATGCAAATGTGCACACACGTATACACACGCGCGCGCATCTGAATAAAATTACAAATATTCTCACGAATTTGGTCTTAGCCATTGTAATTAAGAATCCTTGCAATGTAGACACTATTTCTTAAACCACTTACGAGACTCGATCAAGAAATGTATAAAATTCGCTAAGCCTAACTTGTAATGTAGACACTGAACAAATTCGTTTTCGGAAAAACTTGCACAAGAACGACACTTTGCTATTATCAGCTAACCAAGGATTTTCATTTATGCTATGTACCGTAATTGCCAATGAATATTTTATAGAAAAATATATTCGTTCCTGTTCAAGGGGAAAAAAAAATTACCTTTTATTCTAGCCTAGACATACAATTAAAATGGCGTGATGGAAATTATTCTAATATTTTTGCAATGTCAGTTTTTCCCTTTTCCTAGGTCTCTGTCTCCACGCGTTATTTGTCTACTTTCAAAGAAATTACATTTGGCCTCCTCTTACAACCATTGATTTATTGTCTATGTCGCGAAATTATAAAAAATTTAGATCCTTATATTTAAATTTCCGATCAATATGTCTAATTCCGTTTATACTCTCCCCAGTAACACCTATCATTTTATTTTGTTCATTTTTCCCGCTGACACAAAAACATTGCATTTGTAGTTATTGTTATTAACATAACTTTGATATTAATGGTTTTTAAAATTTGGTTTTAGAAGTTTTAATAGATCAATGTTATTATATATATATATATATATATATATATATATATATATATATATATATATATATGTATACATATATATATATATATATATATATATATATATATATATATATATAAAAGGTACATTTAATACATTTTCATAATAGCAAATTAGTTTATTTTCCTTTCCTTTTTTTTTTACTACATACGCTCCGCTAATTTAAATCGTAATATACATTTTACTGTTGACATTGTTCCCTGAAATTTTAAAACCTGGATTAAAATTTTTGAAGAAGTACGACTTTATAAATCGTTTTGATAAAAACTTTAAAGTGGCTGCGAACATTAGCTAGCTTATTCAAAGCCAGGACCATCATCTAAAATTTATAACCCCGTCAGATATCGGTTGAATAAAGTGAACTACGAGGGCAAAATATGTATCGCTACTTAAATTTTTATGTTGGATCATGTACAGCTGCGAGTAGACAAACGGAATAGTAAATCTAACTGAATATTTCGTGAAGAAATTAAAAACGGCGTCTAAACATGATACATGCCTAATTTATAAATTTGTTTTATTCTATGCTACAAATGTAGTTGCAAAGTGAAGACTTAGAGCACATCTAATATTTGAAAATAAAGAGAATAAACAGTGTATATATATATATATATATATATATATATATATATATATATATATATATATATATAATTAAAAATGACGTTACGAACCAATAATGAATTTGGAGTACTATTAACAAAATGTAAATTTTTTTTACCTTTCCATTTCTCTCTTTACATGTTTATTTTTACGCCAGAAATAAAACGGTTTTTATGAACAAACCAGTTTTAAATTGATAAAGCTGGGACGATTCTGTCATGATGAAAATGATGCCTGGTCATCCATTTATTTGTAATAAAAAGGAAATGTATGAAAAGATATTTTTGTGATTATAAAAATTAAAAAACAATCAAAAAAACGTCAATCGGCATATTATCATGACGCGGACAAGCTAATACTAAACTAATTTATAAATAGGTTTGACTGAACGCTGGCGTATCTTAGTTAATCAAATTTATTGGTTAAGTTTTCTGTGTCAAATAAAAACATTTTCATCCAAAAAATTAAATTACTTCAAATAATATTTGACTAATTATTATATTGGAGTATAATTCGCATTTAGCTGAAATAGAAGTAAATAAAAAACCAAATTAATAATTGCCTGTCATAATTGATACATAAAAATAATATTAAAACTACACGAAAACTCGACCTTTGGTCAAAAGGCTCGCTCATCTCCTTCGACTCGATCAAGAAATGTAAGAAATTCGCGAAGCCTAACTTGTAATGTAGACACTGAACAAATTCGTTTTTGGAAAAACTTGCACAAGAACGACACTTTACGATTATCAGCTAACCAAGAATTTTAACGTAATTGCCAATGAATATTTTATAGAAAAATATATTCGCTCCTGTTTAACGGGAAAAAAAGAATTACCTTTTATCCTAGCCTAGATATAAAATTAAAATGGCGTGATGGATAAAATTATATTAATATTTTTGCAATGTCAACTTTTCCCTTTTCCTAGGTCTCTGTCTCCACGCGTCATTTGTCTACTTTCAAAGAAATTACATTTGGCCTCCTCTTACAACCATTAATTTATTATCTATGTCGCGAAATTATATAATTTTATTTTGTTCTTTTTTCCCGCTGACACAAAAACATTGCATTTTTAGTTATTGTTATTAACATAATTTTGTTATTAATAGTTTTCAAAATTTGGTTTTAGAAGTTTTAATAGATCAGTGTTATTATATATATATATATATATATATATATATATATATATATATATATATATGTGTGTGTGTATATATATATATATATATATATATATATATATATATATATATTTATATAAAAGGTACGTTTAATAAATTTTCATAATAGCAAATTAGTTTTTCTTTTTCTTTATAAATCGTTTTGATAAAAACTTTAAAGTGGCTGCGAACATTAGCTCGCTTATTCAAAGCCAGGACCATCATCTAAAATTTATAACCCCATCAGATATCGGTTGAACAAAGTGAAGTACGAGCGCAAAATAAGTTTCGCTGCTTAAATTTTTATGTTGGATCGTTTACAGCTGCGAGCAGACGAACGGAATAGTAAATCATACGAATATTTCGTAAAGAAATTATGAACTGCGTCTAGACATCGAAATTATACATGCCTAATTTATAAACTTCTTTTCTTCTACGCTACTAATGTAGTTGCAAAGTGAAGACTTAGAGCAAATCTAATATTTGACAGTTCTTAGAAATTTAAATAGAGACTAAAACTGTAAAAAAAAGAATATATATATAAATATATATATATATGTATATATATATGTATATATATATATACATATATACATACATATATACATTAAAATGAGTTTACGAAACAAAAAACAACGAAACATTAATATTAGTAAATTTAGAAGACTATAAATAAAATGTAGAAATTTTTTTTACATTTCCATTTTCCTGTTTACGTGTTTATTTTTATGCGCAAAAATAAAACGGTTTTTACGAATAAACCGGTTTTAAGTTGACAAAGCTGTTACGAATGAACAAATTGCAAAATAATACATGTTCATCTATTTCTTTGTAATCACATGAAATAAAAATTACTACACCAATTTATATAACTTTTATGTCATTATATTAATATAAGATAAGGAAATGTTTCAAAATATATTTTAATGGTTATAAAAATTAAAAACAATTAAAAAAACGTCAGCTGACCGACTATAATGACGTGGACAAGCTAAGTAAACAAACAAATTTATAAATAAGTTTAACGGAACGCTGACGTATTAATCAAACTTATTGCTTAATTTTTTAATATAGAAAAAAAGATTTTCAGCCAAAAAATTAAATTACTTCAAATAATATTTAATTAAATATTATATTGGAGTGCAATTCCAATTTAGCTAAAAAAGAAGGAAATAATAAACTAAATTAATAATTGGCTGACATAATCGTTAGATCAAAATGATATTAAAACTACGCGGAAACTGGGCCCTTGCTCAAAAGACAAGCTCATCTCTTTTGGCGCTAAAAAAAACTGAGTAAACTGAGTATTAGTCACCTTCACAATTCGTTTTCTCAAATGATCTTAAGAAAACATACAGTTTACATGAATAAACAGAAACATTTACAATTGTTTTCAATGTTGGCAGGAACAATTAAATATTACAAGTTTTCTTGCAAAAAGTATTATTTTATGTTTATTACTAACCGGAATTATAAAACACAATGTAAATTAGCCCAGTCATATTAGGGGTTTCACCTCGGAATGAAAGATAATAAGCTGAAAATTGGTAAAAACCTTTGTTTTGTCGCCCTAAATATTGTCTCAAAAGTCACAAATGCTATCGTGTCCGCGTCTTAAGATATTGAAGGTCAAAGGTCACAAAAAACATTTTTTGCAAATATCTCGGTTCCTATTGCTTAAATTATATTTTCACTTATTATAAAAGTTGTAGAGTATAAAATTCTCTACAACTTTTGTCTAAACTTTTTTTTTATACGATCAACCGTTTTTGAGGTAGAGCGCGAAGAGTGCGCAGCGTACAGTCATATATGAGCTAATGCAGGGTCGAGCGTGAGTTACGGTTATCAGTACGTTGTATAAAGTCAATTATTGACAAAACAATTATAATTATTAAGCAATGCCCATTATTTCTGTACTTATTATTAATTATTTATATTTAATTATTCAACTATAGTATATTATTAATTCTGGATTATCTATTTTAATTATATTTTAAAATAAAAAGACAGTAAGGAAATATATTTTAGATATACCTTTATTTATCATTAAATATGGCATGTTATACATTTATTAAAATGTGAGTTTAAATATTAAAATAATTTGTGAATCGAATGAAATTGCGAATGGAAGCTAGTTATCTTCTTCTTCGTCGTCTTCTTCTTGTTGTCGCTCTAAAATATTCAATTCATTGTCATCATCCTCATTATCGGTCATATTCATTTCCAAACCTTCTAGAATTTCAGGATCGTATGTGCTTTCTTCATCGGGATTACTTGGATAAAGTGGAGCGTTGAGGCAAGCTTGTCCATTGCACTGGCCACAAGCTAAAGAACATAGTAGCCCTGATTTTCTGCATCCACAGCGGGAACCACAACCATTTCTGCAATTGCAAAATATTGTGTTTAGTAGTTCGGCTGGTGCTGGAGGTAATAACGTTGTTATGGGCTCCAGGATTTCATTTTCAAGCTTCCAGCCCCATTCTTGAGGTTCTAAGTTCTTCCCTAGCCACGTTTGAATCTGGTAGTAGACACGATTGATATGTTGACGGGATGCTACACTTGTTGGTGGAAGTGTTGACAATTGTACAGGTTTATTTAGTTTTGTTAATTTGATGAATTGCGTGTAGCGGAAAGAATTAAGGTTGTCCTCAGATTTTGGAGCATTATATAATGCCAAAAAGATGAGCACTCCATTTTCAAATAAAGTTTGTACGGGGCAGTTTTCTTGTTGAAATACTTCCACCAGTTTATCCAAATTGGTAATTTTCTCCAATGCTCTAGTAACAGTTTTTTTTCCTTTTTTAAATAGCGCAGAAGTCGTGTCACAGCCACTAAATGCGTGTAAAAATAAAATGTGTTTTTTAATACGAGGATATTGGTCAAAACTTTTAGAAGAGTATATTTGTGTCTTAACATTGCCTTTGCCAACTTTTTTAAAATAAATTTCCTGTTGATGTGATTGAGTACGTCCAATTAAAATAACGAGCAAATCAATATCTTCTCCTATGATGTCGACAGTGTTTTGTTGTTCTCATAAGGCAATAGCTGTGTTGATGATGAGAACATCAGCATCATCTGTGGCTTGTTTTGATGTGATATTAACAGTTTTTAATTTTTCAGCAAGCATGTCGATAATTTTTTTTTATTCGACTTATTTGATAAAAATTTTGCTTGGCTGATTGGCACAATCATTGTTTCGTCAAAACAAACTTCATATGATTTTGAAAGTGCTGCAGTTCTTCTTTGTTGTTCCATTGCTTTAATATTTTTACTATAGTCCGAATATCCGTCAAATACAACAACGATTTTCGAGCCATAATGTGTTTGTAAATATTTAATGTATTTATCTAAAATAATGGAGAAAGTATCGTCTTTGCTCCACACGACGCGATGCAGAAGAAATCCACCATCGACAACGTATGTTACATTATTTTCATCAAGATCGATATCGACAGGTACCATATTGTCATATAATGTCGCTTTCGTGGTTTTTCTCATGCCATTACTATCAAATAAAGATGTCGGATACGGGCTTAGTTCGTATTGAAGATATTCTTGTAGATTACTTTCAAATTTTTTACTTACAGTTATTCTCTGGAAAAGTAACACTGGATCTACAGAGACTTTACAATCATTAATTTTGACAGATTTGTTAACGGCTGAAAGCGGTAAAACCTTATCGACGCTTTTTAATTTTATCTCATTAAAGTTCAAACCAGTTATCTTTACCATAGATTGCAATCCGATTTCATGGGCTCTGTGACAATTAATTTGGTCATTTCCAACAATTCCTGAAGCTAAGGATACCAACTGATTCGTATTTGGAAAGGGATTATGAAGCGTAAACCAATCAACCAGCTTATTTACATCAGTATTATCCCTTTTTATTCGTGAATCTCTAGCATCAACATGTTGGTCTACAGAATCGAAGGAAATTTTACAAAACCGTTCAATTTCTTCACAAATTGTATTCGTGGCATACATACCATATACCTACTTACATAGAACACTTTCTTGTATACTTCGGCCTCGAGATACTCCTCCTTCTGTCTTCATAGATTTCATAAGACTTTGCTCGATTACCATGTCTGTCCATGTACCAGAATTAAATTTTTCAGTTCGTTTTACAGTAAAGAATCCGTTTTTAAAGTTCTCAAAAGTCTATTCATCCATTGTCTCCTCCAGTTTTATCATATCTTGAAGATACAAATGAGCTGATTTCGCATATAGGAAATGACCACCTGCATAAAAATACGGCAGCATTTTTCGCACTACATCCAAATGTTCTTTAAAAAGGCCCAGTCTTTCAGCGCGAATGAAATCTAGGGCTATTGATACCATTTCAAAGTATTGCACCCATAACTGTGCTGTGGGACCTCGAGCTTTTAATTCATTAAGTTTATCCTGAAATTGATCAATTAACGAGTTCGAACTAGTCATACATCCTTCAACATCTTCGTAGGAAACATGGCGACTAGTTATCTGTTCAATTAACTCATCTAACACGCAACCTTCAATCTTCATCTCTTCAAAAATCTTCATTGATAACGCGAGTCGTAATAATGTATGACCTCTGATACTTCTTGCATAAGCGTGACCATTCAACATTTTGTCGACCGAATTTGTAGCATATATTGTGCTTAAAGCTTCCTTGAGACCACTACCGTCCATTACATATCCTATGCATCCAAGAAAAGACATGAGCATATGAAATCCTCCTAGTTTGACAACTGTTTTAGACAAGTCTGAGTTTGTATCTGACGCAGCAACCATTTCACG